>JADLZN010004644.1:0-279970 GCA_018155175.1 Sinocyclocheilus anophthalmus
CGACAAGCTCTCCTTCGATGGCACCAGACCAATTGCTTTTGCAGTGCCACTGGGCAGCCTACCATCAGGAACCAATCAGGAAGTTTCAGAGTTTGCCACAGCAGTGGCATCACCTACTACCCCAAAGTAAGCATGTGCTTTTCACGATGCCAGACAACACTACAACTGCCACAATATGCACATACATGGCATTTGACAGAAAGCATTGTCCGATTTTTCAAATAATTTCTGTTTTATCTGATATGTTTCACTGACGCAGGTTTGAATAATATTAATGTGCTGTTCTAAATAAAGATATATTGCCATTTTCACAGTATCTAAATAGCTATTTAGACATTGTTTCAGGCTACTACTGTATGTAATAAAGTCTAATATAGTAATTTACACAATAATGGCAGTTAAAATTAATGTAATAAAGGCTATGGCAATATCAGCAAACAACAGATTTGAACTAGATAAAAAAAGTGAATCAATACAAACTTTGAGAAAACTTAGCCATACATTTTGGAAAAGTTTGAAGGTTTTAAGCTTTAATTAAGTAGTTTTAAGTTTAAAGCAGTTTTAAGTTTAAAGTAATTAAAAAAACTAAAAATTGTGAAAGTTTTAAGGCCATGCAGTGTCCCAGACAGTAGATTTTATAAACAGGTCCGAATCCATTCTGGTATGGAATGCCCACTTACTACCCAATTAATTCCTGATTAATCAATTTTCGCGTTGAATATCCTATTTTGGAGTACAATGAATTGCGAATGCCATTTCTTGTTGTCCTTAAATTATGGTACACAATGAAAACATTAGCATGAGCTGTTTGTCCTTGACTTGCAGATGGCACCTGCTGTGATCGTGCTGGTGTCTGATGGGAGCAGATGTTTGCTGGCGCGCCAGACCATGTTTCCTCTAGGCATGTACAGCGCGCTCTCAGGCTTCTGTGACATGGATGAGTCACACTTTATTACAAGCTGCTGTGCACACCATATCACTCTGTGGAGTTACCTAACCATTTTGCTCTATCAAAACATTTTGCAGGAGAGTCAGTGGAGGAGACCCTGCACAGAGAGGTGGCAGAAGAGGTGGGTCTAGAGGTGGAGAACATTCAGTACTCTGGATCACAGCACTGGCCATTCCCACAAAACTCCTTTATGTTAGCCTGTCACGCAACTGTAAACCCAGACAAAACGCAGGTGAGACTTGGATGATCCCTTAAACTACTTATTAGTGAGACACTACAGATTAAAGACATACATTATATTATTAAAGGGGTCATATGACGTTGCAACAGAACATTGATGTTGTGTATTGATAATGCAATGTGGTTTTATGCGGTTTAAGGTTACAAACACAGATTTTTTTCACATATGTACATATTGTGCTCCTCTATGCCCCCCTTTCTGATGCTAAATTATTTACAAAACTCTCATTCTGAAAGCGAGTGTGCTCTGTGATTGGCCAGCTAGCCAGGCGTTATGGTTGGCCTGATACCTCAATGGAAATGTTATGTCCCTTACCATATTGTGATGCCCTGTCCGGCTGGAGCGATGATTCAAAAACATGAAAACCCATTATAAACTAGGCATTTGTTGCATCCAGTGGGGACATAATTACATATTATAATGACATATACTGTCTTTTTACGCGTTGCATCGTGCTGCGTAAACATAAAACCATGTCTGCATTTGTGATCGGAGAAATGACAAACAACAAGTGCTACTCTACACTGCCCAAAAAACTCGCGTTTGAATCATCAGTGGCAAATTCTTTAAATATAAAAAACTTACTTACAAGCTGTGAGTCAGAAGCGCCAGACTGTTCTTGCAAAGTTGGAACTGCCCCACTTTATAGAACAGCCTTTGAGCACAGACGCATTGTAGGCTACTCTCCCAAGTTCAGGAAACAGTCCTCTATAAAAAATGTGCTGCACACATCTGAATATTTGGGTGTATGAGTGTTCTGGAACAATTTGTTGTAATTGTAAATACAACTTAACCACTGATTAAGTAGTTGTGTCCTCTTTTGGAAGGTCAAACAAAGTTTCGCTTTCACAACGAACACACAGCGTCACACACGGCGGGCAAGAGTGAGCGGCGGCCGGCGGGCTTGAGAAATGGGCTCGGCAGGTGGGCTTTCGGCAACCACATGTGCGTTGCAACTTTAGGGAATTTATCTATGCATGAACAGCTTGTAACACTCCAAAGCGAAAGAAAAACTTGAAATTGCATCATATGACCCTCCCTTTAAAGGGCTCATAGGATGCCCATTTTCCACAAGTTGATATGATTCTTTAGGGTCTTAATGAAAAGTCTGTAACATAGTTTGGTTAAAATTTCTCAATGGTAGTGTAAAAAACACTGTCAAAAACAGCTCTTTTCAGAGCACGCAGTTTTGTAGCATTTTCCCTTAAATTTAATGAGCTATGCTGACCCCTCCCCTCTCTTCCGATCTGCTTTCAGAGAGTTTATTTTAGTCCATTGTGATTATTCATCGCATTCATCGTGAAACTTGCTAATTATCACATTATTAGGAAAGGCCATTTGCAAACTATCAAACTATCGTGGGAGGGGCTTGTCTGTGTGATGTCACACAGGCAGGCATCTGAGATCGGCTCAATTTGATAAAGGGGAAAACATTTAACCAGATTAATAAAAAACCACTTGGGGGATTTTTATCATTATAGGGTGGTTGTGTACACACACTTCCAACACACATTTCAGTTCAAACTTCTTGTAAAAGTGCATGTAGCATCCTAGGACCCCTTTTAAGGCACTGTATTTAAAAAAAAAAAAAATTTAGAATTGCCTCAGACACATTGACTCTCAGTTTGATCTCTGCTTTTACATTAATTATTTTCTGATCATTTGTAACATGAATGTGTGTAAAATGTGTATACCTTATTATCTCTCCGTTCAGTTAAAACATTTGATGAGAATGGGCTCCGTACGGCCCACGGGCGTCCTTCAAATGTGAAAATGACTGAATGAATACTATTTTGAGACCCTGGAAAGCATTCAGGCATATCAAAACATACTTATTTAACCCAATGACAGCAGAGTAGAGATATTGCTGTTGTTATAAACTTAAACTGCTTTAACTGTGTTCATGGATAGGTGAATATTGACAAGGCAGAACTTGAGGATGCTCGCTGGTTCACTTATGAAGAAATAACAGAAGCACTACGGAAACCGCCACTTGACCCCAGAAGAGAGCCACCTGTGTTCTGGGTCCCGCCGGCTTATGCCATCAGCTCATTCAAGAATGGGCCAATCAGCAACAACTATCAAGAAAATGACATGGACTTGAGTAATCATGTATCTAATATGCATTATGTTACCACTAATTTAATAACTTGAAGATAAAATAGACATGAAAACCTGAACCTGTGATAACCAGAATACTTTCGAAGGGATCTTCAGTGATATTCAGAGGAGGACTTTTATTAGAGTATGCCTGGATTGGAAAAAAAATGTTATAAATCGAAAATGATAATAGAAGATAATTATGATTGTAATCATGATTTTTATACAATGTAATTATTATGCATATATATTATTCTTGTATAAATAATTATGTTTGTAAGTGCATCAAGAAGCGTCTGAATTTGGATTCCAAGGACACACTGCACTACCTCAAATAGTACTAATCAATCAGTACACTGTAGCCGTTTTTGAAGAAAACATTTGAATGTATGTTTTTACAATTATTTTTACGATTTTTAATGATCTTACAATAAAATCAGTACCAAGAAATAGCTTTCAATTGTTTTTTTAAAAATACTTGTATGTTGTTTTTAAGGATGTACTGTTTCTTTTTTAAATTTAATGAGACATGTTTAATAAGATGTTGTTGTTTTTTTAAAGACAATTTATATTTACATTCATAGTACTTTGTGCACGATTAATTAATTATTTTTTCGTTGACTGAGAGAAAAAACTCACCGACCAATCAGATTCAAGCCTTTCCTTTACGTATCCGATCCCGCCTCTCCTCCACACTTGGTGGCGCTGAAGCGGGAAATCCCGCAATAGAATCGTTAGAAGAAGAATGGTAGTCAAGATGGACGCGGAGCTGTTGCTGTTTTTGGTGTCTGAGAACAAGGAATTATTTGATAAAAACCACAGTGAGTACAAAAACACGAAGCGGAAAGAAGTTCTCTGGCAAGGAATAGCAGACAAAATGGGAGTCGATGGTGAGTTTTGTTGGTGTCGCTTGTTATGTAGCGTTACTGTCAGCGCGCCTAACCACCACCAACGTGTGTGTGTGTTTGTATAGTGGAAGAGGTGAAAGCTAAATGGAAAAATCTAAGAGACACATACACCAGGAAAAAGCGGCTGGAGCAGGATGGGAGTCGGGGTGGAAGGGCAGCTAAGAAAAAGAAGCAATGGAAATATATGCGAGTGATGGACTTTCTCGATCCCTCCACAGAGCACAGAAGGTATTCGAGTGCGTTTCATTTAAGTCTGCTTGCAAGACTTCAGAGTTTGAAAAAACTAAAAATGTCCCATTTTGATTTCACTAGGGATGGGCGATACCACTTATTCTGTTTTCGATACGATACCGATATTTTTCAAGGCAGTATCGTCGCTATCGATACCGATATTTTCCAAGGCAGTATCGTCGATATCGATATTTTTCAAGTCATATCGGTCGATATCCGATATTTTTCAAGGGAGTAATCGTCGATACGATACCGATATTTTGCAAGGCAGTATCGTCGATATCGATACAGATTCAATACTTCTGAACTAAACTTTTAAATTATTAAATTTATTAAATTAAATTACTAAGAGTAAAATGGGTAATGATAACCACTTAACTTTTTTTAAATGCATTTTTAACATTCAATACGCCTTAATTGTAATTTATTAGGTTATATTTTTGTTTACACATGGTTCAAATGTGTTTTTTGTTTACACATGATTCAAATCTACAAATACTACAGTTAAACTACAGTCACTTTAGTAAAACCATGGTTCATTTTCATAAGGGATTGCCAGTGACAGGCTGTTGCATGCATAGAATGCAACCTTTTTATTCTGACAGTGTATGATTTCTATTAACATTACAGAATAGAACATGATCAATATTATTTCAACGTTCAATTTAAATAAATGTAATTGTACAAATTATGTAGGCTACGATTTCAATTTGTTTGTGAAATAACTCAAAACATTTATGTTTTTTTTTCTGTCCTCCGATAAGCATTGTTCAGGGCTGCCGTTCCCAAAAGCTTTAATGCTTTCTTATGATACTTTTGGGAAACGCAGCCCTGTTTGAATGTAATGTCAGCAGTGAGTGAATGCTCTCTGTGATTGATTAGTTCTGTCTTGAAACATTTGCGTGTCCAGATGAGCAGGAAAATAGTTCTATCCTACACAATTACTTGCTAACATAGGTTATTCGTCCAATTAAATGCATATTGTATGCATTATTATTATTATTATTATTAAAATAAATAAAAATCACTGGTAAATAACCACCCTTAGTATCGATAGTTTTTAAGTTTAGTATCGATACATTCGATACTCGCGTTAGTATCGCTATATCGATACTTCGGATCGATACGCCCATCCCTAGATTTCACTATATGTTCGTTATTAAAATCCAATAGACAGCTGTGACGTCATTGCAACTTTTTTGTTTTTTTTCCCACGTGTGATACTGGTCCTTAAAATACTGGTTACTTTTTTTTTTTCTTGTTTCACTTGTGTATCAAATTGTGTTTTTGACTGCCTTTGTGATATTTAAGTTATGCTTGAAATAGCATATTACTATACTACTAAACATTTTATGACATTTCTCAATGCGGAGCACACTAAAATCCATTTCCAGTGTGATATCATTTTCTAGTTTATTATTAGATTGGGCTGGCAAGTATGCAGACATATTCATACAAAATTGGATTCAATGTTTATAAATAAATTGCATTTTTATTTTGGAGATGACAACTGGATGCTGCAGGCAGAATTAAACACAATATGGCATAGTAAGTTAATATTTGAAATATTTAGCATTGCATAATGCATACTTCCACATTCCTGTTTTCTAGTAATAATACACTCTCACACTGTATACTGCAAAGTACGTTAGTATTCCTCTATGAACACCAATGTCACATTGCTAAAGTGTAATAAAAGCATGAATTCCATCTTTTTTGTAGTCTGCCCTATTAGTAGTATTTGATCAAATGAAAAAAATAATTTTTATGAAAATCTCAGGCCACCAAGATGTAGATAAGTTTGTTTCATCATTGAACAGATTTATAAATTTAGCATTACATCACTTGCTTATCAATGGATCCTCTGCAGTGAATGGGTGCCGCAGGATTTGTCCAAACAGCCTGTTAAAACATGACAATAATCCACATCTATATCGACCGACCCAGCTCCAGCAATTCAAGTCACTTGTAGTATAAATCTGAGTGTATTTGTAGTACATCCCTTAAGCATTGACATTGCAACCCTCCTCTGTCTGTTCAACTGCCATTCCATAATCCACAATAAGCTTCATCCGGGAAAAACTCCATTCCGCATATTGTCCTCTCACACCAAATTCCCTGGCAATTTGTTAGAAGAACTGTTTTGGGCTGTTTTCACTTGTAAACTCTGCTTGATCTGTGATTTCTCTCCTGATTCAGACGGTGACTGATTGAGACAAGAAAGCAATTTTATGGGTAGAGGACTCATTTTAGCAGGAAGCACTGGTTTCAAGTTTAAAATCAATGGATTTATTTCTTACAAACAAGCAGATTTTTTTGATGGTACTGGAGGTCATTTGATTATTGTGAATTTTTACCGCTTTTGGATCTCATTCGGACGGCACCATTCACTAGCAGAAGACCATTGGTTAGCAAGTGATGTAATCTAAATAGCCCAAATCTGTTCTGATGAAGAAACGTATCTACGTCTTGGATTGCATGAGGGTGAGTACATTTCCATCACATTTTCATTTTTGGATAAAGTATTCCTTTAACATAAAACATTTGTCTAGAACAACTTGATGATCTTGACTATATCCAACAATCAGAATTAATTAAAAACATTAAGTATTTATGTGAAGATTTTCATCTAATGTCAGTTTAATCACCCACACCAGTTCCTTCACAACTGCCGCCATGTGCACGTTTTTGTGGTATACCAATAAATATGTAAAAATGGTCCGATTAATCTTCTATTAACTTAATCAGGTAACATCATTTAGTCTTTTTGTAGCATAGTGGGAAACTATCATTTAATTGTATTTAAATTTTAGCAAAAGTTTATCTGTACTGTAATGAAGCATACAAAACTCATGGTTATTCACAATGGTTTTTAATCGGTGTACAGTGTTCTATTGGACAGCCTTCCCAGCAAAATCGAGGATGATGAGCCAGATGAAGACAGCGGGGCCGAACCAGCCAGCACAAGTACAGGAACATCAGTGACAAGTCCAGGAGCTGACATTGTAAAGAGAAGGCGATCAGAGACACTAGAGCTGTTGGAAAGGTATCTGGCATCCAAAGATGCAAAAGACAGAGAGAAAGATGAACAGCAAGATGAAGTCGATTTATTTCTTCGGAGCTTAGCACCTGCTTTAAGACGCCTTCCTGCTTCAAAGCAGTCCTTGGTGAAGCTTCAGATCCAAAAAATACTTCATGACGCAGAGTTCGGACAGCCCAGCTTTCCTCAGATATCCTCAGTGTCGCCAAGTAATCAGTTGTTACTACAGTGTAGTGTCGTAAAGCCCAGTTGAAATGCTTTTTTTATTGAAAATAAATGTAACTTTAAAAGAAGTGACCTTGTGCTGGTTGTTTCATATTTTCAGTGTTGAGTGTTCTATTCTATATGACTAAAAAGAAGTATATTAATACAAACCACAACTTTCATATCGATCGAAACAAGTTTATTATATTCAGATTATCATGAACAATAATACATCCAACACTTACGAAATGGGAAAACATATATATACAAAAAAAAACTGTTAAAGTAACACTTAATTTTTCATTCTTATTTGATCCACAAGCTGGTCTGGACAAGAACACATGAAGCAGATTCACACTCTAATAAATGCTTGAGAATGTGTCACGTTATTAGTCTCAATATGCTTTCTTAAACCGGGTCAGCATCCATCATAAAGCATCCTTTGATTATTATTTACAAGATGGATTTTATAACATTTGGTAGAAATAGCTCAGTATTATGAATGTCTAATTTTTCTTGCCCTTCTTTTCTGCTGCTGGTTTCTTGCAATATTTCGCCTCCAGATCCGGGAGTTGAATCCGTTTTCTTTGGACTTTTGTCTTTGCTAAATAAGAAACAGAAGCCATAAAGTCAATTGTAATACTTTTAAAGAGGTTGTGATTGAACTCCAATACTTTAATAATTCAATATTTGCCTTTTCAGCATGCAGCTTATGGTTACTTACTAATTTCTGATAAAAACTGGAGGTTATTGTAGGTCATGTACTAATTCACAGTACATTAAATGAAAGATGAACGAGACAAACTCAAATGTCATTTAGAAAACTAATTCCATCCAAATGGTCCTTTATTTACCTTTGTACAGATTTGCACATGCACTACCTTTCAAAAGTCTGGAGCAATGGCTGCTGGAAATTCAGCTTTGCCATCACAGGAATAAATTACATTTTAAAATCTATTCATATAGAGTACACATTTGGCAGATTAATACAGCCTGTGACATCTTAATGGTTTTTACCTTAATCATAGCTACCAGGCTGCCCTCACTGTTCAAGCCCATCTCCTTCTGCATTTCCTCTGCCTCCCTGCACTCTTTTTCCGCCTAGAATGTCAGGATAATTCATCAAAGACTCAAACCTTATTAAAAAAACAAAACAGTATTTCGTAGCAAAACTTTAGAAAGTGAATCAGCACCTTTATTTTGCAGTTCTTCTTGGCACTTTCATGAGTGAAGGCTTTGTAGGCTGGCACCTCTTCAGCATCAATGGCTTTCTGTAGTATGTCTTTGACACGTGGCTCATCTTCAGAAGTACTCCATGATCAGATCCATGTCACCTTCATGCTGTAGGTACAGTCTCTTCAAGTCTTCTACCTCTTCATCAGAGCCTTTATACTGCTTCTCAAAGTCCAAGATATCTTGCAATGTGATCTATAGCAGATAATTTGTCATTTTAGCAACTGCCTTTGAAAAAACCCAACATAAAACAATACATGGTACAAAAAAAAAAAAACCTTGGGAAACAATCTTCTCCAGTGCTCCTCCCAATTGCGATCTTGATCAAGGGTGTCTGGCTCTTCGTCCACTATTCCCCGTTCATCATAGACTGCCCTTTGGTCCTTGTCAGCCAACACTGCATAAGCCTTTCCCAGCATCTGTGGAAATATTGAAAATGTTAGGTTATAGGATGTATTTATGTAATTATTTTCTTTTTTAATTTTATGATTAAATTTTAAAATGTAAACCTCTGGTACTCCTAAGTCACTTCTGCTTATGTGCACTTTTGCACAAGCTATGTGAACACAAAAAATTGCTATGAGTCAAAAAGGTAAAAAAAAAAAAAAAGTTTAAAGTCCCACTTTTACTTCAGCGGTCAAAAATTGGAAATGGAAAGAAATTAAATGAAATGGAAATACAAATAGAAAAATATAGAGAACTCATCTAGTGGTTACACGATGGAATTACGTCAGAATATATATTTTTCCTGCCACAAGATGGCTCTAATTTTCCTCTGCACTGGATTTGAAATATTTTTCATTTGAACCTTAAGATACTATAAAAAAAAATTATTAAACAAAAAAGTATTAGACGGAAATACATTGAATATAATTATTGCATAAATAACATTTAGTAGCATAAAAAACCATTTTCAATCTACTCAAAATGCTAATTATAAAATATTGAGCTAAAATATAGTACATTAAAAATGTTTCTCAACAGCTACCTGTGTTTGTGTTGCTTTAACAGAGCAACCATACATCTGTTTTTCTCTTTTTGATGAGTTAATTAAAATAATGATTTCCACTTCATGATATAATCACTTATTAGTTTTTTTTATCATATTACTTTACTTGTTTTCCCTTCTCTTGTAGTGCTTATTTAATCTTATTAGTAAAGTTAAACCGCGTAAGAGAAGAATTTCTCCATTTAAAGGTTTTTAATTTGACAGAAAATTTAATTTTATGTGCACATCTGAGGCAAAAAACCTCAATGAGGGTGCTCAGCTATTGTAAACAATGAGAAAAAAATAAATATAGGTTTGCACACCACAGCTCCAAAAAATGCAAAAATGTTTAGTTCATGTTCTCACCACAGGTGAGGTTTTGAGCCTGATACTGTTTTGAACACATACTGAACACACACACACACACAAAAATAATAATAATACAACTACTGAACAAATTACACAGTCAAGAACAAGTCACAACAATCTAACATACACACCTGATCAAAAACACACAAATACAATCAGCATCATGAATGCAAAAAAGGAGGAATATCAAACTCTTCATTAAGACCATTAGGTGATAATGTGTTCAAAGTATAATTCCGATAGGCTACACGGTTTAAAAGCAAATTGTTAAAATCACCCCCTCTACGAGCTAATTTGACAGCTTCAATGCCAATGTAGTGTAGTGTGGAAACCGAATGTTTAAATGTTGTCATTTGTTCTTGGTATTTTATGTTTTCACTTTTATTTCAGCTATGTAATTTGTTTTCCCGAGTGTTTAGTTGTTGGGTTTCTGTCATTGGTTTATCATGTGATGTCATTTCTGCTAGTAATTAAGGGCTCATTAGTATACGTGTTCATTGTCTGATAAAGAGCCATACGGCTCAAAACGTCACCTGTAGTGAAAACAAGGAAATAAACATTTTTGGGGCTGTAGTGTGCCAACCTTTCTTTTTTTTCCTTTTAATTTTACAGGACAATGTTGTGAAGCGGTCATTTTCCATTGCTTTGGCATAATGACATCTGTTGGATTCGAACTGGTCAAAGTCCAGTCTGGACGAACATACACAGCTAAGATTAATCCATAAACACAGCTCAGTTTTCATAATCAATCACTCGGTTTCTGCTCTTCTTTGGCTTCCTTTATCAACCTCTTAGGCTCATAGAAGACTTCTAGTTAAAACAGTTTTGGGTACCAGACAAACACTTTGTTAACTGATTTCTGGGTATCAAACAGACCTGCGTCACTGGTTTATCAACAAAACTGATCAGGTAAGAGACTATATCTCATATTCCTGGGTGGAGATCTATCTAACAAGGTGTTTGGTGAGTTTTTTGATCTGTGTCATTCTGGGCGTAATACCCCACCAGAGTGTTAATGTTGATTTGATCACGTTGAAAGCGCTTCCTATACTTAGAGCCACCAGACCCATTCAAGAGGTTCTAATAGATTCTGGCAGAAGTTGCTGCAAGAAATACCGTGGTTACCTGAACTTGGTGGGTGGCTAACTCATCCCAGACTCCATCTGGTGAACCTTCAGAGAGACTTATAATATCCTCATCTGACTCTCGCGTCCGATGCTTCTTTACAACACCCACCCAGAACTTCATACAGGTCAAGAGGTCTCGAAGAGCTCCGCACACTGCTCCAGAACCCCGGACTGCGTGAGGGAGACAACACGGAATCACCATTCATGATTAACTGCACACATACGAAAGAAAGTTTTCTTTTATTTTTTACGTGATTTTTATATGAAGCGAAACTTGAAAAATTACCGATTTATCACGTCCACTTATTTAAAAAAAAAAAAAACAAGTTTAAGATTAAGCTAAAATGTTTCGAATACGAATACAGAAATGCATATGCGTGATTAAACACTCGCACATCTGACTGACTTTGCAAAAAAATAACAAGGTTAGTTCAAAGCAATTCAACTTAATGTTTTATTAACGCTCTTACCAGAGATGACGGTCACGTTGAAACTGTTCAAATATGCCAGAAAATAACACTATCATCTTCTTTTAATTTTATTGGCGGTTGGCAAACCAACTTAAAGGTACATTTACCGCCACCTACTGGACTGTGGGCAGTACTTTGAAAGAAAGGACAAGGAGAGAAAATAAATTAATTCATTTAAAATTAAATAAATACGATTTTGGCGCTTTGTGTAAACGTCACAAAATGTCATGACGTAGGACAGCTGTTAGTTAAATTAATAACTACAAATTTATTACCAAAAAAGCCTATTTTTCAGTCGTTTTCGGAATAATTTGAAACTACATGTATATTAAAATTACAAAACACACTGTACAAAAAAACTAAGTCAACAATGCACTTTTATTATGCATTCTAGGACCCGGATTATAATTGTCGCATGCTGTTGTACTTCCGTTTATTACACCCCACCGTTTCCTAAAGTATATTTACTGTCGTTTGCGTACTTTAATGAGCCCTCAATGCGGAGTTGAGTTTTTAATTAAACCCAGGACAACAGCGAGTGAGTTTTAGTAGCAGGGACTATGTCTCGCTGCGTTGCGTTACAGACGCATCTGGCGTCCGTGGTGGAGGCGTTAGTTCACGCCGCGATCGCCGAAATGTGCAAACTCGTGAAAGAAGAGACGCTGTCATTTTTGAGCGGTGATATTTCTAGAGCTCACTGTGAAAACGAGGACGTCGAGTCAAGAATGAAGATGGAAAAGGAAGAGAGAATGGTGAGCATATAAGATTATGTTGCTTCGCTGCGGCCTGTAACCTTAAACATGCGACGCGTTTGTGCGTCTAGTATAAAGATCAGCGTATGTGAACGCAGCTGCTGTCAACAGATCACATTTAATTTGTGCTTAACTGATACTGCGTTTTTAAAAGCCAATAGAGATCATGCAATTTAATAATAATAATAGCAAATAATAATTTTGGAATTAAATGTAATTCCAACAATTAATTAAATGTTTTCCACAAGGCTGTGAAAGATTTTGAAACCGACAATAGATGGAATTAACTTGCCAATAATCTCAAAATTACCACATAGTGCAGGGGTGTCAACTCAGTTCCCTGCATAGTTTTGTCCCGACACACTACCATATTAGTTTTCAATAATTCCTGCGTTCAAGTCCTCCTGGGACGTTCGTTCTTACGAGTTGACAAGTCGTAATTACGACGGCAGGTGCGTTCAAGTCAGTTTAGTCGGCACAAGATGGCGGTGTACCTTCTTTTAATAAATGACAAGAAAATATAACAGGGTCTGTTAACTCTGCTTATAGAAAATGAAGAGCAAAGAATTCGCATCAGGTGTGTTTTGCGTTTTTAATATTTTTTTTTTATATTTATGAAGCCACTTTAATCTGTATGGCATTAAAACGTGTTATTGTTATTACAATCCATGTTCAAAAAGCGTATTTTTTGTAAATAAAAAGCCTGACAATGTCACTGCTTAATACCTATAAGTATTGTGATTTATGTTTTACTTTGGCTATCTATATATAGGACAACTAAACTATCAATTTAAAAAAAAAAATTACCGTCAACTACAGACGTTGCATCCATCGATTCCGCCATGTTTCTCACTGACACGCCCCCAACTCGAAAACTCTGGGCTTAAAGAAAATTGAGTTTCCCACTCGTAATAACGACTTTGTGGTGGCATTCATGTGTGTTCAAGCTCTTACTCCGATCTAGCCACATGAATTGAACCACCAAAACTGCGGACTTGATTAGTTTTATCAGGTGTGTTTAATTAGAGTTGAATCTAAACTCTGCAGGGCTCCAACCCTCAAGGAATTGAGTTTGACACCCCTGGCGCTTTTCCACTGCGTGGTTCGGCTCGGCACGGCTCAGTACGGTACGACACGGCACGGCTCGGTTTGCGTTTCCACTACAGTTCAGTACCGCTTTTGAGTGGGCGGGATTATTCACATGTTGTTATAGTTGCGCTGCCTCTACTACCATGACTCCTAAAAAAAAAAAAACTTTTTCATTCCGTGTCGTCCCATCAAGTTCTCGCTGGATCCGCTCCTCTTCTATCAACGAGAGGAACGTCTGTACTTCCTCAAAAGGGGGAACAGCCACTTTTTGGTTGTTAAAAAGAGGTGCGCTCGTTCAAAACAGTTGCGTTCGATCCTTCTTCTTCTTCTTCTTCTTCTTTTTGGTTTTATGGCGGGTTGCGAACCAACTTAAAAGGTGCATTCCCGCCACCTACTGGCAAGGAGTGTGACCATGGCATGGAAAGTAAGACCTAAAAAAAAATTAATAATAAAAATAAAAAAAAAAAACACCAATTTCTTTCTAAATCCTGTTAACAATCTACTTTTTTTTTTAGGAATTCATTAAAGGCATTATAATTTCACTCTTTGACACAGCATTAATTTGATTCCCTCCATTATTCAACAGAGTTTTAAGTGTCATATTTCCTATCCCTATTTCTTTTAATTCTTCCAACAGAAATGCTCTTTCATTATCATAAGCAGAACAATGTAATAGTGCATGCTCTACTGTTTCTGGTAATCCACACAGACTACAGTTCCCAGACTCATGCTTATTCATTTTATATAGAGAAGAATTTAAAGCAGTATGGCCAATGAAGTCTGGTAATAATTGTATCTTCTCTTCTGCTACCAAAATTAACTCTTTCAACCCCAACTTGATTTTGAATATGATAATGATGTCTTCCTCTCTCCTCCTTATTCCAAACTTATTGCCATCTCATTTTTATTGCTGTTCTAATTTTAACCTTAACTACTTCTTTGCTTAGTGGTATAATAATTTCTATATGTGATAATTTCAGTGCCTGCTTTGCTAAATGATCCGCAACCTCATTTCCATCCACTCCCACGTGTGCTGGAACCCACAGGAAACATATCTTAATTCCTATCTTATTCACTCTATACATGCATAAAAGATTTCATACAAAATGTCTTGTCTTGAAGATCCCGTTCGATGCTTCGCTGGCTGTGCTGATTTAAATCTAGCGTTTTTTTTGTGTTTGTGTCGCAAGTTCAGTGATGCAGGTAGTGATGATTCTCTCCGGCCAATCCGTGATAAGCAGGGTTTACACGTCACGTTTTGGTAATGGTACAGTTTACTTGGGACCCTAACCGAGGTGGTACTAAAAAAAGTGCCAGGTACCGGGTACTGTACCCAGTGGAAACCCCCCAAAAGTGAACCGTACCGAGTCGTACCGTGCCGTACCATGCAGTAGAAAAGCGCCAATAGTGCCCTTATTATCGGAGGTCTATTGATACTCCACAACAAGTAGGCTAATTTGTAATTATTCATTATTTCAGAAGCAGTTTGCATCTGTCATGGAGGTACTGGGTAACGAGGCTCTTGGGAAAATAATCAAACTCGTTGATGAAACCAAATTTCTGTTGGATCTGGAGTGCAAAACATTTTCAGGCAAGAGGGCAAAGCGGCCTGGCAGCATCTTGAATATTCTGTCTGTTGGAGGACTTGGTAAGAAATCTTATTCAGTGGTTATAAGCATACAGTGTGTAATGTTTGATATAAGGTTTTTTTTTTTTATTATTATTGTCATGTGTACGTTTTAGAGGAGGAACATTCTTACGATGGAAGTGCGAGAAGCCTGGAAACAAGAACAAGAAACGAGGTAAACTGAACAACTTGTACGTCAAAGCTATTCATATTCAAGACTAATATATAGTGAATGTAATTTATTCCTGTGATGCAAAGCTGAATTTTCAGCAGACAGCTATTACTTGGTCTTCGGCTTCACATGAACCTTCAGAAATCATTCTAGTATGCTTCTTTGATGCTTAAAAATATCGATATGTTTGTGGAAATTGTGATATACTACCATTTAAAAGTTTGAGCTCAGTAAAGGAAAGACACATTCAGTTGATCAAAAGTGATAGTAGAGACATGCGACATGTGTTTCAAATAAATGCTGTTCTTTTTCACTTTCTATTCATCACGACTGTATCCAGTTTTCACAAAATATTAAGCAGCAAAAACTGCTATTTGAAAATGATAAGAACCATTATTCATATTTGAGCACACCAATAATAATTGATCATAACTGAGCACCAAATCAGAATAGCACCATAAGAATACTGCTGAAAATTCAGCTGTGCCATCACAACAATAACATTTCATAATATATTAAAGAGCAGGTCATATGGTTTTCGAAAAATATCTCTTTTTTGCGTTTGTAAGGTACCTATCCTTAAATGAAAACAGTCTGCAAAGTTGTTTATCAAAAAAGTGCATGATAAATAAAGTTATTGTCTCTCAAAAGAAAGAGTCGGCTCTGTATCGCCTTAAAGAGTCATTATATTTTCGAATCTTCTGCCTGTTACTGATCTACGTCACTGGGTAACACATTAGCATAATCCCTGCCTGCCCACGAAATACCAACTCTCTCTGTGTCGAGAAGATGCTGTGTTCCACAATACCACAGCAGTACAATTCGATATCAGACTATCTTTGTTGTTTCGTGCATGTCATTTTACCGAGGACTGCTTCTCTAATCTTGCCTTTTATCTTCGTTGGTTTCTAATCTTCTTTATTTGGACCAACAAGCATCTCCGAACCACAACCTGTAAGTACGATTGATACGTTATGTGTACATTTTCAATTGAGTGCTCAAAATATCTATTTATAAATATTTTTGTGTGCTAATATGTGATGTATAGTGCAGCTTTAGGTTTCCAGGTAAAGCACGATATTACTGTTTTACTGAAATAGTTCTGATAATTCGCTGTGAACCCACTAGTGTCCTAAGAATGTGTCGATTAATGTAGTCTGTCGTTGTTCTAATTACTTCGTTTAATAATAATGTAGTGTAGCGCACAGACTTTATAATCATTGTGAAATTGCTGTATGTAAGGAAGATTGACCGACGGGCCTTGAATTATAGAAAAATAATGCACACCCGAGGTGGTGATGCGGCCACGAGTTTTATTTTTTTTGAATTTTCTAATAATTCAACGGCCCGGAGTCAATTATTCCGTTTATGCTACGGTTACCACACCTCAAGACACCGATCAGATTATATATTTAAAGGGATTTGTCCGGTTTCTGTACTTAAATCGCTATTGTGAGTAGGATTATTTCTTCCGCATCTCATCCAACAACGCCTCTTTTGCTAGTTCCAAAACATAATTTTAAAGCTGGTAATGGAGGCTTGAACCGTTGATAGCATTCTAATGCAGTTATTAGAAAGAGAGCGAGAGAGACACACACATAAAGAGAGAGAGAGAGTTTGTGTGAATTAGGCTACCTCTGTGCGTCCATCAACAGTGTTCTGCAGCAGCATCTCTAAACAGTAATGCGGTCAAGAGAGCTGCCTGGAACTACATTCGCCGTGCGTTTCCCTGAAAATAATTGCACACCTCAGAACGTTCGTCAGCCAATCAGATTCAAGCATTCAATGGCCCCGTAGTATAAATTTTAATGGATTAATGCAGGAGTAAAGACCAGGTGAGAGGGACATTTTATGCCTAGTTCACACTACAGGATTTTAAGCCCGATTTAATTGCAAGTTAACGAGCTCGCCGACAGGTCGGGCTGTGATCGGGGGAAAATCAGCGGGTGATCGGCGCTCGGCAATCTTTATGTGTGAACTACACAACGACGCATCAAAGAGGTTCGCTGACGCGTCGCCGACACCTCGCCGACGGCAAACAAATATCTAGCATGCCAAATATCTGGACCGGTCGGCCGACTCGACATCACGTGGTGTCAGGTGTCGTGACGAGCTACAGCCAATGAGAGAGCAAGGCATGGGTTGAGGTCACCGGAAGAAAAACAACAGCAGCAACATGGCTTAAAGAAAAGTTTGGAGCAACATTTTTCATTGAGCAAACAGCTTGCAGCGCTAATTTCTTGCCGACATCCATTTTAAAATAAACAACTCCTGTTTCACATGTTGTTTCGCGTCATTCCCGTTCCAATTCTCGCATGTGTTTTCATGACAAAACGTGGTTTGTAAAGTCATTGGGTGACATAGTTGTTGTCAGCTTCTGTAGTGTAACCCCCGGTTGCGGATCATTTACATAGAGTCACGTAGTGTGAACACCACAACGACTTAAAGACAGACAATCAAGTCATGTAGTCTGAACGGCACAGCGATCTGTCGACGTTTAAAGTCGTGTAGTGTGAACTTGGCTTTAGGCTGGTGCGCATGTGATACAGCTGTTCTGCGTTCTGATTAAAAGTTAAGACAGAGCGTCGTTCTTCAAACATTACAGTAGACATATTTTGGTTTACAAACTATTTGTTTCATCAGTTAGTCACGTTAGCACTCGGCTAACGTATCCACCATTATTGTTTTGTTAAGTGTTTACGGTTTAGCAGCTAAACTTTAGCTGTGGGCACAATTCGCTTGCATAAGTGTTAAACAAAATGCTTTTATGTCATTATTTTAAGAACTGATTGGAGCACTATATTATTGTTTTATGTAAAGGTGCATGCTAGGGTTGCCAGGTTGTCACAACAAAACCCGCCCAATTGCTACTAAATATGACGTTATTGGGGTCGCTACAACCCGCGACATCAAAAACAACCGCGGACTTGGCAACACAGATGGTAGCACTCGCTAACTTGCTCAATTCAAGGACTCCTCTCTGTGCCAATCAACAACAGGCTTGGCCAGCTGACCAATCAGAGCAGAGTAGGCTTATGGATGGGAGGGGTTTACAGACATTTCACTCAGAACTGAATCGAACGAACCGTTTCGAAATCATGGACAAACGACTCTATGTATAAATGTATATTCTGGGAAAATTACAGTGTTTTCTGACCTTAGATGCATTTAAACCTGTTGTAGGGGACTCCAACACAATATTAGGACACTTTAAAAAAAAAAAACATATGACCTGCTCTTTAAAAAAGTAGATGGTTATTTTAATTTGTAATCACAATATTACTGTTTGTACAGTAATATTGCAGCCTTGGTGAGCGTAAGAGATTTTTTCAAAAACATAAAAAAAAAACTTCTTAATTATTCCAGACGTTTGACCGGTAGTGCAAGTCTATAAGAAAGTAAAGTCACTAAATTGCTTGGCTATTTTATGATTAATCACATAACTACTTTATGCTTGCAGTCTGATGAGGCTGTAGAAGAGCGTCCAGAATCCCCGCTGACGCTAGCTGTGACGATCAAAAATGAATTTGGAAAAGTTGACTTGAAGTCCATCACTACTGGTATGTGAATGATATGCAAAATTACAAATGAATGAGATGAGTATCTATTTAATGATCTATCTAGTGTATAGAATGCATGCTGAATCCATCAGAATTTAACTGAATTAACACAGTGATTGATCAGATATTTATATGGCAAAGTCCCAAAAGAATTGTGCTATAATAAACAGATATTTATCCAATGACAATGATTTAATTGCTCTCCTGTCAGGTCACTTAAACGCTTCTCCAGAAGACAGAGTAGCATCTGTTTTGCCGGAAGACAGCAGCGAAGATCCTCAAGATTCTGTTACACTCTTTGGAAAGAGATCCTTTATTTGTTCAGAGTGCGGCAAGAGTTTCTCTTCTCAAAGCAACCTCAAATCACATCAGCGTATTCACACTGGAGAAAAGCCTTTCGGCTGTGTTCTTTGCGGCAAGGCTTTCGCCCACAAACAAAGTTTGTCCGACCACCACCGAGTCCACTCAGGAGAAAAGCCATTTGTTTGTAAAGTCTGCGGCAAATGCTTTGGGAAAGCAGCACACCTCAAAACCCACGAAATAATCCACACTGGCGAAAAACCGTTCGGCTGCAACGTTTGCGAAAAAAGATTCAACATCGCTCAAAATCTTGCCAGGCACCAACTCACCCACACGGGCGAAAAGGAGTTCCGATGTTCAATATGTCAGAAAAGTTTCACACGGGCCATAACGCTAAAGACGCATCAACTTATCCACACAGGTCAGAAACCGTACTCCTGCGTGTCTTGCGGGAAGGCGTTTCGGCACGCCGTCAATCTTAAAAACCATGAGCGCATCCACACGGACCAGCGGCCTTTTAGTTGTGACCTATGTGGCAAGACCTTCAGGCAGGCTGTAAATCTGAAAATCCACAAACGGATTCACACGGGTGAAAAACCTTTCAGCTGCAAGGAGTGTGGGAAGAGCTTTAGTCAGCAGAGTAGCCTCATTTCACACGGCCGCACTCACTCTGGAGAAAAACCCTTTGGCTGCAATTACTGCGATAAGTGGTTTAACAATACGAACAGTCTAAAGTTGCACCAGAGGGTCCATACTGGTGAGAGGCCGTACAATTGTGAGTATTGTGGCAAGTGTTTCAGTCAAGGTAGTCACCTGCGCACTCACAAACGCCACGTTCATGGAGGGGGGAAGCAGTACATCTGCGATAAATGCGGAAAGAGGTATGCAGATCCCCGGAATCTGAAATTGCACAAATGCGTTTATGCATAAATGGGTGTGTAGTGATCACAATGAATTTCTCACCCTCAGGCAATCCAAGATGTAAATAAATTAGTTTCTTCATCAGAACAGATTACATCACTTGCTCACCAATGGATACTCTGCAGTGAATGGGTGCCGTCAGAATCCCAACAACCACAATAACGTCAGTCCATCAATTAACGTTTTGTGAAGAAACAAACTCATCTACGTCTTGGATGGCTTGAGGGTGAGTAAATAATTTTCATTTTTGGGTGTGAAACTGTTCCTTTAATTATTTTGAGTTGTGAAATTTACATATTTATTGGCAATAATGTGGATTGTCAAGTGGCCCCAAAGGATGAATCTCAATTGCTGTGACAGTTGTATTTTACTTCACAAAATATCATAGTTTAGATCATGGGTTATATCATAGAACCTTTTTGAATTAGATTTTAGGACTGTTCTGTTTTGTAAAAGTTACTCGTAATCACAGATAGCGATTTATTTTGAATGATGGTATTATATTTTGTACATTTCTTCATTAGCGTGAATCCTAATTGAAAAAGCTCATTGTACGCCTTCATATTTATGTTTGATATGTTTAATATAACGCAAGATAGTTGAAAAATAAGAAACTAAATCTTAGCAGAGAGAGTTGGTTTGATATCTAAAATTCTGATTGTCTTTGAGACTGATATTGAAGACGGTAATGTCAAAATATCCTAATGTTATAATATTCTTATAATTAGAATAGTATTACAGCACAGAGGAGCAAGATGTGATAAACTGTAAAATATTAAAGAATAGCTGGCATGATATGGTCAAATATTTAATTTTTCCTGCCCTGTTTTCTGTCAAAACATTTGATTCATGAAAATGTTGCCAAGTACAGTTTTCAATAAAGCATTGTTCATCTTGTGTGAGTATCTTCATCTGCACTTAATTATAAATTATAATACATTGTTAGTGAAGACTGCAAAAACAAGATATGTTCGAAATTTGTGTATTGCCACTATTACTGTGCATAGTCTGCAAGTTTTTTTGGTGTCATTAAGCACAAAAATGTTTAGAAATATTTTTTTGTTTTTTTAGGTTGTTCAAAATGAGGTGTTCTTTCCCTCCACGATCCTTTCCCGGGAAAATAACGTTTTCAAAGATTACAACTCGTATGTTAATAAATTCCCTTTAAGGACATTGTTTTGCTATGAAGACACGATATTGCTATCATCCATCAATTTTTTTTAAATGTATTTTTTTCTTCAACTTTATGTCAGGGAAAATTTTCTTTTGTTTCTCAGCATTTTAATCATCCTTTTGCCTTCAGTTCATTTTAAATGCTCCTGCGGTGTGACAAATGACTGTTTGAAATACAACTATTCCATGTAGCCTCAGTTTATTTGAGATCATAAAGTGCAATCAACCAGCAGTATTGGATATAATTCCTTACGAAGTAATTAATGTAATTTAATTACTGTCCCCTTGAAAAAGTAAGGGATTACTCTTAATTTTTATGTAATTTAATTACAAATTAAGTTCTACTGTAATTGCAGTATATACTGTTTGATGCAGAACAGTTCTATATAAAACAATAGTGGATTTAACATCTAATGTTAAAATGTATGTTTTTAATGTAACCTTCTCCCTTTAATACTTTGGCAGTTCACGAATAAGTTAGCATCTTTCTATTTATTTGAAAGAAATTAAAAAAGGGGGTCATATGATGCTGCCTAAAAAGAACAGTATTTGTGTAATGAAAATGTGTTTATGCGGCTAAGGTGCAAAAAAAAACATGATGTTAACACAATACGTACTTTATGGTTTCTCCTCTATGCCCCGCCTTCTGAAAACACGTCGATTTTACAAAGCTCATCGGTCTGAAAAAGGGAGGTGTGCTGTGATTGGCCAGCTATCAGTGCGTTGTGATTGGCAGAATACCTCAAACGTGTGATGGAAATGTTACACCCCTACCATACTGTTGATGCCGTGTCCAGCCGGAGCGATGAGACAAAAACATGAAAACCCAATACAAACGAGGCATTCGTTGCATCCAATGGGAACATAATTAAGGATTATAATGACTTACACTGTCTTTTTACGCGTTGCGTTGCAATAGCGAATGAGTAAACATAAAACTATGTCTGCATTTGTGATCGGAGAAACTACAAGTGCTACTCTACACTGCCAAAAAAACTCACTTTAAATATATAAAAACTCTTTAAAAATAAAAAAAACTTACTTACAGTCTGAGAGTCAGAACAGCCAGCATTGTAGTCTACTCTACCAGGAACATCCTCCATAAAATGTGCTGTACACATCTGAATATTTGGGTTGAATTTGTTCTGGAACAGTGTTGTAAATATAATTTAACCACTGATTTGTAGTCGTGGCCATTTTTGGAAGGCCAAACAAAGTAGTTTGCTTTCACAACGAAACAGCGTCACACACGGCGGCCTAGAGTGCGCAGAGGCGGCAGCTAGAGTGAGGAACGGCGGGAGGGTTAGAGTGAGCAGAGGCGCGGGCTTGAGAACGGCGTGGCCGGCGATTTAGATGGAGCGTCCGGATGGACATGTGACGACTCTGGGCTGGACTCCGCTTCATCCACGGTTAAAAGCGATCCGGCGATCCACAGCGCGAAGTTGTTGTATTTCTTCAGCGACCAGCACAGATCAGCTCTAGACGTGATGAAGCAGATATCGTCCTCTTTTGGAAGACCAAACAAAGTAGTTTCGCTTTTAACAACGAAGCACACAGCACCTTCACGAAATGGCAGCAGCGGCAACAATACTACAACGAGAATAAAAGTAATGCCTTCTTTCATTGCGTGAACGTTTGGGCGGCATTATGCAAATATTCCCACATAGTGATGTAGACATGTGGGGGAGTGTTAGAACAAGCCATTTTAGGTAGTTGTGGCTGACTCTTAACTTTTATAAAGAAATCGCTTGGGATTGAGGACTTTAGTCTTTGCAACTTTACAGATATTCTTCATGCACCAAGAGCTTGTAACACCCCAAACAGAAAGGAAAAATTTTAATCGCATCAAATGACCCCTTTAAATCAAAGTTCATGTCATACGTGTTTTGTTCAACTGAGGCTGATGTGGGATTTAGAAAGTAACTGAATTAGAACCGTAATCTAATTAAACTGTTGAAGATGTAATTACTAGCTTGTAATTAATTACTTCTTTATTTTTGGAGTAACTTACCCAACACTGCCAAACTGTAGGTAGCTGAAGCTCATGCATAATAATTTTAACGTAAGTGTATATGTATATTTTTTTTTTTCAACAGAGCTACACAGTCATTATATATTCAATATATAAACAGTCATGCTTTGCATTTAAAAAAAACAAAAAAAAAACAGGATTGGACCTTTTAAATTAACGTAATAATTACCAATTGGCTTATTCATTAATTTATTTGTCGGAGAATCGGTGTGTGTGTGTGTGTGTGTGTACTTGTTTATGCTACATTGTGGGGACAAATGTCCCCACAAGGATAGTAAAACTAGTCAATTTTGACCTTGTGGGGACATTTTTGAGGTCCCCATGAGGAAACAAGCTTATAAACCATACAGAATTATTTTTTTTGAGAAAGTAAAAATGCACAAAGTCTCCTGTGAGGGGTAGGTTTAGGGGTAGGGTTGGTGTAGGGCAATAGCACATACAGTTTGTACAGTATAAAAACCATTACGCCTATGGAATGTCCCCATAAAACATGGGAAACACAAACGTGTGTGTGTGTTACCTGTGTTTATATTGGGGGACTTAAACCTGAATACACACGGACTCATGGGGACTCGTGTCACGGTGGAGACCTACATTGAGGTCCCCAGGGGTAAAAAAGCTAATAAATCACACAGAATTAAGTTTTTTGAACATCTGAAATAGCACAAAGTTTCCTGTGAGGGTTAGGGTTGGTGTAGGGCAATAGAAAATACGGTCTGTAAAGTAGAAAAAACCATTACGCTATGGAGAGTCCCACAAGGATAGCTGAGCAGACGTGTGTGTGTGTGTGGTGGTGTGTGTGTGGAGGAAAGAAGGGACAGGACATGCGGTTGCGCGCTACATTACACTTCCGGGTTTGTCTTAAGTGAAAGGTAACATTTCGTTGTGGGCGTCTATGAAGTTTTTTTTTTTTTTTTTTTTTTGTTTTGTTTTTTTGGGGGGGGGGGGGGGGGGGGGGGGGGGTGGGGGGGGTGTTTTGTTGGGTTTTTTTTTTGGGGGGGGGGGGGGGGCGGGGGGCCTTCGGGGGGTTGGGGGGGGGGGGGGGTAACTTGTTGCCGGGCAGCGATAAAAGGTGCTTACCTATAATTAAAGCGGCACGTCGTTTAAAGACAAAAGAAACCGTGGCGGTGAATACTGTCCTGCTCGGTGAATGAGACTCGCTGGACTCGCTCTGATGGCCTGATGTTGCACCACTGTTGTGCCTCATGACCGGACGGACTAACAGCAGCATGACGCGCCTGATGTTTGTAGCAGCCGCGGTGTTTCTCTTGTCCGCTCCTGCGAGCGCCTCTCAGGGGGACAAAGAGCCCGTCTATCGCGACTGCGTAAACAATGCGTCCGGACGAACTGCACGGGGGCCCGACTGCGCGGATTCCAGTCCTCTCAACCTCCATACATGGCACTCACAGGTACCGTTCTAACCTCTTTGTGTCAGTAACCTAGTAGAGTATTATGCAAACTGAATTTATTTCACAGCTGACTAGAGAAAATATGTCATAATATTCTTTTAAATTAAATTATTAGCAATACTTAATTATTTAATGACAGATTTAAATGAACAGGAGTTGATGGACATTTTAAAATGAGTATTTATTCAAATGTGCAAATCACGACAAAAGCTTGAACAGACGTGTATACGAACATTTTTATTTATAGATTGACACACGTTCTAAAATAAAAAAAAGTGAAGAAAATAAATGATGTCATGGGCCTATATCAATTGCCATTATAACAGTAGTGTTTCTTCTTAGCAGGACAATGTTCTTAGAGTTCTTATTCTTTAACTTCTATCAATATCTTGGTATTGCCGCAACTTTTTGGACATGTACCATAGTAATGCATTCCATGGTTTTGTTCAAAGCAGGCTGGAGTACAATGTTATATGAATACAGCAGTCGCTTGATATATGTCAGGGTATATATCATTTTATTCCATCTCTGTACCATGGTACCACAACAGTACTTTTTGTAAAATAATTAAAACAACACTAATCAATAACCTAAGCCCAATTGAAAAAAGTTATGAAACAAAACAAACAAAAAGGGGTCTTATCTGGCTTGGCTTGTCTGGTTGGATGGTTTTTAGAGGGGGTTTGGGCACTTTTCAGACTTTGATAAAAGCTGGCCAACCAGCTAAACACCAGGGACAGGCTAAACTAGCTAGGGCCAGCCAACCACCATAGGCTGGAGCTGTTTTCCCCCTCAGGAGAGCACCGAATAAGCAGCCTATGGCTGGCTACCTGCTTGAGAGGAAACATTATGTATCACATACAGTATTTATACAACACTATTCAACATTTGGAGACACCTACTCATTCTCTGTAGTAGTAATATTTACAGACATTTTAGAATAACAACTATTAA
The DNA here is from genome assembly GCA_018155175.1 of Sinocyclocheilus anophthalmus. Classification (NCBI taxonomy): domain Eukaryota; kingdom Metazoa; phylum Chordata; class Actinopteri; order Cypriniformes; family Cyprinidae; genus Sinocyclocheilus; species Sinocyclocheilus anophthalmus. The sequence goes on from JADLZN010004644.1 coordinate 25,850, forward strand.
AACTATGAAAACAAACAAACAAATTATAAATCAAATAGTTCTGTCCCTTCTGAAAATGCTGTGTCCAGGATGGGTAAATCCCATGATTTTGTAACCGTTCCAATCACCTGTACACCGAGTCACTGCACAACTCCAATAGCGGAAGGTGTTTTACGTTGCATAGCACCGTTCTCTTATGTCAGAGACTATAACATTTAATGTAGCTATTTTAGACCAAGAACCCATTGCTGGATAGGGAGACAGAGCAGGGACCCCCAATACATATTGCTTAAAACTGGGTTGCTTTTAAAGCCTGGCCATGTGCAGATGTACATACTTTGTTATAATGATTGTGTTGCAAAACCATAAAATAGTAATTTGTACACTTTACTTAGTAAAGTAAAAAGTAAATTTATTTTTCGGCAGTGAAACGTTTAGCTGAACACTGTTAGCTTTGGATGAAGTCTACTAAATATTGTATTTATTTAAATTTTTTTACTTAATATTGTGTATTTTCAAGTTTTGTCTCATGTCTCAATCATTGTTCTAGTGGAAGGATGCCACATAATGAATAGGGTTAAAATTTAATAGGGTAAATTTCCAGAAACTTTTCAAAAATCCCTGGAATATTCCAAAAAAAAAATCCTGGAAAGTTTCCAAAAATTCTGGAATGTGTCCGAAATTTACTGGAAAATGTCCACCTTTTTGCAACCCTATAGCTTCAATATAAGTTAAGCTAAATTGACAGCATTTGTGGCAAAACGTTGATTACGACAAAAATTCATTTTGATTCGCACCTCGTTTTTGAACATGTAGGTAAAGATGAGACATTTTCACTGGAGATTCTCTAAAACCAACTTTAAAAGGTGCATCCTGGGATGCTTTTTAAAGAGTATTCAAGGATGTATGCTGTTGGCTGCTTTTCCTTCACTATCCTATTTTACAAGAAATAATTACATTTGTAAAGAAATGAGTGAGTAGACAACTTGAATTTATGCATAAACCTTTAGATCAAAAGATTTTATAAGAGCACGAGTTGCATAAATTCAGTCAATTATGTTCTGACTAATTCTGTGTGAGATTTGGTTAGTGTTGTAGATCTACGAAATGCCAAATTTACTTTATCAATGTCAATTAATTTTGTCCTGCAGCCTTTCCTGTGCAATCGCTCATTTGAAGTCTGTGATCTTTCAGGCTGGACATGTCGTGATGACTGCAAGCTTTGCGGTCGGGGGGCGCCCGGGGGGAACGCTATCAGTGCATGTGGACCACCGTGGGTCTGTACCAGGCAGAGGGCTACAGCGTACCACAGTTTCACGGGAAGGTTAGTGTCAGAATTGTCAACCAGTGTGAAAGGGGACAAATCTTAATGGTCATCACTATGGAAATGTATGTATTTTCAACCCTGATTCTACATCTTTTTTCTATTTCTGACTTTGTGTAGTGGCCATTTGCTCGTTTCCTGTGTTTTGAGGAGCCTGCATCTGCGCTGGCATCTCTGCTCAACGGTCTGGCATGTCTGCTGATGCTGCTGAGATACCGCAGCGCCGTCCCTCGCCAAAGCCCCATGTACCACACCATCACCGCCTTCTCGCTGGTGAGACAGTGTCTGTCTGCTAATATTAATTCCAAATTATTCAAAATAAAAAAAACACAATAAATGTAGTTTAATTTATTGTAGTTTGTGATGTAGTTTAAAAGTTGCATAAGTACAGTTATTCAGCAACCACAATTGCAAACAATATAGTTAAGATCCCTATTTAGATTTATAACAGTTCGTCACTGAGAAGGTTTGCTTGGCCTCATGAAAGAATATTAACTGGCCTTATTACATTTAATATGAGCAGAATAGTGCATTAAGATCGCTAAACGCCACATTTTTTCAGTGTTTTGAGGTCATCAGCACTTTTTTTTGCAGTGCAGACTAGAGTGAGCATGTGTGCATGGTTGCCAGGTTGGGATTGATTAAGAGAAAATCTCTGACTGGGGAATTTAAACTCTTGACATCTGGCAACCCCAAGCATGAAAGCTCAGGGGAGGCTTTATACCAATGCAGAAACAGCAATGTCAAATGAAAAAAAAAAAAAAACCCGGCAGGCCAGAGAGGCATAACTCATGTTTGATGTTAGGTATGATTAAAAATCAAAATCAAATCAAATTTTAAACACTCATTTTATTGCATTACTTTAATTTTCAATAAGTAAGTAAAGATTATTAGGAATTTCCACTATTTCTAGGTCACCAATCAAATTATTGACACTGATCATGTTGTTTAGATGGTCACATACTCTTTGGAACATTCTGAAATCATGCTGGATCACATGATCATCAGTTTTGTTCATGGAACCAGTCGGTTGTCATTAAAGGGGTCATATGATGTTTTTTTTAAAGATCATTATTTGGTGTAACAGACATGTGTTGACATGCTTTAATGTAAAAAAACACATTATTTTTCAAATACTGGACATAATTGTAGGTTCTCTATGCCCCGCCTCTCACAAACGCTTCGTTTTCTACAAAGTCCCTCCTTCGTCAAGCGCAGTCTGCTCTGATTGGCCAACTAAGCCGGTGCATTGTGATTGGCAGAACACCGCAAGCACTCGTCGAAATGTAACGCCCCTTACCATAATAAAAAGCTTCATCTTTCAAAATAAATGTAAAAACAAAGCCGGAAAGGGGAACAGAGTTGTGTGACAGACACAGTGATGAAGCTGCTCTCTCTCCCGCTCTCTCTCTCTCTCTCACACACGCGCGCACGCACGCACACATGATGCGCAAAACTCCGCATTTAAACAAGTCAAGTACTTAAACTAATAACAAAACAGAAGCGCCAGATTGTCATAGAAAAGTCAGAATTACCTCCTCTCCTAGGTTCACGAAACGATCATCCATAAAATGACAATTGCTGTTCTGTTGTAAGTAATCTTAAGATTCCTAAATGCATCTACTTCCGAAAGGCCAAATAAAGTGCTTTTGCTTTCTCCTAGAAACGCACAGCGTCTCCCTGACATGGCTGCTAAAACACTAACTGCGGTTACTGAAACCACGCTTCTTTATTTGCTTGCACATTTGGGCGGCATTATGCAAATATTTCCACATAGGGAGGTAGATATGTGGGGGCGTGTTAGAACGAAGCCGTTTTAGGGGGGCGTGGCAGAATCTTAACTTTGATAAAGAATATCTCTTGGTTTTGAGACTTTAGTCTTTGCAAACTTACAGATCTTCTTTATGCACCAAGAACTTGTAACACTCCAAAGAAAGGAAAACTTGAAATCGCATAATAGGACCCCTTTAAAGCAAAAGTAGTAAAACCTAAATACTGAGGGACATTCAATTCATGATACTTATTTTACAGTTAATTTCATTATTTACGAAAATCACACCAACATATTTTAAGTGGAATTGGACCTCGCTGTAAACGTAGGTTGTGCTCAACCATGTTTGCGTCTCTCTGCAGGTTTCCCTGAATGCATGGTTCTGGTCTACAGTGTTCCACACGAGAGACACCTATCTAACAGAGGTAACCCTTCAAGAGATGATTCAGAGACAAATTCTAAACATTTTCTTATGTTCTTGGATTAAGAGTAATGCCTGTCATGGCAAAAAAATAGTGTTGGTAGAGATTTTCTGTCTTTGTTTTATAGAAGATGGACTACTTCTGTGCATCAGCTGTCATTCTTTACTCTATCTACTTGTGCTGTGTAAGGTGAGTGTACAGGAAATAAATGGCTGATTAACAATATACAGTGCTTGCTAATCTTTTTTTATAAAACGGATAGTACTGGATTCTGATTGGTTGAGCCGCGTTCGAAGCTGTTGTAAATTACACTACAAACATACACCTTTGTTTACTTCTGTGTGTTGCTCGGCAACACGTGTGGAGCACAACTGTTTCTGAGGAATCCATTGTTTGGTGGAAGAATGTTTTTATTAATATCATTACACTATATTTGCTCTGTTTTATTTTGTGAAACCTTACTACGTATATGGAATAACCGTTTTATAAAAGCAATAATCCCCATGAAGCCGTAGTTTACAGTGATTTTAAAACAGCTAAGGGGGTTTTAGGGGTTTTCTAACAACGCCCCTTAGCTGTTATAAATTCACTGTAAACCCCGGCTTCTTGGGGCTTATTGCTTTAGTTTATGATGTTGATTTGAGGATTGATATTTGTGTTTCAGGACGTTGGGCTTGCGTAGGCCTGCAATTTCCAGTATGGTGGGAGTTCTGCTCATTCTGGCCTTCACGTCTCATGTGTCTTATCTGACCTTTGTCAGTTTTGACTACGGGTACAACATGGCTGCCAATGCCACCATAGGTAAGTGTTGTGAATACAGCAGTGTGTTTACATACATGATTCTACAGTGCCTATGATAAGCTGATAACGTGTAAGTTCATGTAAAAATGTCCTAAATGTTTTTTGTGTTGTTTTTGGAAAAGGCTATGAATGGATTGTATTTACTTAATATTTGTAATACTTGTATTTATCTTAATAAATGTTTCTGGGTTTCTTATTGTGTAAATGATTCATCAGCGTACTTTATTCCAAATAAAAACTGGGGATTGGTATTACACAGAATACAAAATATTGAGGTCTGACTTTTCACAATCCAGTCAATTCCCATGGAATAAAATTAAGTCATGACCTATATTTTTAATATCCCGTTTCATTCAGAAAAATATCCCGTTACTGGATTAAAATGAGTTTTGAATGCGTTTTCATATTGACTGTAATCAAAGCACAGTTCATTTATTGATCACTGTAGATATTTGCATGTAAATGCCTGCATCAGTTGTTCTGTCAGCTTTGTAACATTTTTGACAGGATTTATCATTTCAAAATCTCATGTAAACATGGATAGATTTTCTTGTATTGTTTTCACAAAGTGCTTGTTTTTTGGTCATTTTTAAGCTTTTTGTTATATGTTAATACACTCGGCTTTGTGTAAATACTAGGTCTACAGGTCTTCACTTGACATTTCAATTAAAGAAAAAAAAAAGGTTAATAAAATAACAATAAGAAGGAAAAGGCATAAATGGTACACAGGAACTTGTATGATCCTAAACAATGATTTGTTTTATTATATTTACATTCTGGAATGATTAAGATTTTTTTAATGTTATTGAAAAGTCTCACATGCCTAACAAGACTGATTTATTTGATCAAAAATACAGTAAAAAACAGTAATATTCAAATATTACAATTTAATTCATATTGTGTGTATATAAGATAATTTTGTTTCTCTCTATGTGTATATTTTTTATATATATGCATGTTGTGTTAATATATATATTTTAAACTGTAATTTAGCTGAATTTTCATCAACTGAATCAGTGCAAGACCAGCTTCACATTATGTAACACTTAAACTAAAGGCTGGAATACACTACAAGATATATGCCCTGATTTTCCGTCCGATTTACCGTTCGGAGAAGTTGACGCTATAGTTGCCGAAAGTCAGAGGCAGTCTGCAGATTTGAGTTGACAGATTTCATAGAAAATCGCATAGTGTACAATGGTCACAGACTGATTTTTTAGCTTCAGACTATGATTCCATCCAGTCGGAGGATCAAACAGGTTTGATATTTTGAGCTGATTTTAGGAAACACATTGTTTTCGATTGTCACACATCTCTTAGCATCAAGGCGCACGTTTCTGCATGAGTTTGTTGTGATCGGAACAAGGTGGTAGTGTATGCTCCTCAGTTGTTTAGTGTATAATAACCAGTTTTTCGTTTGCGACTATTACAAAGTCGGTAAGTGTATGATGTCCAGTATTTTAATATCTGTTCAGTTTGACAAGTCGTGGCTGGGATTCCAGGCCGTAAAGGATTTAAAAACAAAACATGATACAGTAAAGGTCTAAATTAGATATTTGTTTCTACCCATCTGTCACAGGCATGATAAACCTGTTATGGTGGCTGTGCTGGTGTTGGCTGAACCGGAGGATTTTGCCGTACTGGTGGAAGTGTGGGATGGTGGTGCTCTTACTGCATGGTCTTGCCCTGCTGGAGCTGCTGGATTTCCCTCCACTCTTCTGGGTTCTAGACGCTCATGCCGTCTGGCACCTCAGCACCGTGCCCGTCCACTTCCTCTTCTACAGGTACACATGCACGGCCTGTATGTCTAAATTGTGTGTCTGCAGCATGTAAATTGCACATATTAATTATGGTGCACATATTATAGTTTTTACACATTTCTTAATACTTAAAGTATGAATTTTTTTCCCGCGTGTTATGTGCAGGGTTCTATAGAAATGGGTCCCGGTGCTTGTATTAAAACAACAACAAAACTAAACTACCCTGAAAACAAATTGGTGTAGGATTTACTTTGAAACAACTTTCACTCAAAAATTGCTCATAAATTTCACAAATAATTACAAATAAAAGGCAAATAACATTAAAACAAACATGACATTTTAAGTAGAAAAACTGATTCTGGTACACATACACAATTATTTTTACAGTGCATGTTTTCCTTGTTTTTTGTTTCTTGTAGCTTTCTCATAGATGACAGCCTTCACCTCCTTAACACAGAGAAGCCTGGAGTGAAACTGGACTAGGAGGAAACCGTCTCAGAACCCCAACCCCTCCTCTCATATCCTTCCCATCAGGGCAAGTGCGAGCCGGACTGAGCCAGGCCTCAACCGGTGTGGCTTCCGGCACGTGTCCTGGAGCTGAAGTTTTGCATATTTATCGTTTTCTTTGTGATTACAGATTCTTTTTACCATAACTTTTTATTTTTGTCTTGTACAGAAAGGGTTATTTGTTTGGTCCGGATGTGCTACTATACTGTAGTTGAAACCTGATTGATGTTTGCATTCACTTGAGCTTTGCCTTCAGTTAAGAAGTAAATCAGCCTTTATCAACAAAGCACTCTTCTAAAAAGGTGCTCTGAATAATAACCATCTTTGCAGATGAATATCTTCACAGAAGTTGTTCTTATCTCCCATTTCTATCTATCTATATTTATGGTGCTTTATTTAATGGCCCTGAAGTGAATATATTTCAGAGATAGAAGTAGATTGAGCTTTAGTTTTAAACATCCATTCGCTATAACATCAGGAGGGGTTATGAGTGAGCAGTGTGCTCTGTCTCTGAGACATGTGGCGGTTACCTCACCATGGTGCAATAGCAGTAGCTACCAGCAGAGAGTGCAGTGCTGATTAGTTTCCACATTGCGGGAAGTCACTGATCACTGTTCTGTGAATTCCCGGCATAGACTTGTGATGGATTGGAGGTTTTGTTGTTGTAGCAGTGCATATCAAGTTACCCATTTTTTTCTGTAGTCATCACTCACTTTAATCACTGTAGATTTAAAAGAAGTAATCCACTCACAAATGAGAATTGTTAACGTGTGCTCATGATGCTTTTTAGTGAAACACATAAGGAAAAGTTTAGCAGATTGTTCATATAATTAAAAATAAAAGGTGACTAGGGACAGACAAGCTTAAAAAATGACAAAAAGCACCATTAAAGGTATCAAAAAAGAGTAGTCTATATGACCTGTGCTCTATATAGGCCCTTTCACACCAAGAACAATAACTATAGCGATATCTGTGAAGTTTTAAAAATCATTCTATGTCTGTGAGAACAAGAAAGTCCTCATCACTATAACAATAACAACACAGAGGAATGATATCATTGGAATCACTTTCAGAACAATTTTTTCTAGCTCATAAACACATTGACAGACAATCAGAAGCTCAAGTGTTTTAAGACCCCCTGTGATGAAAATCAAGTTTTTAATGTTGTTTACATGCCTATCAGGTGTTTTTAATATGCTTAAAGACAAACCATGTGCAAATTCATCAGTCAACGCCATTTCTGAGCATTTTCTCCTTAAAACCGCAGTGTGCCAAAGACGGTAGGAAACTGGCCGTTTCAAACCGCTTTTTTGGTACTAACACGAACCAATCCCAACAACTTTCAGGGTGGGGCTTTTTATATCATTCTCAAAGCGTTTCTACCTAAGGATGTAGATTTTTAGAAGATAGCTGTCTTAAGATGGCAACAGGAACGTGGTTTGTGTAACATTAGTGACACATTATTAACTGTTTGGTAATGTTGTCAAACCAAAGGCTAATGATATCAATTACTGTTACGTGTCCGACGTTGTAGAGCGTGATACATTCTGATACATTAAATTCTATACGACCCTGTATAATTCGTTCTTCCTCCTCTTCTTTGGAATCAGTTTCTGATTCAGACATATATGGCTGAATTAATCCAATATCGCCACTTGCCATTGTGTAGCATTTACTACTACAGTTAACCAAGAAAGTGGAACAGGTAGTCCAAACTGGTGCGATTGAGAGGAGGTGTGGTCTAATTTGCATGTTCTTGGATTCGCATATACTAAATGAGGCAAGGATAGAGTTATATTTAAGGGATGAAGAAATTATTTTATATTCTCGTTATAGTTATTTTTCTTGGTGTGAACAGGCATTATTTCAAGTCTCTGTGTGGACCAAAATGTCATTATTTATCGATAATATTTTGCTTAAACTCTGTCTCATGACATGTATAGTATGATGATAAATGGTGCTTTATTGCCATTTTGTAGGTTGATACAAAGGCTTTTGGTCACTGTGTGCTTCCATTTTATGGAAAAGAACAGCGTGAACACTCTGCTAAACATCTCCTTTTGTGTTCCATGAAGGAAAATCATGAGTAAATGACAGATTTGTCATATTTGGGTCAACTATTTCTTTTCAGCACCACAGAGCTACTTGTTGCCTGAATATAAAATACTGACTCGATCCTTATGACAGAAAGAGTTAGAGAGTTGCATGATATGTGATTGCAAAGAAATTACTTTTCCTTTTGATTGGGATTTTATAGCATGGTTTTTCTCTGTGTTGCTGCTTTATCTTTGTTTTTCATTTCCTTGCATTTTTATATATCCAATCACTTTTGTGCTTTATTTTGACACATTTTAATATAAATTTGTTCTTTTTATTTTCACCAAGAATGCCTTTACAATGAATATATACATAGAATTGGTTTTCCACAGAAGGTAATGGAAAAGGGATAAAGAAATGTGTGCACGCGTGTGTGTGCGTGCGTGTGTGTGTGTGTGTGTGTGTTTTGTTGCTGTGCAATTCGAAGCTTGTAGTGCATCACATTTACAAACATTTATTACTATAGCAACCTGACGGCTACCACAGCTTATATCCTTAGTAATGTTATTAAGCTCCTTCTCTTCAGAATGCTTGTCACACTATGCCTTACATTTTTTTATCTTTTTATTGTTCATACAAGGCAGCACTCGTCCATGTGTGAGTATCCACAAATCTCCCATCATTGACATCCACAAACTCTTACTCACTTGTGCCAGACTATTTCTTGTATCATTTTAAAGTGAAGTCATACTTTTACAGATTCTAGCATTATTGTGACTGGAGCCAAAACCACATTTGATTGCCTGACTTGTCTTTGTTCCTATATCGTCACTTGTGCACTTTATGTGTGTGTGCCAGAACAAGAGCTCAAGCATGATCAGTCTGGAGGGTAAATATAGCCATTTAGAAAGGCTAAAAGCGGTATAGAGGGGGAGGGGGCTACAAGGGTATCCAGAACAGTGATGGCGGGGGCCGCTGATCATTGACTCTGTTTTTTGAGAGTCTTAATGAGCAGAAAGTCAATGCTACAGTATTTTTACATCTATGGGGGAGTTTAACCACTAACTACAACTTTTTAAGCTTGTTTATTTAAAATCGCGATCAATTGGAAGTAGCGACAGATCTTTTCTTCTGTATTGTGGCGTACATCCAAGTTTAGTGGATTTTTGATGTACAAACAAAAATGTAAGGCAGGAACTTGGTTCTGCATTGATGTTGATTGGATTTTGAGGTGTGGGCATTGCACTCAAAACTGGGGGCAAGCACAAAGAAGCCAAGAGACACAAGAGACAAAAGAAGAACCAGAACCACAGAGAACAGGGAAGGAGACAGAACGGGGAGGAAGGAAGAGAAGGGAGGAAGGAAAAAGAAGCCAGCACCCAATCACCTCCCCAGGGCCAGAGCAGAAGAGTTTGGGGTTTAATTATACTACTGTATATGATTGGTGAAGTCCTGTATATGTCACCAGAGAAAAGTAATTTTCACCGGAAGATCCATTTTGATTAAACATTACAAAGTCCATTTTTTGAAAAGTGAAATGTATGCATGGATTAATTTTCACAATAAGATCTATAACATGCATTTAGAAAATAGATAAGATGAATTTTCATGTTATGTCGACTTTAAAGGGGTTATATGATGCGATTTAAAATTTTTCCTTTCTCTTTGGAGTGTTACAAGCTCTTGGTGCATAAAGAAGATCTGTAAAGTTGCAAAGACTAAAGTCTCAAATCCAAAGAGATATTCTTTATAAAAGTAAGAGTCAACACGCCTACCTAAAATGGCTCGTTCTAACACGCCCCCACATGTCTACGTCACGATGTGGGAAGATTTGCATAACGCCACCCAAATGTTCACGCAAAGAAAGAAGGCGTAACTTTAATTATTGCTGTTGCCTCCGCTGACATGTCGTGAAGGCGCTGTGTGTTTCGTTGTGAAAGCGAAACTACTTTGTTTGATCTTCCAAAAGAGGACGATATCCGCTTCGTCATGCCTAGAGCTGATCCGTGCTGGTCGCTGAGGAAATACAATCAACTTCGCGCTGTGGATCGCCGGATCGGCTTTTACCGTGGACGAAGTGGAGTCCTGCCCAGGGTCGTCACATGTGGTTGCCAAAAGCCCACCGGCCGCCACTCACTCTAGCCCTCCGTGTGTGACGCTGTTTCGTTGTGAAAACGAAAATACTTTGTTTGGCCTTCCAAAACGACTAGAAATCAGTGGTTAAGTTGTATTTACAACACTGTTCCAGAACACTTCAACCCAAATATTCAGATGTGTGCAGCGCATTTTATGGAGGACTGTTTCCTGATCCTGGAAGAGTAGACTACAATGCCGGCTGTTCTGACTCACAGCCTGTAAGTAAATTTTCATATTTAAAGAATTTGCCACTGACGATTCAAACGTGAGTTTTGAGCAGTGTAGAGTAGCGTTTGTAGTTTGTAATTTCTCCAATCACAAATGCAGACATGGTTTTATGTTTACACGGCACGATGCAAAGCAACGCGTAAAAAGACAATATAAGTCATTATAATCAGTAATTATGTCCCCACTGGATGCAACAAATGCCTCGTTTATAATGGGTTTTAATGGTTTTGTCTCGTCACTCCGGCCGGACACAGGGCATCACAGTATGTAAGGGGCGTAACATTTCCATCATATGCTTGAGGTATTCGGCCAATCACAACGCACTGGATAGCTGGCCAATCAGAGCACACCTCGCTTTTCAGACCGATGAGCTTTGTAAAAATCGACGCGTTTCAGAAAGGTGGGGCATAGAGGAGAAACAATAATGTACAGTATGTGGAAAATAATGTGTTTTTTTAACCTTAAACCGCATAAACACATTTCATTACACCAAATACACAAAATAATGTTTTTTTTAGCAGCATCATATGACCCTTTTAAAGGAAAGTTCTGGGTTATATACAACTAATATACAACAAACACAGTTTGTAAAAACAAAACATGATGAAAATGTTGATGGGGAAGCCCCACATACAGTAGTTGGATTCTAACAATTGATATCTATGCTGAACACATCTCTGATTGACAGATGCTCCTGGGATATTCCTTTAATTAGGATGACGTTAAAGCAAGATAATTGTTCATGGGCACAACTGTACTAACATACATATAATGCTTTGTCACCTTCCCTTAAAACATTTTTCATATTTGCTTTATGTTTTTAAAGCAGAATGGAGGTCATATATTATACTGTCTGCAAATCCATCAAATTAAAACTGTAAAATAACCTGCATGCTGAATGTAAACTTGAGCTTTTTCATGTTTAAGAAACTAAAAAGAAAGGGGATACGATTTACTGTATGCCTGGACTGGTAATAGGTTGTTTTCTGAAGAGCATTACTTTTTTGACATTGTTGTCTGTATGTAATGTAACATAAGGCCAAACACCTGAGGTGGCTTCTGGGTATTCTAATTGTTAATGTCCAGCAGGACTTCTAAATTCTCCCCTTCATTGGCCAGTTTGATTGTGGTCATCCACAGGCTCAACATAGACTTGCCCTGTATATCTCTCTTACCTTCATTTTCTCTTCTCATTCTATCTGTCCCTTTCTCTTGCTCTCTTTCTTTGTCTTGGTATTGTATTGCACCTTTCTCCACCAATTGTACACAGGTCCAAATGTGTATAAAGAAACCTTGAAGAAATTAATAAAACTATTCTCTATTAATTCTTTTACTAGTAAGCCTATGTATTTATTTCAGTAACACTATTTGAGGCTGTGCTGCATCATGAAAAAATTCATGACCGCTAAATCACAAGTGCATTATTGCTTTTATGAAATGGTTACTACATAATAAAAATGGTAAGGACATGTTTTCATTTTACTTGGCAAATTCACATAGCGCCTGGCATGTAAACTAAGGTTAATAGTGGGTCTTATGGAGGCTGCTGAACAGGTAGTTCACGTTGGTAGCCAAACAGTTGCTGGTATCCACTGACTTGTGGAAAAAATACTATGGAGGTCAATGGCTACCAGCAACTGTTTGGTTACCAACATTTTTAAAAAATATATTTTTTTATGTTCAACAGCATATAAGGCACGCTGAGTACATTACATATTCAGCTATATGATGAACTAGAGGAAGGTTTACTTATTGTATTAAGAGGGGTCATGTAGGTGACAAGATGCTGGATAGTTCTGAATGAAAGAGGTTATTCTTCCTCCTCTTTCTGCCTACATCTCAGAGTCTGAGCCTGGGGTACAAACACACTCACTATCAATGTGAGAGAAAAAAAAGGCACTTTTGGCAACACATGCCATTCTCTGGAATTTTCCCCAAGTCTATTGACTTTTGAGAAAAACAGCCACTGCAAGTAGAAATGTGTATTATTAACGTAAAATCTCCCCAAATAGAAATTTGGTAAACATATACATGCGTACATACGTGCATAAATACCTTTTCCTCCATTTATAGTTGACCCCAAAATTTAAATTTGTGGAAAATTTACTCACCCACAGGCCATCCTAGTTGAAGATGAATTTGTTTCTTCGTTGGAAAAGATCTGGAGAAATGTAACATTATTTTACATTACATCACTTGCTCATCAATGGATCATCTGCAGTGAATGGGTGCCATCAGAATGAGAGTCCAAACAGGTGATAAAAAAAAACCACAAAACTGATGGACTGGAGTCGTGTGGGTTATTGTGAAGCAAAAAATCTGTAATTCAGAATTAATTAGTATTAGTATTCCATTTTATTATCTCCCTCAGAAGAAATTTGTCTTAGGCAATCAATCAAGAGAGTAGATCAAACATACAACAATTAACTGTCAAAAAACAGAAACTCAAAAAAGGTTACCCATAACCTTACCCTTGCCCACACACAATTCATCTCTTATTGTTCAATAATCTAATTTAATTAAAATTCGCAACTTCAAACTGTTGCTTCTGTTATGAGAATTACTTGTGGATTATTTTTGATGTTTTTTTTTTCTCAGATGTTCTGACTCTTATTGGTGAGCATGTAATTGATGTAATGCTAACCTTCTCCAAATCTGTTCCGATAATGGAACAACTCATCTATATCTTGTATGGCCTGAGGATGAGTACATTTTCAGCAAATTGTCATTTTTGGGGTGAACTACTAAACAGTTACATCTTTCAATGATATATTGATTATTTATTCTTAAAGACTTAAGAATAACCATTTCAGAGTTATGAATACTTATTTTTTAACTAGTAGATATTCCAGTAATTCCTAGAATTTATCTTCACTGAAAACATGGTTACAAAGTTATCCTTATTCACTAAATATTATACGGTGGTTCAGATATCATAGCTATTCAATTGTTAAAAGTTCCCATTACAGTTAATATTTATTAGATATGCTCATTCTTTAGGCCTACTAATTACTAAAACTCAAAAATGTTCATTCTTACTAACAATTGCAAAATATCTTTTTCCTAAACTTTTATAATTACCATCCAAGTTCAGTGAAAATTCTTACTAATAGAACTGCTGTGTACTATTCTGAAGCAAATACTTTATGATATCTGAATGACAGTGGCCAATAAAATGTAGTTATATGTACAGGGAAAAGTTGCTAGTAATTGCTGGAATAATTTTATTTCATATAGAAAACAACATGCCTTTATGGAAGCCCGTTTCCACCACTGAATAAAAAAAAGGGTAAAAAAGGTAATTGCGGCTTTTCATCTCACAATTGACTGTTTTCACAGAATTGCCAGTTTATATCTCTCAATTATGACTTTATAACTCGCAATTGAGAGAAAAGTTGCTAGTAATAACTAGAATAATTGTATTTCATATAGAAAACAAACGCTTAGGGAGCGTTTCCGCCACTGAATAAATAAAAATAAATAAAAAGGTAATTGCGACTTTTTATGTCACAATTCTAACTTTTTTCACAGAATTGTGAGATATAAACTCGCAATTCTGAAAAATAAAGTCAGAACTGCGAGATATAAACACGCAATTCTGACTTTTTTCGCAGAATTGCAAGATATAAACTCACAATTGAGAGATATAAACTGGCAATTAATGATAATCTAAAAGTCAAATTCTGACTTATATCTCGCAATTCTGACTTTATATCTCAAATTCAATGTAAAAAAGTCAGAATTGTGAGATAAAAGTCGCAATAGCCTTTTTAAAAATTTTTATTCAGTGGCGGAAACGGGCTTCCATAAAGACATGTTGTTTTCTATATGAAATACAATTATTCCAGTTATTATTAGTAAGTTACTAGCCAGTTTATATCTCTCAATGATGACTGTATATCGCTATTGCGAGAAAAAAAAAGTCAGAATTGTGAGTTTATATCTCACAGTTCTGACTTTTTTTTTCTCAGAATTGCGAGTTTATATCACGCAATTCTGACTTTTTAACTCACAATGAGAGAAAAGTGCTAGTAGTAATAACGGGAATAATTTTATTTTCATATAGAAAAACAACAGCTTTATGGAAGTCCGTTTCCGCCAATGAATAAATTTTTTTAAAGAAGGTAATTGCGAGTTTTTATCTCACAATTCTAACTTTTTTCACAGAATTGTGAGATATAAACTCGCTATTGCAAGTTAAAAAGTCAGAATTGCAAGATAAAAACTCGCAATTCTGAGAAATAAAGTCAGAATTGCGTGATAAAAACACAATTGCGAGTTACAGTCAGAATTGCGTGATATAAACGTGCAATTCTAAGAAATAAACTCACAATTCTGACTTTTTCTCAGAATTATGAGTTTATATCTCACAATTCTGTGAAAAAAAGTCAGAATTGTGAGATAAAAAGTCGCAATTTTTTTTAATTTAGTGGCGGAAACGGGCTTCCATAAAGACGGGTTGTTTTCTACATGAAATAAAATTATTCCAGTTATTACTAGCAACTTTTCTCTCAATTCGGAGAAAAAAAAGTCAGAATTGTGAGATAAAAAGTCGCAATTACCTCTTTTATTTTTTCTTCAGTGGCGAAAAGAAGCAAGAAAGGGAGTTCCATCGTCTTGCAGTGCGTATATTCAGTGAGATCTTGATTTCCTGAGCACAACGTTGGAAATGTTCAGTAGCTTTTTTTGGTTTTCAAGACGATATATTTGAATATAAATAGGAGAAATATTCACTGAAGTCAAAAATATGACGACTAGCTTTGGTCTTGTTAAAACTGCTCCAGACTCCATAACTGGCCTGCGTGAATGTTGCTGTATTACTGTATTACTGTGTTACTGTATTACTGTGTTGCTGTATTACTGTATTACTGTGTTGCTGTATTACTGTGTTGCTGTATTACTGTGTTGCTGTATTACTGTGTTGCTGTATTACTGTGTTGCTGTATTACTGTGTTGCTGTATTACTGTGTTGCTGTATTACTGTGTTGCTGTATTACTGTGTTGCTGTATTACTGTATTACTGTATTACTGTGTTGCTGTATTACTGTGTTGCTGTATTACTGTGTTGCTGTATTACTGTATTACTGTATTACTGTGTTGCTGTATTACTGTATTACTGTGTTGCTGTATTACTGTATTACTGTGTTGCTGTATTACTGTATTACTGGAGTCAATCTGTACCGCCACTCCTCCGCCGGAGCGCGCGCACACACACTCTGACTGGAGAGTCAGGCGCACTCGCTCCTGTCAGGAAGTTGTTGGTATTCGGGAAATAACAAAGACACGAGAAAAGGGTATATTTAGCGCAACGAAACTACACGAGGGGGATCTGTGTAACGTGTACGGGGTCCGGGTATGAGCTGGAGGACTATTAACTAATGGAGGACTAATCGATGGAGGCAGACAGAAGTTTTGGGCTCGTCTGGGTCCTGCTGCTGCTGTTGGGTATTACAGCCGCTTCAGGGAGAGAAGGTGGGTCATCTCCACACATTCCCAAACTATCCCAAAATTCCCATTTTATGCTATTACATACTACGTTAATGTAAAGTTACGGAGCAGATAAAGTGTTTAACACGAGCAAACAGAGGAGGGACACATTCTTTTGGAAACTGCTACACTGCTAAAGTCGCGAGGCGACCGGGGCACGGGGCCCACTGCGTTTGTACGCGGCTGTTCGAGCCAAAGGCTTGGAGCGATTAGTTTTGCCGCGTCGCTGTCTTGAAATGTACACGGATTTCGTAAGTTCTTTTAGTGGAGTAAACAATTTGACCATTTAAGCCTGTATTAATGTACCTAAATAAGACTAAGATATAAAGTGGATAAGTTCAGAAAATCCCGTCGGGGTGTTTTTCTCTCTTCTCACACTGTTGGCGCATTAGTCGTAGGTGAGGTATGTCACACAAACTTGATTTGCAACTTCTGCTTGACAATAGCACTGAAACCCGACAGCCAGAGTTCAGGAGTTTAATGGGCACAACTCCCGATATCTTAGTTTCAAACCAATACACACACACAACGGCAGAGTTTTTCATTTGAATATTAATGACACCAAAATGTAATAATACTGCAAACACAGTTGTAATAATATGTAATCACACAATAACAATTAACTGGGTCATGATCACAGAACAACAACAACAGCAAAATGATAATAACTGATGCACATGTTATTATTTTAAAAATAGTTCATAATACAATAGCAATTAATTGGGTCATGAACTCAGGACAACAACAAAATAATGATAGTGATGATGATGATGATAAGGCAGTTTCAGTTCTATACTATAGAGTAATGACCATTCACATGGGACTATAAGTGAAAGAATTACATGGTGCTACCATGGTACATGCTCAAAAACATGGTATTGCCATTGATATAAATCAGAAGTTCTCATAATAGAAGTTCTCAGCTGAGAGAAGACTCCGCAATCTCACAGACATTTACAAAAACTGTGTACAAAATAGAATTGCTGTTATATGCCGGGTTAAGCTTTGAAGTTCTCATTCACTTAGGGTGACCATATGTGCCATTTTCCCAGGACGCGTCCTGGCCAGGATTTCTATATTGCCTAAAATATCTAGGTTTTGGCTTTGTTTGCGTGTGCAGACATCAAAATACCTCGAGAGCATTTTGAAAGCATAAGGAACCGTCTGTATAGTATTTTGATGTCATACACCGATCGGTCTGCACATGCAAACAAAGCCAAAACCTAGATATTTTAGGCAAAAGAGAAATCCTGGCCAGGACACGTCCTGGGAAAATGGCACGTATGGTCACCCTACATTCACTGCAACACAAAAATATCACTATGTCGTAATCTATTGTTTGTTTTATGGTTCAGGTTTAAACTGAATTTTCTTTTTCATTCTTCTGTCTGTACAATACGTGCACTTAGTTGGAGGAAGAATTCATGTTCTTAGAGAATCATACACTCCGTCCTTCCTGCTCACTGAATGAGTTATTCCAAAGGTCGTTTGTTTTAAAGTTCTGCGTGACTGTGTCAGCTTCTGATTACACACGGGAACAAAACAAATGTGTGTCTGCATGAGTGTTTGGTGTTTTCATGTTCCGTAAATATTTTCAGCAAACGGTCTGTTGTCTTAGGCATTCTTAAAGCGCTCAGATTGTCAACAGCCTGGAGAAGCATTCGGTCTTGTTGACAAGCAGAATCCATAAACAATGCAATTGGGACATTTGCATGGGACGTTGTTGGCATGGACCATTAATGTGACTGCATCTCCCATTCTCAAAACTAAGCAAGATCAGTCCCTGTGAAAGTGTTGCCATCTGATTCTGCATATGCATACGACATAAACATGTTGTGCGTCCAGTTAGTAAACTAACCGTCACTTCATTGCTGTGCTCGGTGGGCTTATCCTTGTTATCAGTTGGTGCGGGTGTGCAAAACTGTCTTAGATATGCTTTACATTTTTCATTGTGAGTGTTTCAGAGCCGGTAATGGTGGCTTTTAGCAATGCCGTTAGCTGAAAGTGTCACCACACGATTGCTGGTCTTCAGTCTCACATGCTGTATGGACATTTAAAATCAGAGTAGAGGCCCATTCACATCAAGGACAATAACTATAACCATAAAGTTTTAATAATCAATCTAATACTTTGAGAATAGAGACGCCCAAACCAAAATTATAATGATACAAATAATAACTAGTTTTAATAATAATTTTAGTTCTATGAGAATAGAGATGTCCACACCACAACTATAATGATATCAGTATAACATTCTTGGTGTAAACAGACCTTAACATTCAGATTTGTAACTCATCAGAACTAGGAGGAAATTGCCTATGTTTTGATGAAACACAAGTGTGCAATGTCGAACGTTCCTGTTGAGTTTTGTTAAGGGTTGCAATAACTTTAAGACTATTGGCTCTTAGAGTATAGCCCAGTGGTTCTCAACCAAGGGGCCGGGGCCCACTATAGGGGGCCTCAGCAAACTTTCAAGGGGGCCTTAAGATGACTTGAAATTATTTAAAATA
This sequence comes from Sinocyclocheilus anophthalmus, assembly GCA_018155175.1. Taxonomy (NCBI): domain Eukaryota; kingdom Metazoa; phylum Chordata; class Actinopteri; order Cypriniformes; family Cyprinidae; genus Sinocyclocheilus; species Sinocyclocheilus anophthalmus. The sequence goes on from JADLZN010004644.1 coordinate 44,812, forward strand.
AGACAACAGAAGAATTAAAATAAGATAAAACAACCATAAATCAAGATATTTCTTATTTTAATTTACTCCCTCAATAAGTAGGCCTATATTTTTTCTTTAAAAAAATCAGCTTGCACATGTTCTGAGAAAACTAGAATATATGAGGAAGCCTCATTTAAAAAGTGTGATTTCTATTCCGGGAAAAGTCATGTAAATGAATGAAATAGCATAACTCCATAGCCATTTTTTTGATTATCCATTTTTCTAGTTATGCCAAGCTCCAAAATATTTTGTCAGGTAGAAATTGTGAGTAAAAGATAGGCTAAATCATGAATGATTGGAAAAGTCATGGGGCCTTCATATATTAATGTGAACAATGGGCCTTGGAGTCAAAAAGCTTGAGAATCACTGTAGCCAGCATGTGGTGGTTCACTGACTAGGCAAAGATGGAAAATGTTTGTATGTTATTAATTTTCTTCAGTAGTTTGTCTTGTGATTTTTAAAGAGGCAACACTTTGCCTCTAGTTTTAATAATCATTTTAATTCTGTGAGAATAGAGATGTCCATAAACTTACAGAAAAGTGTTTTTCATGCAGAAACTTTTGTCTCAGGTTCTATGTTGCTCCCACTTTAAAGGTGATGATGATACACGGGGCAAGTTTTTGAGCAGTGTTGCTGGGCAGTGATGCCGAGCGATGTTGCTTGGGCACTTTCCTATTGAGAATGGGCAACAAAATTCTATCTGGATACTTTAGATCGGTCATGGGCCCTATGTCTCACCTAGTTGCCCGTTGATGGCAACATTGACCAAAGTTGCTCGGCAACATTGCTCAAAAAGTTGCCCCGTGTATTATCACCTTAAGTCATTATGTTGTTACAGTAACATTTTTGAGAAGCATATTAAAGGGTTAATTCATCCAGAAAATAATTTACTCTGAACCCATTTGACATTTTGTCTTCAGTAGAGCAGACAGATGTTTAGCAGAATGTTCACACTGCTCTTTTTAATACAATGAAAGTGAACGGTGAATACAGGCTGTTAAAGTGTCCTATAATTAGTTAATTTGATTTGTGTCTGACATTCCAAATCTGGAGATGCAATCATTATAGCAGGATTATAGCTAAAAAAAAAAACACAAACTCTATGTTAAGTAATAATAATACGTTTGAATACCTTTACATGTTTATTCAGGAATATCTGCTGTACTTGATTGCCCATGATTGGCGTAATATCGCGTGTAGTATACCTTTTCGTATGTTCCGGTCTTATTTAATGCTGCTATATGCTGATAACCAAGCATGTAATCATACTCCTTCAGGCTTGTATTATTTTTACAATGAAACAGACAAGCAAAACGAAACGGATCAGAGGCCTACATCTTTATTATTAACCAACTATCCCAGACTATAATTAAAACTAACTGTTGTTCGGTAAACTATATATGAATTGTACATAAAATACATGGAATTACACATACTATTTTTGACATTAATTTATGAATATGAATTTGTTCATTAATTATGAATGTTAGAAAGGCTGCACTAAACCTTGTTCATTTAAGTGTTACCTCTGTTGTTTACATTTTAATTGTTTAGGTATTATAAATATATTTTTTGTAGATGTTTCAGCAAAAGAAAAGGAAAGGCTGCACTAATTGTTACCTCAGTTGTTTACATTTATTAATTTAGGTTTTAATAAATATTTATGCATAATAAATGTTCATTTAGTTTCACCAATTTTCTGCATGTCTCTCATTTGCTGTAATTGCATGTATTATATATCGGCCTAATATCGGCCAATCAGCCAGATTGATTTCTCAATATCGGCATCGGCCATTAAAAATCCCATATTGTATATTGTTTACACACCTTTTCAACTAAATGAAAACCTTGAGATATAATGTAACGTTGTTGTAGAACATTGTTGTGTATGATGCCTAATCATAAGCTTGTTCAAAAATGGTGACAGATTTCACGTCTTTCTCGTTAAACGCCATTTAAATAAACTAATATTCGAATATTCGTTTTGGTTATGAGCCCAAATATTCGAATACAATATTTTTGAAAAATGTCCATCCATAGTACTTTTAAGGGGACACAAACAGTGTCGCACAATAACCAAATAAACAAATGAACAACAAAAAAAAGCATGTAATTTATTGCCGTCAAAGACTAAGACTTCCAAAATAAAAATAAATTCAAATTTTCAAACAATTACGGCTGTTACCTATAATACCTATAAATACTGATAAAATACAAAATATGCTGTAAATAAATAATGCACAAAAACTCCATTATAATATAATTTTATGTCTCCCATTAAAGTAGTTTTTGATGTATTTACATTCACAGCTTCATGTGACAATGGTCTCTGTAGAAGGGCTTAACCCATAACTAGATAAATATCGAACGTTAAAAAAATCCCTTTTCCAGGAGGGTTTTACTGTGCAAACTGAACAGCTAAAGCATTGCCACAGAAAATATCAAACCCATATGAGAAAAAATCTAGCAATGCACTCAATGAAAAACTCAATGCACTTGTCGACTATCATGCAAGCAATAAACAGTGGTGTAACTGTAGCTGTTGTTGTGTTTGGTTACCTGCAGGAAGGTTCCTTTATGTTAAGTATGTGCAAGGTCATTCTCTCGTTAGGAATGCGTGCATGCATTAATCCAGCATATGCATACGTACATCCCATCATTATTTTGGTATGCGTGCAGCAGTGTGTCAGAACAGAGTAATACACGCTTCACAAACACAGAGACACAAGGTCTGGTCCAAATCCTGTTCTTCCTGTCGGTTGAGTAATTCTTGTTTGTTGTGTGACTATGTGCAAGAGAAAAAGAATAGAATATGCACTGATATGTTTTGTAATACGCTGAGAATGAAGATGAGAATTATGAAATTACAATATTATGCACTATATTTGTGACTAACACTATTTTGTTTATGCCCTTGATTCACAAATTGAATTCAAAATCATTATGTGCACTCAAACGTTCCTTTGAGGGTTTTTGTCACTGCTGTGTTAGTTTTAACGATCTTGATGCATTGGCTAGTCCATTCAGCAGCATTTAAGGTCAATGACCAAAGGACACAAGCAAAGTTATAAAACCCCTTGGAGACCCTGTTCCTGTGCCCACTGATAAAGGATCATAAGGGACATCTTTGGGACACGCTTTGGTGTTTCTCTTATTATAGCCGAGGTCAGGAGCTGGTAGGCAGCAGTTGATCTTTGGTTGCTGTAAATGTTCAGCTTGTACTCTGTTGTCTGTAAGATCAGTCTCCGTGGCAGCAGTGGTTAACAGAAGTTGGCAGCTGAAAACCTATTGAAAGTACACTCTACTTCCTGTCTGGCTGCACACCAAAAGTAGGTGTGGTGAATTTGCTCACTGCACAGGTAAAGAGCACTGATTTATATTCAATCTGTCTCTCCTGTGCTGTTGTCCTAGAGACCGAGAGCAGCCCTTATGCCTTGTGACACAACAAGTTTCCAGTGACACAAGGAATGTGTCTACACTAGTGTGTAGGCGATGGTCTCTTGTTTTGCTACTACATACATAAGGCTCTTAGAAATCCTTTTGATTTTTTCCAATATTGTGTTTTATTTTCCCCCAAAATCTTTAATTTTTTGCTCCACATGAATTCATCTGAATCTGCTCTTAGTTTGGGTCGCTTATAACGTCCATTTGAGAATGCAATATGTGCTAACCATCTTCCCAAACAGGAACACTTACTGAAGTCAACAAAAGAGGGGCCCCTACAGTTTTCCACCAAAATAAAAGCTTGGTGGTTTACCGTTTGAAAATAATTGAAATCAGCCATAAATATTAGAATTGTAATTTTACAGTTATTAATATATTATTTTTCTCATATACTTAGTTTTTTCTGTTTTCATTTCTCTGAATTCTGTTTTAATGCTTAAATAAAATTTTAGTAATCAAAGCATGTCTAATTAATTGAAATAATGAAACTTATACAATTTAACAACAATTTATTAAATGTTTTTTAAAAAAAGAACATTTCTAGGGCTCTATGAAATCCATTTTGTTTTTTCCCAAATTCTGATTTATGTTTACAAAATTCTGTTTACCATTTTTTAAAAATGTGGATTCTGATTTAATAGTTTAATTTAATTGTAATAATTAAACATAATTTTAATTGAATTAATAAAACTATAAAACTACTTTAATAATTTAATACTTTTTTACAATAATAGGGTCTTATAAAATGTTTTATTTTTCAGAAATTCTGTTGTCTTTTAAGTTGTCTGGATTTATGATTTAGTACAAATTTATTATCAGTTGTAGTTGAAGTGAAGAGTTTAAGTATCTGACAATAGTTTTTATCAAATGAAAATCTTGAAATATTTGTTAATTGACTCTCAGAGCAGTTGTGGAGAAGTTCATATTTTCATGTTTTTATATAGTGAGATGGTAAAGACTGAAAACACCACGAGCATCACGCATGCTTGAATAGTAGATGAAACTGCACCACTCATTCACAGTGGACACACAGAACAAGAAAAAAACTATAAAGTAAAAAATATTAGAAATACAATATAGGGGTTGTATGGCCTTTGGCGTGGGTTAGTCCCATATTGCATTTTATTAGGTCTTTGTCCACGTTTTCTGCATCGCAGAAATCATAGGGCCCTACATACATTGCTTATTATGTCAGTGTGTTATTGCATGTTTTAAAGCACAACAGAAGTATAAAAAAAGTTTTGAAAAAGTTTTGTACTACAAACACAACAGTTTAAATGGAGTGAAATTTTATTGGAGTACCTATAGGGATATAATGATTAATCAACTCACAATTCGATTCGATGCATATACTGAATTCGATTTTATCCATGATTTTTTTACAAAATTAGATTTAAGACAGATTATAAATTAAAAGGTGTCCTTTTATTATTGCTTGGACAAAATGCTGCACATTCCTTTGTGAAACAGAAAATGTAAATAACAAAACTAAATTGAAATTTTAAAACAAACCCTAAATCTAATCAAATAAATAAGACAAAAAAAATCTCTTCATAAACAAAGGCTACCTGTGCTCTTTCTATTCAAAATTAGAAGCAACCACTGCATTGGAATCACAATCCAAACAAAGATGCTGAATACATGCAGCATGAGCAGTTTTTTTTAATCTGAATTAGATTGTATAATTTGACATTTTAAAACAAAAACAGTAACCTGACTTTAGTTTTGTGAAATTATGCTACATAAAACATCTGCACGAAACAAAGGCAGCAGAAGCTCTGAATGAGACACAGATTCACTCTCTGACAGCAGGTGGCGCTTATGGAACAGCAGATACAGCATTTCTTTGGCTACCACTGTAAACAAAGCAGCGTTGCGCTGAAACACTGCTTTAATATGAATTATACAGAGACGAGATGAAAAGAAAATATCATCTAAACTTTTCTAAAGACAGTCAGTTCCCCTCAGAGAAACATTCATATAAACTCCCACCCCCAAATGTATCGCGATTCGTTTAACATCTCAACCGATTTGAATCGTCACATATTTTAATCCAATTCAACCAGCTCGCGGTTAATCGTTACATCCCTAATACTGATAATTAACTGAACTCCGCACATACGCCACATGATGTGTATCGCAGTTTGTTAATATCAGTCATGCTGAAAAGTTCAGTGCAGATTTGTATGTGTGTGTATATAATATATGTGTCTTCTTGAAATTTCCATGAACAGACAGGTTTTTTGTTTAATGCAACACCTGTTCGGTAGACTAAAACCTTTATGGTAATGCAATAGATGATTGACAGGGACAGGCTTTTGTCCAAGCCAAGTCTCAAATGCCTTTTGTTAATAGTTTCTGTATTTTGGAGGTTAGTTTTATAACCATGTTGCAGGACAATACTGCAACATGCAATATTTTTTTAATATTATTATTGTTAATAGAGCCCAACCGATATATCGTTTTGCCGATATTATCGGCCGATATGAGCCTGTTGCCGATATATCGGTATTGGCGAATATGCCGCCGATATGAATTTTTTTTTACAGAACATACAACGCAGATAAAATGTTTGAAATTGTGTAATTACTTAGTTTGTTCAGCAGAGCGCGCTCCATTGTTTGATACTGGTGACCTGGATGAAACGCTTTAAAGCTTAAGTCTATGGAAAACCATTGAAACTTTGAACAGCAGTATCTCGCGAACGCGCCGGCGGATCTCCACCAAATTCAGGGGATCCCTTCAGCTCGAGGAACCCTCTCGACAATGTATAGTTTATCTGTGTTATTCATGCTATCTATGGTATTTTCATCATAATTAAGTATATTTATAATCCATTGCTAATCGATTTTAAGTTGGATGGACACTCGCGTTTAAAAGAAGAGTTGTATTATTAGCGTTTTCCGACTTCCCATTTGGGAAATAATTTTTCACGCTTGTGCGTGACGGGGATCATTACATCCGTTTCGGAGGGAAAAAAAAAAAAAACCAGAGGAAACGATTGTTCACTCAATCACTCAATATTAGGTTAATACCAATTACTAATACCAATATTAGGGAGTAAAAAATGGCAGATATCAATATATTGGCCGATATTCTTTGTGTATATTATAGTAGAGTACCAGTCAAAAGTTTGGACACACAAATGGAAAAGTGTCCAAACTTTTGACTGGTACAGTATATAGAATACAGTATATACATAAAAATAATATATATACATAAACACATTTTTTGCAATGATCACTCAATTGTGGTGATCAAACACGGATAATGACATGAAAAGATATGTAGTGGAGGCAGGGTATTTAACAAACTTTATTATTCAAAATGAGTTTGACATCAGTGCACTTAACAGTAAAGTTGCAGTTTATTCAACTTTAATTAAATTCAATTCCATTCAACTTTATTCCGTTGAAGTTGATTTCACTTAGGAACATTCATTCACAGATTTGTGCTACTGTCTTCACACACAGACGAAACTTACTAGAGAAGTGTGACATAATATACCTCTGTAAATAAATATAAATTCACGTCTTGCGCACTTTAATGCCCTTTGAATGTAACGTGTCGTTCCCTTGGAACTGGAATCATGGCAAAATATCATGTGAAATCCACTTCGCAGGGCACTTACAGTCGAATAAGACAACGCTTGAATGCTGCTGCCTGAACAAGAGACCTCCTTACTGAAGTGAAAGTGTTGACTGGTGTCACTATCTCGCGAACGCGCCGGCGAATCTCCACCAAATTCGGGGGATCCCTTCAGCTCGAGGAGCCCTCTCGAACGCCACCTCTCCGATTCACCATGACTTTACGAAGATATGGCCGTTCAAAGTTTCAATGGTTTTCCAGAGACTTAAGCTTTGAAGCGTTTCATCCAGGTCGCCAGTAGCAAACAATGGAGCACGCGCTGCTGGACAAACTAAGTAATTACACCATTTCAAGTATTTTATCTGCATTATATGTTCTGTAAAAAAAAAAATTTATATCGGCGGCATATTCGCAGATACCGATATATCGGCAACAGGCTCATATCAGCCGATAATATCGGCTAAACGATATATCGGTCGGGCTCTATACGCACGATAAGCAGAATAACAACTGAAATCGAATCGAGGAAGCATGCATTGTGTCTTTTAACACAAGCAGCTCGTGTTCCAGGTTTTCAGAGTCTCAGTGTGACTTTGGGTGACTTATAACATGCATTTGGAAACGCAGTAGCACGACCTCTTCCAAACAGCAATTAAATTAGTATGATTATTTTATTTTTATAACAACTGATTTTACAGTTAATTAAATAATAAGTATTATTCCCAGTCTTTTTTCCATTAATTTTTTTTCCAATAATTCCATTTTAAGGGTTTAAAATTAATTTTAGAATCAAAAAGATAGGTCTTATTGAAAGCTGGAGCTTATTGAAAAATACAATTAAACAACAGTTTATTAAACATTTAACAAAAATGGAAATTTTTAGGCCTATTGGAAAATCTAGTTAATCTAGTGAAATCTAATTATGCGTTTTCATTTGCCAAAAGTGAAAGAGTGAGATATTAAATAGAAATAAATTGTGTATTAAATAAGAGAATAATATAGTAATTTGATATATTCCAATTTGACTTTCCCAAATAGTGCAGCCCTAATTGATCTTATTAATATTTACTTTAAAAAAACTAGTAATTATTATAAGGCAGCAGGGAGGTCATCCACCTCGTAAAAAGCACAATCTCTATTTTGTATATAAGATTTTACTTTTGTTTCTTTTTAAGTAGTTAACTATTTACTAATTTGTTGCTTTGACCTACATTGTAGACACTAGGTTTTATGTTGTCTTGTCCCTCTATTTGTTATTGTTAAGAATAGGCATGCAGATCGTCTCGGGTTACGCATGTAACCATGGTTCCCCGAGAGGGAACAAGACACTGCTTCCTCTAGTGGACACTATGGGGAATGCCATCAGCATACCCGGTGTCTGAATCATGTGTGAAAACACTTCAAATCCATTGGACTGTGCAGCCCATGACATCATTAGCGGCACGCCCTGAAGTATAAGAGGGCACCTGTAATTAGGGCTGGGTATCGTTCAAAAATGTTCGATAGTGATACTGATACCTTGACTTCGATACCAGTTCCTGAACTATACTTTTTTCGATACCAATTTTATGAAATCAATTTTAACAAGATTACATTATCTAAAAAAAAACTTTGGTTTTATTTTTCAGCTTGTTGATGTTTATACAAACTCAAAGACTCATCTCCTGAGCCACTGCACAAAGGAACAAAATGTAACCAACACAATAAATCAGTGCAAAATAGTTTTAATAAAGCTCAAATAGTCTTCAGTTTACACATCTGTTAGGCTACATTTACACTAGTTAGTGTTCGTTTTAAAACGCATAGCTCAGACAGAATCATGATTTCTATTTATTTTCCATTGATTTACTGATGAGCATTAGCAGCATCCAGCGCTCTCTGCCTGTGTTCTCTCTTCCATGATCGCTGCTCTGACTCAGAGGTAATAACATATTTAATTTCAGCAACATTACATGGCCAAAACACACATTAGACGGCAATCGGAAGTTATTACAAACACTCGATGGTGGTTTAAAGTGAGTTTTGAGTAAAAGCGGAATATAAATCTTATTTATTGTCTTATGTAGCATGATGCTACAGTTTGCATGAATGGTCACATAACACGCGCTTTCGGTCGTGTAACGTTAGTATGAACGGACATCTGCATATGATCGGAACTCCACGCAGCTCCCGCGCTACTCTCCTTTGGAAATGAATGGAGAGTAGAATGAACCGGTCTGTCGCTTGTCGTTTGTCGGAGATAGTGGAAACGCCGGCGTGAAGTCGTACGACGAGGATAGTTTCATTTTAAAAAAAACACAACAGTGTAAATGTAGCCTACATCCTAAGGGGGCTGAGACGCATTCACTTACAGCCTCCCGTGGTGCCACATCTTGAGGTAACCGTGTTAACTAGAGGTGTTTTCGTGAGTGGACCCGCCGTGCAGATCAGATCGGTGTATTACAGTACCACGAGAGCTAAAGAGAGCAGACTGCTCCGTGCGCTTTCGAATCGCTCTCACAGATGATCAAACCTGGCCGCACTCTCTAAGTCGAACACCCCGGATAGTGCTGCGGCTTATTGCTCCCCTGACCCTGCTAGATAACCCTTAGGTATCAACGTTTGGTACCGAACGACGAGACGTTTTTCGATACTCGATGGTATCAAGGCAATTCGGTCGGTGCCTAAAAAGTATCAAACTCGATACCCAGCCCTACCTGTAATGCACGTCATCAATTTCTTTGTCTGAAGGAAACGTAAAACTGGCAGGCCCTAGCCATGCCTTGGTGCATTGCCTGTTCACCTGGTGAGAGAGCACCAAAAATAGTGGCAAACATACACAAATTTAGAAAGGGAGGCACGCCAATGATGCCCGGACAGCTAAAATAACTTGGGGGAAATGGAGGAAACCCAACCAACATCTATGGGTGCTTTCACACCTGGCCCGTTGTTTCGGAACCTGGCGCGTTTCTCCCCTTAGCTTGGTTTGTTTGGGCATATGTGAACATGGCAATCACGCCCGGATCCACGCCAAAACAATTGGTCCGAGATCGCCTGAACGAGGTGGTCTCGGCTCGATTGAAAATGAACTCTGGAGCGGTTTGGTTGTAGTGAGAAAGCAATCCGATCTAACGGACCAACGAACCATGCTATATCACAATGTATAATAGGTAATTACGTAAGTTCCCGTGAAAAGCATTAGCTTTGTTGTTTTGCTAATACTTCAAAATGAACCTGTGAATGTCTGTGGGTGAGCACGTCTTCGCCATTCAAAATAAAAAAGCGCACTTTTTCATTTTATAATGCCGTCTTATTGCTCTTCTTCCTAGTGGGTGCATTTTAAAAATGTTTTCCCGATGAATCCTGGACTCCTGCTCAAAATGATAAATTAATATAAGGACAGCTACAAAACAAAAAGCTGTTGTCGTTCCATCCTGACAGATGACAGCCGTCACAGCTAAGTGGAATGCCGGAAAATAAACTGTGGAACTTTGACCAATGAGACAACAGTTTATGCAGACTTGTATTAACAAATTTGGTCTGTTTAGAAACTTTGCGGTGTGAAAGCGAACCACACCAAGAATAAAAAGCAACATTGTAATAATTTTAATCCCTGTTTCGGGAACAAAGCAATCGATCTACAGGTGTGAAAGCACCCTAAGATTAAAGAGGGACTTCCCATTCAACCAAGTTAGGAACACAACTGTCCTCAAACAGCTATGTTCCTAAAGACAATGCAGACTGAACAGATGGAACAAGGAACCCTACTTTAATATCCACATACTTAGTGAGGACATCTCACTCCTCCTGGGCTAAAGAGCAGCTATTGAAATGGAAACTGTCCCCAGACAGCTACTAACTTTGATGTTTCATTTGGGCCACCGTAAATACCCTGGAGGCAGTTCTTATTTACAATGTGTCTACACTTTTTCTGTTATAATGTGAGGATCCGTGAGCTTGCTTTACTCAGCACTGAACAAAACTCAGTGTTTTGAGCAGAGAGTGGATTCTGATTAACATTGCGTTCAAGGAATCAAGAGATTTATGTCTATGATAAATTACTCAACACTGCAAAAACACGTTGTAAGAAACCTTTGAAGCTCCCCTAAGCGCAAACACAAATATGGTGATCGGGTCAGTCGCACTGGTGATCCTAAATATTTTTTCATTGTCGCACGCAGTAGTTTTCAGTCGCAAGTGCAACTAAAATTATCACACTGTAGAGCCCTGCAAAGGAAACTATCTTTGATAAACTTCCACTTAAGAGAGGTAACAAGAGGAGCTAGAACAGAAATGTTCTACTCCACCCGTGCCCCACCTACTACCCCCATGTTAGATCCCGCCTCACCGCGAACCACGGAATGTAGGACCTCAACTCTCATCCCTCGAGAGAGAGTCAAGTCTGGGTGGAATGGACAATTGCGACCACATCACACAACACGCATTTAGATTCCCTCAAGAATCAAGCAAGAGCAGAATCTACTGCCTTGAAAGCATCGATATGAGCCGGTTCAGCTCCCATTAGATTCGAATATTCTCCGTTCAAATGCTATATTCCCTCGAGAATCAAGCGAGGACAGAATCGGCTGTCAAGAATGCATCTTTATGAGCATGCATCTCTGTTCAACTCACATGAGAGGTGAACACGCTCATGCAAATGCTGTCTACAATAAAAAAAATACAAAAGGTGAAGCAAAGAAAAACCAGGCTTCTTACCTTTCCTCTCAGTAGTCCTGTGAATGCATACGATGAGCACATCCCGCTTCCTTATGAGTCGAACACACTCCATCCACACATCATGCATCAATCTTGCATGTCCTCAGGTCCTCAAACGGAGGCACGCACTACCTGAAATGTTTAGCAGAGTGTTGCCTACACGTACACAAACAAACGGCTCCTGAAGACAAAAGAAGCTGAGGATGTGCATTGCAGGCGCCCTCTTATACTTCTGGGCATGCCACTAATAGGGGTGGGAATCGCAGGGTACCTCACGATACGATATGAATCACGATACATGGCTCACAATACGATAATATCACGATACTGCGATTCTGCGATAATCGATATATTGCTAGACAATTCTATAACGATACATCACGATATCTAACTTTGAAAACAAAATGCCTGTGAAAAGGTGCAAGTTTTCTTTCTTTATTTAAGTCCAAACAGCACAAAAGTTCTGTAAATCAAATTTAACATGCTAAGGAAATTAATCATTTTATTATTGGACTTATTAAAAGCTTTTTAAAGCTTATTAAAATAACTTTTCTTTGTGTGTAAACCAACACATTTAACTGCTTATCAACTTTATATATAGCCTATATATAAACCTGGTACATTTCAAAATTTACCTGGAGTGCTTTCTCAACCTTTCCTCTCCTCTGCAATAATAACGTGATCGGTGCCTATGGTCCACGCCAATAGCTGTTCCGGTTTTTTAGTTCTCATTTCCATAAACATATATATATAGCAGTAGAGCTAATACAGTGGCTGGAAATCTGTTTATCCTTCAGGGTTCCTCGTGCTTCCCCATCTTCATAGAGAACGCAGTTCATGGTTGCTCAGAGTGCTTTGCAAAGAAGGTGGAAATGGCACGGCCGCGATTTCCACGCATTTTTTAGATGCTGGGAGCAGGGAAATCTATAGGCCTATAGAGAGCCTTATTGTAGTAATATATTGTAGTAAATTGTAGTATTGTATTGTAGTAAAATATCGATATTTGACGCCAGATATCGATTCTCATATCGCATGGAGAAGTACAACGATATATCGCCATATCGATATATTGTCCCACTCCTAACCGCTAATGATGTCACGGGCTACAGACACCAGTCATGATCATGGCTCACATTAGGGCCTTTCGCACCGCTTTAGTTCTAGAACTAAATTTACAGTACTAAAGTACTGGGACGATTTTGAGCAAACTATTTCCCAGTACCATTTAAAAGGTTGCATTCGCACCGACAGTGTGTACTAAGAAGTGATGTAAGCCGGTCGACAGCGACGTCATTTGTGCGCGGCGTTCAACAACAGAAACAAAGAAGAACAACATTAACAACAGGAGGATGGAGGACGCTGTGATCAGAGCTGTGTTTTTGCTGTGTCTCGCGGGTTTCACAATAATTGACATGGAACGTTGACGTATACGTAAAGCGATTGAAAGACGGAAAGGAGTACTAAGAATCTCCAAAGACAACTGGCAGAGCTACATTTGCTACAAGTGCCTGCACATCAGAGTCCGTCCATCTATCACTGTTCTCCATACTTGCGAAATAAGTTGACACAATGTTTACAGTATGTTTACACAGCGTTTTAAATCATGGCGGGTGAGGGCGTTTTCATACGCGTTTGGCCAATCAATGTCTACTTATGTCACGATTAGTACCAGTTGTGCCGGTTAGACCCTGCTCCGGAGTAGGAGCTAATTTGGTTCTCGAGAAAGGCAGTCTGGTACTAAAATCGCACCCAGTTCCGGCGGTGCGAAAACGCCAAAAAGTGGGTAGTTCCACAATTAGTTCTGGTACTATGAAAAGGTTCCCGCGGTGCGAAAGGCCCTATAGTGTGCTCTAGAGGACGCAGTGTGAGTTCCCTTGAAGAGGAACACAATTTCCCCATGCAGTTAAATAAAGAATACTGCTACTGTTTATCAGACAAGCATCACCAATAAAACAACCAAATATCAGCCAGTTAATTGGCCTGGGTATTATATTGATTTAGACAACTGCATAAAACTATCAAGCAAAAACCAGAGGTACTCACAGCGAGTGTGTGTGTAAACCTGTTGGTTTGGATGTCATTGGTGATACATTGTGGTGTAAAACAACTGCACTTCAGCCAGTCTGAATCAGGTTTGAGTTGGAATAAAAATGATTATGTAGAAACAGAAGTACAATGATAGAGAAAGAGAAAGGGTCCACATGAACATGGACTAATAGGGTTGTTTTCTATTCAAGACAACCAGCCGCCCCTCACACACTCAAGCACAGAGACGAGGGAATGCTAGGATGATGAAAGAGGAGCAAAGGAACTTGGAAAGGAAGTGTGAACTGGAGAAAACAGTGACTTATTATTCAGTCCCATCAGAATGCATACATATGTTACTTCTGTTAGTACACAAAAACAGCTCTGATTTATGAATTACAGGACAACCTAGAATTAACTGACTTTAAATATTATCGAAAAATAGACCATTGAACCTATAGAGAGATGTTTTAATAATTTTGGTTTACAGTCCAGTATGGCCAAATGTTACCCTAATTTATTTTTTTATTATTTTTTATCATGTGACACAGAAGACTGGAGTATGGATGCTGAAAATTCAGCTTTGCATCACAGGAATGAATAGAAACTATATTAAAATAGAAAACCATTATTTTAAATTGTAATGATATTTCATTTAAATTTACATTACATTTAGTCATTTAGCAGACGCTTTTATCCAAAGCGACTTACAAATGAGGACAATAAAAGCAGTCAAAACTAACAAAAGAACAACAATATATAAGTGCAAATGACAAGTCTTGGTTAGCCTAACGCAGTAAACGTAGCAAGGTGTATATATATATTATATAAATATCTATAATATATATATATATATATATATATATATATATATATATACGCCACACATATACACACACACACACAAAGATAAACAAGTAGATAGATAGAAAGCTAGGTTTGTTATATATAAAAAAAATAAAAAGAAGATACATAGAATTAAAATAGAATAGAGAGTGCTAGAGTTAGAGGTTCAAATAAAGATGGAACAGATGTGTTTTTAGCTGTTTCTTGAAGATGGCTCATGACTCAGCTGCTGGGATTGAGTTGGGGAGGTCATTCCACCAGGAGGGAACATTAAATTTAAAAGTCAGTGAAAGTGATTTTGTGCCTCTTTGAGATGGCACAATAATACGCTGTTCACTTGCAGAACGCAAGGTTCTAGAGGGCACATAACTCTGAAGTAATGAATTTAGGTAAATGGGTGCAGAGCCAGTGGTGGTTTTGTAGGCAAAACATTAATGCCTTGAATTTAATGCGAGCAGATACTGGTAGCCAGCGCAAATTGATGAACAGAGGTGTGACATGCGTTCTTTTCGGCTCATTAAAGATTAATTTGCAGCGGCATTTTGGATTAATTGTAAAGGTTTGATAGAACTGGCTGGAAGACCTGCCAAGAGAGCATTGCAATAGTCCAGCCTGGATAGAACAAGAGCTTGAACAAGGAGTTGTGTTGCGTGTTCTGAAAGAAAGGGCCGGATCTTCCTAATGTTGTATAAAGCAAATCTGCAGGAATATTTCACAATATTAACCAGACCCCGCCCCTTCAAAAATAATAATAAAATAAAATAAAACCTTATATAAATATGATTCACCTATTTTTGTCGTGTCCTCGTTATCGTTGAGAAAACCTATTTCTAAGATAAGCTTATTTTACGATGATCAGTGAATTATGTGTACCAAACAAGCAAAGAAGAATTAAATATATAGGGGTGTGCGATATAGACAAAAATTATATCTCTATATTTTCTGGAATTTTAGCCGTAACGATAATCAGACTATATTTTTCTGAGTGTGTTGCGCTGCAGGACTGCCGTGGACAGCTAAAGTTTTTGATATTCTTCATATTCTGCGTGGTGGTCAGTTCAAAGCAGTGACAGAAATGAATCTTTTCCAACTAGTTTAAAATGATGTTTACCCTTTATGGGCATTTTTACCTTTTTCTAGAAGTGTGCATTATCTTTTGCGTCAAATTCTTATATTTAATCAATAAAGTGAATTAGAATAATAAGACATTTGGGGCTGTTACCAAACCAATAAAATCATTATAAACAAAATTCATCTTTGCAATGCAGAGGAAACACAGAAGCTGCATCTGAAGAGGCATTTAGATGCATCTACACACTGTTTAATGCAGGACATGAAAGCTTTAACCTGCAGTTACAAATGCAGAAATAATGTTTTGATATTTTAAACATAAAACATTAAATACTGATATTTGAAATTATTCTTTTTTTAAATGAAAAGGTACTTAAATATGAAATTAAAACTGCCAGTAGGTGGCAGCAAGTCACTATTAGTAAGTGAGTCATTGCTCATTTAAAAGGTTGATTCATTCAGGAACGAAACAATAGCCAGGTTTCCATCCAAGGATTTTTTGCGAAAAAATATTTAGACCTTCAAAATGTTTACCAATATAGCTAATGAAAATGCCATTTATCGATAAAATTTATAATGTGTCGACATTATCTTTTTCAGTTTAACTTTAGCGCATAAATTCTATATCGATACTTCAAATGTTGCAAAAAATAGTTTGGAAACACTTTTTGTCGAGAAAAGGGGCTTTAACGCAAATAAATGTGGTGTCACATGGCAGAATTAGCCTATAGGCAGTGTCCGTGTTCATGGTGTTGCACATGTTAAAACACCCTTTCCCTGTAGTTCAAAAGTGCATTAAATCATATTCATATTATTAAATTGCATCTAAAATTATTTTATATTTTGTAGGAAAAAGACAAGTTACCTCTCAAACATACTTATCTTAATTTGAGGTTCCTTATAGCCTATGTTTACATTATTTTTGACACTGCACTGCTCAGTTTAAATAGCCATGTAGTCCGTGCCGTTCAGCGTGACCACCATACTCACGTGATATTACTATGCCAAGCACATTTTGTTTTACGTGGATATTGGAACACGAAGTACAACATTTTTAATTAATTAGTTTTGGCTTGTATAGTAGCTTCTTATATTTTTTTATTCTTGTTTTGTTCTGAGTTCTGTTCTACCGTTAAATTTAAAGTATTTGAGGGGAACTAAAATAGCATGGTTTTCAATGTTTGGCTCACTGTATTTTATTATGACAATGAACAGGCTGCAATTGTCCAGTTAGTAAT
This sequence comes from Sinocyclocheilus anophthalmus, assembly GCA_018155175.1. NCBI lineage: Eukaryota > Metazoa > Chordata > Actinopteri > Cypriniformes > Cyprinidae > Sinocyclocheilus > Sinocyclocheilus anophthalmus. The sequence goes on from JADLZN010004644.1 coordinate 61,740, forward strand.
GCTTAACTGTACGAGTGAGGCGCCAGCACGATCACTTGTTTTAGTTTTTTTTTTCCTTTTAAAAGTGGAAACAACTTACTCTACACCGGACGCGAGAGTGGCGCGGCAACTGTCGCGTCCGGTTGTAGGAACGGTGTGACTACTCCTTCATTTGTGCTCATATGAGAGTAAGACATTATTCAAAACTATTCTAAACATTCCTTTGTGTACATTCACAATAAAAACAAAACATTGTGCTTTTGTAAAATAAAGGAAAAAAACAGGATGCCGCTTTCTCGAGCGCATCACAAAAATGAGAAATTTTGTTAATTTATTATTTAGAAAAATATATTTCGCATATATGCCTATTTATTTTTTTTATATAGCCTATAGTTTTATTATGTTTTTCTGCATTCGCAGAAGCGCTATAGGTGTGTGACATGACCATATGAATCCTCACGTTCTGTTGGTTATGCTGCTTTTTGCGTGTGTAAAATTAATCCCAGGAAAACAAATTTAGGTATTTTTATTGGGTCACAGCCACATATCAAATCAAATTTCATTTAATTGTAATTTAACATAATGTTGGCGGTTAATAATGGCTTAACGACTGTCGGTTGTTGGTTAGGAGAATAAAATAAACGAAATGAACATTTCCTCTAAAAGTTAATCAGAAAAATAATGATAATACAACTGCACATATTTATGAATAATGCTTGATGATCAAGTATCTAAATAGTCTATAACAAAGTACAAAAAAAACAACAATAACAACTCCTGACACTTGTTAAAAACAATTTTATGCAGGCCTATACAATTTAATAATAGGATATATAAAAACGTTGTGTTTAAAGTGGGTTTTGTTGAAGAACAGGCTTTTTGTTTTTTTAACTAAAAAAGGGGGGGGGGGGGGGGCCCTGTATAAATTACGTAATAGGTGAAATTATGTATGGAAACGGCTCAAGGGCAATGTTTTCTTTGCTATACACCAAAACTTTTGCAACAATTCATTTTTTTAGGGATGACGTCATCACGCACAGCATTTTATCGGTAAAAGGCCAGTTGGATGGAAACAGGCTGTAGACAGCAATTTTTTCAAAGATTTTTTTACGCATATTCTCTTTATCGATAACAAAACAGCACAAAAACTGGATTGAAACTTGTCATGTTGTTCAGAGATGCAAAACAGCGCTGTGGCTCTGTTTGGAATTAGCTATTTTTTATTGGCGAAATAGAGCAAAAATAGGCAATATGGTGTCTAAAACGTAAGTCTGTTAATATTAACTTCTTGTTTATTTAACTGTTGTATAAAATCAATATCACATTTGTGGTTTTTGCACAAAAAAATGGCACTCTTTGTGTGATATTATGAAATAAGTATATAGGCCTACATTTTCTGTCCACACATTTTGAATTTTGGGAGCATTCTAAATGCATTTAAAAAAAAAAAACAGAGGTCCCTTAATGCTTATGGGAGGTCTGGGTCTCCTCCAGCCTCACCTCAATTTGAACACTGAAAAATGTTTACCATTACCTTTTGTAAAGTAATGCAGTTTTTCTGACCCGTTATCTAGGCCTGTTCTCTTCCTTCTTTAAAAATATGTTGGCTAATATAGGCTTAGATCTCTTCAATAATAAGTGTGTATTAACAAACTTATTTATAAAGAATTTAAACGTAGCTGTTATCACAGGAGATTATCAGTGCTATTTTCTGAGAGATGTTGAACCCTCAGTAATAGATAAAGCTTTTACCTTTTATCTTACAGTTGCTCCAAAGGTCAAGGTGACACATTACAGAATTATGTTTAGGATTTACCCTGTTAGTGATTTTATACAGGAAAATAATTATGATTTTTGAGGTGGACTCGTGTGGTTTTTGTTCTTCTTTTCCTGAAACATTTGATCACCTATTCTTTTACTGAGAGGTTACTTCTAAATTCTGGTTTGATATTCATTGTTGGTTGTCAGTAAAAATGGAAACAATTCCTCCATTTGTTTTGCAAGATATATTCTTCTTTAAGTGTGATTTAAATTATCTTTTTTTTTGGATGTTGTCAACTTTGTTTTATTTTTGGGTAAATATCATATTCTTACATGCAAATGGTAAAAAAAAGGAAAGTACATTAAAAAACTAAATAGAAAGTCTGAAACTCTTTGCCACTCTATCTCAAAATATTTATTATTTGAATGTATTTTTAATTGATGTCGTTTTGTACAATGGCATATATAAATTAGTATTTAGGCCTACCATTTGGAAAAAAAGCTATAGGCTACATAAGAAAGGTAAAAAGCACTTAATAGCTAATTAAACATAATTGAGGATAAGTGAAAACAATAATAGAGAATGAATAGGAATAATAAAGCATGAATAAGGGAAAGTGCTGGAAACACTTGCAGCAGACGCAGACGTCATGTTCAGGCAGACGAACTGTAATGTGGCAGACGCAGACGTCACGTTTGACAGATGCAGACGTCACGTTCATTGAGACGAGTGCATGTTACATCGTCATATTAAAGATCCCGTCGGAACGCCATACGTTTCAGGCAGAGCACGAACACAGAATTGATTCCTCTTTCACTTGAATGGACACATACACGCAAAATTATCTCAAAATAACTATCTCGGCAAGCATTTTCATGTCTTAAATTAAACAGTGGAGAAAGAAATCGCAAGTGCATCATTATGTTGGATCCATGCATTTGGTCTTAAAGGGGCAGTAGCCTATAAATACCTCCTGTTTAAGCGCCACCTGCTGTCACAGTGACATTTGCGTCTCATTCAGCCCGTCTGCTGTTTTTGTTTCGTTCAGATTTTTTATGTAGCATCACAAAGCTAAAGTCAGACCATTTTGTTTCAAATTTCAAAATTTTACAATCTAAATAACATGTATGCAGCATCTTTGTTTGGATCGTGATTAAAATACACAGGCAAAACCTTAGTTTACTTTCATGGAGAAATTTATTTTATTTGTATTATTTATTTGATTTGGGATTTGTTTAAAAAAAATTAAAGTTAGTTTTATTATTTGACATTTCAATTTCACAAAGAAATGTCACCTTTGTTCTTTAGTAAGCTGAGAAATAACAAGTCAGTATCGTATGTATCATACAGTACAGTATGAATAATGAAATCAGTATCGTGAATTATATCACATCGTGAGTTGAGTGAATCGTTACTTCCCTATATTCTACTAGTTTTTGCTGTGGTATCATAGTAAATTGTTATTTAAATAATAAGTGTTACTTAAATAATAAAGAACCATATTTTTTTTGTTGCTCATCTGAAAAATGATCCGATCTGTGAGACCACAGTCAACTCAAAATGTGATATGATAATGTAACATAATCTGAGCCGTGAAATTTGTGATCCGTTGCACCCCTACTCCCTTGACTTGTTATTTGAAGAAAAAATAAAACCTTTTATTCGGGCTAGTTAAATTAATTTTTGGGCTACCAAAATCTGAAGAATGCCTGCCCGAAGGGCTACCAGGGATTTAGAAATTTTGCGAGCCCTGTGCACATGCACACACTCTGTCATGACATGGACGCTCAGAGTGAGTGCCAAACACATCTATTTACAGTATCTTGCACAGAGTAGCAGTGTGATAAACCGAAGACAGTAGTCAGGACTGTTTAAATCATGTGTGTGTGTGTGTGTGTGTGTGTGTGTGCAAGGTGTATTTTCTACTGTAAGTCAAATGAATACATTTAAATTGATATTAATACAGACTTTATAGGCAGTACTCTGAGTTTGATTTCCATTATTTTATTTTAAGAATAAATCATCAATCAATCAAGTTATTTTGTGTGGAGTATAGTTCAGAGTGATCTTAATATACTGAAGAAAACCACATGAAGATGATTTCACAAAGTTTATGTCGAAGCATACATGACACTCCCATAATCTGTAACTGTAGAATTCCACAGAAAAGCCTTGTAGGTAAAATTGTTACATGGAAAGGTAATGGAAAAACCATTTCTATTGTGAATATGTTTTTTTTTCAATAACCAAAAGTGCGAAATCATGGATTGATCATTAATTGATCTATAGTTATGAGAACCCTGATCATATTCCCTGATTTAAACAAATGAATTACTTTCAACATAATCTCATGACAATGTGTAATTTATTTTATGTTTTTGCAAATTATTTTTCAGGATCAAATGAATTTGTACAAATTAATCTCTTCACACAGGGTTGAGTTTAGCGTTGCAGCTTCTTGCTTACTTCTTTTTTTAAAATACAAATTGTATGTCTCCATACAAATCACATTGTACATATTTATATGAAATAGCAGTTATGTTTTCTTGTAAGATCAAGTTGGTTTATTTGTCGATAATGCTTTCAGTTTCCAATGTTGCTTCCACACTGCTAGTTGTCAGTATGTCCGAGACCAGGGGTGTCAAACTCAATTCCTGGAGGGCCACAGCCCTGCAGAGTTTAGCTCTAACCCTAACTAAACACACCTGATCCAACTAATCAAGTCCTTCAGGCTCAATTGAAAACTACATGGTTTGTGTGTTGTAGCAGGGTTGGAACTAAACTCTGCAGGGCTGCGGCCCTCCAGGAACTGAGTTTGACACCCCTGTCCAAGACGCATTCCATATTGGTCAGTGTGATATAAACAAAAATTACTGTGTGCACCTTCAATAGGCCTAATCTGGGAAAGAATTAAGTTACGTTTTTATCCATATAATTTTATACAGCCCTGTTGATGTGTGCATCTTTATTTTATTTTTCAGTATGTCTTGGGACTGATATGAAGTTGGCTTTACCCTCCAGTCTTGAGAATCATTATGAAATGCTCAGGCTGCTGTACACGGGCTGCCGGGTGGTTCATGGTAACCTGGAGATTACACACCTGCAAGGAAATCCAGATCTCTCCTTCCTGCAGGTATGGGACTGTTGTGTGTTTGTGTGTGTCTCTGTAGTGCTCTTTATTACACAGCAGATGCATATTGGCGCTTAACCATTTCTACATTCCTGTTCATTTTCTTGCTATTGTGTAAATAATCACAGTATAATTGATAATGTGTATGTGCCTGAGTTTGAGGAATAGCATATTTCTGAAAGTCTACAACAATGTACTATAGATAGTAGGGATGCACCGGTGGCCAGATACTGGTCTGCAGTACTCGTACTCGTACTCGTTAAAATGCCCCGATACCAAACGCCGAACACAAAGCAGGGTAATAAGCGCCATATTCAAACAAAGAAGACAAAACACAACAGACAGCAGAAAGGAGTTAAGGATGTCTACTACGAAGTATATGTATGCAAATGCAATGAATATAATGTTAAACATTCAGTATTAACGCCTGTATAGCTGATGTGCGCGAGCTGATAAACAAAGCACGCTGAGTGGATTGAGCGCGCGGCGGCGCAGATGCGTAAGCTTGTCGAGTAAATATATCTTTCTCACAGACATCACTGGAAAGTTTGTAGTTCGGTCGGATATGTCAAAAACAATTAAGTAAAACAATGCTCAAGTTACTTAACGGTAAGGAGCGAGAGTGAGAGAGAGCGCACTTCTGTTGTGTGTTCTTTGATGTTCACTCACTTAGCACAAGCATCATTTGGATTAAAACTAAATCGAAAAAATAAGACCATTTATAGGGGCATTCACTATAAACATAATTTATTTTCAACCTTAGGCATACACGACTTTCTGGCTAAAGTGAATCTAGCAGCCTGTGTGAAATGCGCTAGGTACTACTGTCCTCTCATTCTGCATCAGTACAAATACGTGCACGCATTGCGCGTGTTTTGCTTGCTTGAGTGTTTCTGCATTATATGAGTAGCTTTGGATATAAATCGTAGCACGTTTCAGATGAAAAAACGCGACTTTTATTTCTGAAAATATCACAGTTAGTTTATAACGAGTGGTTCCCTGCATTATTATAGCAAAGCGCGTGATTACAGTACTAAGCCGCTGCAATGGAGCAGCTCTAATGCTATTAAATTAAAGATGATGTACTATAGAGCAAAAAATGAACAGTGAAAGTAACAAAAACTTGTAAAATACATTTTAATGGGCATAATTAAGTGTGAAAATAACTGAAGGATATACAGTGATACCAAAAATGATTCAGAGACCAGATATAATTTTTGTATATTTATTTTAATAGTGGGTGAGGGACACTATAGTTCATTTATTGTAAGTGAGGATAGCAAAATAAAGTAAACTGTGACATACAGTGGACTAACAGTAAAATTGATACAAATTTGGGTCCAAAAATTATTCAGACCGAGTCTGGGAAAAAAAAATTTCAGGTTTGCATGAACCTGGTTGACAGCATGCCCAGGAGACTACAGGCTGTCATTAAGGCTAAGGGTTGCCTGACTAAGTATTGATAGTTGTGTAAATGCTGTCATACTAACAGCTGTCTTAATTTTTTGTTGATTGTAATCTATTACATACCTTTCTATCAAAATGATCTAACATTATCAAGATGAATTTGTTCTGACACAGTTTAACTCTTATCTGTGTTATGAGTTCTTGTCATATTTTATTACCATTTTCTAAACTATAGCGAATAAACTGTGATAATGTGAGAAATGTTGAAGGTGTCTGAATAAATTTTGGTTTGACTATCTATTTGATAAATGAAGTTAAGCAACTAACATTATACATACCCTTTTGGTTTCTGTACCCAATATTTAAAAAAAAATAATTAAATGCTGTGAAAATACAGGTATCTGTATCGGCGAGTACCAAAAATGAAAGTATCGTATCGGGCGAGTACTGGAAAAAGTGGTATCGGTGCATCCCTAATAGATAGGCCTATGCTTTAAATTGCAAAGGCATTATAATTTTAAAAAGCTCAACCGGTAGGCCTAGTGCATTACATGAATTACCCATCTTAACATTCTACTTCAAGTAGAACTTAAAAAAAAGTTATTGTACAACTGATAAAAATAATAGAAATGCTATTTATTTAAGCTTCTCACTTACAGTATAATGAGTCTCCATGTCAATCAAATTCTGAAAATGAAAAGATGTGCTCATGTTTTGTTTGTCTGTAGGGGATTGTGGAGGTTCAGGGGTATGTGCTGATAGCTCACGTCTCAGTGCGTTCGGTTCCTCTGGACAATCTGCGTATCATACGAGGCAGTCAGCTTTATAACTCCAGCTATGCTCTCGCTGTACATAACAACATCCACCACAGTCAGACGGGACTCGGCTTGAGAGAAATACGCCTCCGGAGTCTTACAGGTAAGGAGTGTGGGACTTGGTGAATTAAAGTGTTTTTAAAAAGTCAAATTTATATTGGGTAATTTTTTGATTATGGATGGTGACCAGTCCAGTTAGGGGATGCGGCAAATAAGTTTATATTCTCTCTGTAAATTAATACAATTTTATAAGTCATGGAAATTTCAATTGTGAATATACATTTTTTATGCTCAAATGATACACTCGAATGCTGGGTTGTTTCAACCCAATGTTGAGTCAAATATGGACTAACCCAACTGTTGGGTTAAAAAGTTAATTCAAAAATTTAACCCAACAGTTGGGTTAGTCCATATTTGACCCAACATTGGGTTGAAACAACCCAGCATTTTTTAGAGTGTAACATCAGACTGTCATTTGAGAATAATTGCTAGTGTGATTCATTGGGTGGCAAATGTTACTAGTTAATAACTATTTCCTATAGAACACAAAGTGGTCTTTCTCCAGGGATCTTAGAACGTATTTAATTACTGGAAGTTTTTTCTCTTATTAGAAACATCTGTACACTAATAAGTATAATCAAACAAATTAATGAAATGAATAAATGCATTGCACTGATTTTTTGCAAAGAAGTTCAAGGTTCCCAGGGTCATGGAAAATTCAGAAATGGTCATGGAAAAATCTGGGAATTTTAAAATTGTGATACCCAGGAGGTCATAGAAATTAATATAATTTTAAGTACTCATAGAGAACTCATGACATTTCTATAGCAAATTCTCAAATTTTCTGTAAGATCTTGTGGGCAAACTGGTCCATTGTTAATGGTGTAGCGATACATAAAGAAGCACTCACAAAGAGGTCACTGAAAACAGTGAATTTGGGTGAACAAGTTGACCCTGATTTGAAATCTACGATGGGAATTTTTTCCTCCTCACTCAAAAGTCCCTATTGCACATCTTCCAGTTGAAATGAGTGGATTTCAAATGTGAAATTTACTCTGCTCCAAAATATTTCATTGAAATATTGAAATTGCTCTTTGTGTGTGGGTTTGCTGTAAAATGATTTCAATATGCTTTTATAATAGGAAGTGGAACCCTTTGAGTAAAATTATTGCTTTCGTTTCACAGAAATCTTGCTTGGCGGGGTTTATATTTGGGGAAATCCTCAACTTTGCTTTCCTCGGAATATTAAATGGGAAGACACTGTTGCTAAAGATGAAAACAAACCGCTGCACCTGCAAGACATCCCAAAGAACTGTGAGTTAACTTCAAGAGAGCAATGCCATCATTCATCAGACTGTTTCATTATTTCTCAATAATATTTATCTTTTTCAGGTCCCATTTGTTCTTCAGCTTGTCCTTCAAACAGTAGATGCTGGGGAGAAACAAATCAGGACTGCCAAACATGTGAGTGTCACTGGCATATTGGTCTGCTTTTTGGGTTTGATAAAAAAAATGTTGGGCTTAGAATTGATTCAGTTTAAATGAATTAAGATTGCCTTTTAAATTCCAGTCCATCTCATTTTATTTGATAAACTAACTTTCATGTCCCAGAATGCTCTGATTTGTGCAGAATATTATGTTATCGTATAATTTTGTCGTCAATATTTATTAAGTCTTTTTTTAGGAGTTAATGGACATTTTTTGGTGCTTTATGGCAAAATGAACATCTGTCACTCACGACAGCTGTGCTAATTTTGACAGTATTAAATCTAGTTTAAATGAGAGAAAATGTCTGAGTTCAATGCTACATCTCCTATCAGGGATTAAATAGAGACAATTTGACCAAATTAATTATGTAATTATTTGTGTTTTTCCATGAAACGTAATAAAATTCATCTTTTGACTAAATTACATGTACTGCTTTCTCTACAGTCACCTCAGTGCATTGCTCATCTGGCTGTTTGCGCTGTAAGGGTCCGAAACCCAACGACTGCTGTCATGTGCAGTGTGCTGCTGGGTGTACGGGGCCGAAAGACACTGACTGTCTGGTAAAAAGATCATAAATATTGCATTTATATAATTCATATCTAACTAAAATCAAATAATATCTGTTTTGCCCCATTTTGTTTTTGCATCTTTAGGCCTGTCGTCACTTCAATGACAGTGGGACATGTAAAGACAACTGCCCCCCACCCACCATCTATGACCCAAACACATATCAGTCCAAACCCAACAAGGACAAAAAGTTCAGCTTTGGAGCCACATGTGTTAAACAGTGTCCCCGTATGTCAAACTTTAAATTCACTAACAAAATGATATCTTGTTCTACGTATGTCCACAGGCCTTGCTTTTTCTTTCTCTGTGAGAATATTATATATGCTGTACTTTCTACACCTTTAGATAACTATTTGGCAATGGAAGTCGCATGTACAATGGTCTGTCCCAAAGCTAACAAGGAAGTCATCACTGTTGAGCCAGATGGCCAAGAAACACAGAAATGTGAAAAGTGTGAAGGAGAGTGTCTAAAAGGTCAGTATGTATAAGTGTGTATATTTTTGCTGAAATGTACATATGCTTCTACATGATCTAATGGTTCAAGCTGCAATTTAAAGTGTCATTGAGTTCCAAAATGTGTGAAAAAGCACTTCATAACAGTTGTTGTATTTATATATATATCTTTGCATATACTATATATGTCAGTATCTTTTCTCCTATTCTTATACTGTTCATTTACATATGTGCTGTCTGTTAGTGTGTTATGGACTAGGAATGGGAAACCTTCAAGGTGTGTCAGTGGTGGATGCCACCAACATTGGCATGTTCGTTGGCTGTAAGAAAATCTACGGCAGTTTGGCTTTTCTTTCAGACTCCTTCAAAGTGTAAGCACGGACAGTTGTTCAGCCAAAAAATCCATGTTGCTTGCCTTTTGCTTCTGTGCCACAAAAAAAGGAAGATATTAAGAAAATTTTGCTACAAAATGTATCATAAAAGTGATCGTGCACTATTAGTATGGTAGCTTTCATAAAGTGTTTTCATTAATCATTTTCTCCTTTGCTACAGCTCTCAAATTGTCATTTGCTATGTTTGCAACCACATATTTTTATGCTAAATTTTTTATTCGATAAAAAAAACTTGCATGAATATGCCTCAAGAGATCATGTGATTAACTGGACTAACCAGCAGATCAATCCCATTGCACACATCTAAAATATTGTTGTCATTCTGAAATGCCTGAGCCAAAATCATCAAAATGATTTGGTATAATTAAGTCCCAGAACTGTCGCTCATGATTGTGCCACAAAATCTGAAGGCAAGATAACATAACAGCATTTATTATTGCGTTTCATCTGCTGTGCACTGATGTGCAAGTAATTTATTAAGAGTCTTAAATTGTTGTTGCGAGATCTTTTTTATTATTTTATTACTCATGATTTGTGCCAGTTTCCCAGGAAGTGAACATTTTGTTCTCTTTAAACACATGGGATGGAAACATTGCTTTATTTGCAAATGTTTGATGCAATATTCTGTTTTTCCCCCTCCACACAAGTGATTCCAAATTTGAGGAGGACATAGTATGACCTAAACTTGGCATGAAGTGTCTTGACATGCCAACTTTGAATATGTATATGCTTTATAATACTTTTTAGAGCTTAACAGCTCCTGCTTACTGAAAGCTTCATTATACAGGAAAGAGCAGCGTTAACATTTTTCACAAATTCACCTTTTGTGTTTCACAGAAGAAATAAAGTCATATGGGTTTGCAATGACATGAGTGTGAATAACTAGCTGACTTTAAATCATTTCTTCTAATTTCTATTTTTCTATACATGATTGGTTTGTTATACCTATTGTTACACTTGTTGTATTAAAATCTGCTGTGTTGTTCATACAGAAATGCAGCTACCAATTCATCTGGACTGCAGTGGAGTGACCTGGAGAAGTTAAAGACAATAGAAGAAATCACAGGTGAAGATCACAGTTCATATAGACTCACGTCATAAAGATTATAAAGGAAATACAAATCTATACAGTAGATGTCTGTACTTTGAGAGCTAAAATTTACATAACAGCGATACTAGCTGTACCAGTCAATCATTAAATGAAATTTGCATTTGCAATAACATTATATTTGTATTTTAGGGTACCTGTACATAGATGCATGGCCAGATAATTTGCTTGATCTGAGTGTTTTTGAGAACTTGAAGGTGGTCAGAGGAAGAATGCTTTACAAGTAAGTATATGTATTATGTCTGTTTTTGGTTCTTACTTGAAATGTAGCTCTTCTTTTGTTTTTTGTTCCCCATTTCCTGTTTCCTATGTCTGTCTTTAAACATGTGATTTGCTAGACTATTTACCCACTTTTCTTGTTTGTCTGACGTCTAGTTAGACTTATCAAACCTGCAGTTTCCTGTTAGCTGTAAAGGTTAATGATTATCCTGTACACCTGCTGCATGATATATCAGTTTTCTTTCCTTTCATCTCTTGAAGTCTATTCTAACCACACAGACTGAGAAAAGAATGTTCTTAGTTAATTTATGAAAGTGTTGGTCATTTTTCACACTTTAGAAGTCAAAATAAAGATTGACACACACAAATGGGGCTATGATAGATTAGTAGCTTTACCACCTGAAACCCACCAAGAACAATTCAGCATTATAACAAGCACATTTGCTCAAGCAAAATTAATGTATAAATCTAGTAATCTACTTAATTATCTAGTTAATGGATTTAAATCATTGTTCTCTCTCTGCAGGGGTGTTTTCTCTTTGGGAGTTCAGTCTTTGCAGATCGAGTCTCTCGGGTTGCGTTCCTTGCGCAGTGTCAGTGGAAGCATAGCACTGATTCATAATAATTCTAGACTGTGCTACACCTCCTCTCTGCCCTGGAACTCGCTGCTCCACCCCACACAGGGACCCAACCTCATCAGCAACAACAACCAAGACCAGCAAACATGTGGTAAAAGCCCATTCTTATGTTTGTCTGATTAAAGCAATGCATACTGAACAACAAGCTGTACTATATTTTAAATACAGTCATAAATACAGTGCATCATTAAGCATGACACATGGCGATTGGACCAGGGGTGCTCAAACTCGGTCCTGGAGGGCCGGTGTCCAGCTCCAGCTGTGTTTAGCTCCAGCTCTAATTAAACACACCTGAACCAGCTAATACAAGTCTTACTAGGCATACTAGAAACTTCCAGGCATGTGTGTTGAGGCAAGTTGGAGCTAAATTCTGCAGGACCGAGTTTAGAGGCCCCTGGACTATATGCACAGCATGGCGTTGAGTACCTTGTTTTTAATTAACATAATTATAATATAATGTACGCAAATGTCCATTACATACTAGCATTATAAAGCCTACCGTCTCATATTGATTCCCATATATAGTTTTTTAGGTAAAAATGTGAGTATCAAATATGATACATCAAGCTTTTGAGGAATGTTTATTTGCCCATCTCTCAGTCATCAATGTTTTGAATCGCATTATATATTTTGCCCCACAATAAAAACTAGGCCTACAGAGCTTTGATCATAAGTCTAATCATGTAAATATCATCTTACTAAGATATATTATTAGGAAATATAGGGTTATAACATTTATGAAGATATTAAATGTTATAACGAGCTCATTGATTTACATTACAAACTGTTAATTTAATATGTGACCCGGGACCACAAAACAAGTCATAAGGGTACATTTTTTAAAATTTTGAGATTTATACATAATCTGAAAGCTGAATAAATAAGCTTTCAATTGATGTATGGTTTGTTAGGATATACAATATTTGGCGAGAAGATCCAGGATACAAATATGTTAAAAATTTTAATTGGAAGAAAAAAATCTAAATATTGAGAAAATCGCCTTTAAAGTTGTCCAAATGAATTCCTTAGCAATGCTTATTACTAATCATAAAAAATTTTTGATATATTTACGGTAGGAAATTTACAAAATATCTTCATGGAACATGATCTTTGCTTAATATCCTAATGATTTTTGGCATAAAAGAAAAATCTATAATTTTGACCCATACAATGCATTTTTGGCTATTGCTACAAATATAAACCCGTTCTACTTATGACTGGTTTTGTGGTCCAGGGTCACATATTATTTTGGCCATATAAATATCAGCAACTAAACAAAATTGTTAGTTTAGGCCTCTGAATAAATTTTTTTTTTTTCCCCCGCATTATGAGTTTTCCATAATGAGTAATATTCCATTACATGCTTGACTATAGAATCAAACACAGGAAATTATTTTCTTTTTGTGTAGTTTCAGAGGGGAGAGTATGTGATCCCCTGTGTGCGGATGCAGGCTGCTGGGGGCCAGGACCTAGTCAGTGTGTGTCGTGTGTGAATTACAAACGTGGGACGGAGTGTGTGGAGCAGTGTAATGTCCTACAGGGGTGAGTACTATATGAATGAGCAGATTCTTTCATTATCTTGTTTTTTGTGCTTTGTTATGTTTACTTACTAAAATACACATAGGAATCATGTAGATTATTAGAATGTTAAATATTGGGCTTTTCCATTGTTTCAGTTTCAGACTTTGTATATAGCAATAACTGCTAATGTCATACAATAGAATGTAGATTCATATGCTGTTGTGGTTTTTAAACTCTTACTGTTTAACTGTACATCAAATGCATTTCCCACAGGTCAGTGCGAGAGTTTGAGGAGTACGTTGGGGGGTTTGGGAGGATTGAACTGATGTCCCTTGCCATCCAGAGTGTAAAAACCAGTAATGACTCGCTTATGTACAGGCCCGGTAAGAGGTTAATGCAAAAAAAAATATACCGACACTTCTACCCCCAATATTTACTAATAATATAGCACACACGCAAACACACTGCGTTCCAAGTCGTTTTTTTTTTTTTGTAAACTTTTTCAAAACTTTTTATTAAGTTTTTGACCTATACAATTAATTAACAACCATCACACCAACCCCCAACCCCACATACAGCGAACTTAATAATAAAAAAAATAAATCATAATAATACAAAAAAAAATATATATACGTATATAACACACACATTAAATTGTGAGGAAAAACAGTGTTCCATGTTTGTACAGTCCATAAATTATCTTTAGACTTGAAAAGCTTGACAGCAATTCGGGAACATGTGAGAAGTCAGTATAAAGAAATAAGCAGAGAAGTTAAAGACTCCGAAAGAAGGGGAACACTTTCATAAGAAACATAAGTACAGTTTAGGAAAATAATACAAGTTGTTTCAACGGTAACAGATTTATGAAAGAAAAGGCATAAAAGCATTATATTCACACTGATAAATAAATGCATAATAAACTTAATAAAAATTAAAATAAAAAAGGGAATATGTACGAGTAATGTGGAGTATGGAGAGATGATGCAAAAACAAGGAAAGATTAAGGTAGAGTAACTCCTAACTCAGAGGCCGGGGAGCTCTTCAAACTATCGTAGAAAGGGGCGGAACATCTGTTTGAAAAGTACGTTTGAACCTCAAACAATGTATTTAATCTTTTCCAACTGAATGTAAGACATTACTTCTTTTATCCAGCTACTGTGTGTTGGAGGGTCTGCCCTTTTCCAATGAAACAATATTAAATGCCTCGCCAGTAGTGTAGTGAAGGCGATAACAGAGCAAATGTCTTTTCTGAGTTCTATACCCTCAGGCGTAACACCAAAAATGCCCATTAAGGGATCAGGGTCACTCTGAATACTATACATATGACTATATGATTTAAAAATTCCCCTCCAAAACTCATCCAGGACAGGACACAACCAGAACATATGGGCAGTTGTGGCAGGAGATTGAGAACATCTATTGCATGCAAGGCTAACATTGGGGTAAATCTTGGCTAATTTGGAGTTAGTAAAATGGAGCCTATGAAGAGCCTTAAATTGAATTAATCCATGCCTAGCACAAGGTGAGGAGGAGTGCACCTGTTTTAAAGTGTCTTCCCACTCTCCGTCTGCAATTTCTCTGCCCAAGTCACTTTGCCAGCCGTTACGAATATCATCAATTTTCTGCGGATTTATTGATGTTATAATAGAGTATACGGTTGAGATGAGTCCCCTGCTATGAGGGTTCAGATCAAGCAGTGCCTCGATAGGAGAGGAAGGTGGTATTCTTGGGTAAGAGACAAATATCTTCTTGATGAAACTCCTAATCTGCAGGAATCTAAAAAAGTGGGACCTAGGTAAAGCAAAATGACATCTAAGATCTTCAAAAGAGCAAAAAGTATTATCTAAGTATAGATCTTTTAGGAGCCTAATCCCCCTCTCTTCCCAGACACAAAAAGCAGAGTCCTGGTTTCCATGTTTTATGGGATATTTCATAGGTGTCATAGTTTTTATACTGTACAAACTGTATTTTATGCCCCTTACCCTAAACCTACCCCTCACACAAAACTTTCTGCATTTTTAGATTTTCAAAAAACTTTTTATAAGTTTGTTTCGCCATTGGGACCCAAAGAAAATGTCCCTCAAAATAAAAATGTACTGGTATTACTATCCTTGTAGGGACATTTTTTCCCCATAATGTAGGGAATACCAGATAGACACACACACACACACACACACATATTACATACAAGAAAATACACATTTATTGATTACAAATACAAATATATTCATTAATTACTCGTGAAATGTCATAAAAATAACTAAAATGTACAAAATGTACGAAAAGTTTGTTGTACATTGCATGGTATAGGGATAAAAATTATATATATATATATATATACACACACACATACATAATATATTCTTTTGTGTTCCATGGGAAAAAGTCATACAGGTAGAATGACATGTGGTTGAGTAAATGATGAATTAGAATTTTCATTTTTCTTTAGGATTTTTTTAGGATTTCCTTTGCCATGAAGATTTCTTTTTACATCTTAGCATTTTTATATTAAGGTTTAAATGATGTTTCTTGTGCAGGGTCCAGAACACTGTAAGGAGTGTCTGCACTTTCAAGATGGAGATGTGTGTGTCGATCGCTGTCCCAGTGGGGTAAAGGAGGACCAGCACACTGTGTGGAAGTACTTCAACGCTACGGGACACTGTCTGCCCTGCGAGACCAACTGCACTGTCTCGTGAGTTCCTCGCTGAGCCGATGGGCAGTGATCCCAACTTTTTATATCAGCTCATGTGCAACAATTTAAGATTTGGAATTAATTTTCTGTTTTGTGTATACCGTCAGGTGTCCACTGGATGATAGGGGGTGCCCCATCCAAAAGAAAACTGGGTAAGACTTTATTTAATGTGTGTGTATAATACTTACATGCATTAGTAGTGTCTACATCACTTTTAATTTTGCTCACAGTTTGAACAAACCTCTAATCTCAAGTATAAATCTGTGTAACTCTCAAAGACTTAACTGAGTACCTCTAATCATGTGACTTTGAGGAGAGGTGGACTACTTTTCTTATGACTGAAATTACTAAAAACAATATAGAAATCCAACCATCCAAAACATTTTAGCCTTGTTGTGATGAGTTTTGCACAGGCAAACACCATTCAAATTTATAAAATGTGAAATTCTAGTTAGCAATCGTATCTACAGTATAGCTTTAGCTATAGACTGCACAGTCTTGCTTAAATCTAATTGTTTGTTGCAAAACCCTGCAGGCCTGGGACAACAGTCGCCGTCACAGTTGGTGGAGTGCTTCTTTTCATCATTTTGCTGGCGCTGCTGGTGTTTTACCTGCGACGACAGAAACACCACAAAAGGAAAGAAAACATGAGGAGAATTCTACAGGAACATGAGGTCAGATCTCTGCATCCTCTGGTCTCTTAATCCTCTAATAAGCGTAAACATCGCACATGGGTACAATAGTGCATTTTAATTAGAATTTACTGATTTTTTTAGTACTAAATCAGTTTTAAAATTATTTGTCATTTACATTTTACGAAATATTTACTTGAAGTCCTCCTGAGATTTTAAGTTAGTAAAAAATCCTTTACATTTTTCCGTTTTTATCTGGCATATTTGGTGGCTATGTTCACTGAGATTGTCACATTATGGGATTTTCTTTTCAACAAAAAGATGGAAATGGCCAAATAAGGCATCTTCGAATGTAGCATAATTATGCTGCTTACCTTTTAACTTTTGCAAAATGCCTATGAATTGATAAAAGCCTGGAGTCTAATAACTAACAATAAGAGTAAAATGTGTAATGGTCTGCCAAACTTTGTAGTGTTCATGGCCCTATTAAATGTAGTGAATATCGGTTGGTTATTTCTTCTGTTTATGCCGTCTGTTTGACTTGACTGCTTCAGTTTAGTACAGTGCTTAAGGGCATCTATTTTTTTCCTGAAGAGCTGGTGGAGCCCTGACCCCGAGTGGAGCGGTTGCCGAACCAGGCAGTGCGCTATTCTCAAGGAGGACAGAGCTGAAGAAATCAGAGTGTGGGTTCTGGAGCCTTCGGCACAGTCTATAAGGTCAGCTATGTTACCATTCACTATCATCGCATATAGTGTTCAGCTGCACCAAATAGCCATGAAAATGGACCAGTATACGCCATCTTGCTCATAACACATTTTTTGAACCAGTCACCCGAGCAAAGAATGCATAAGATTTAGAGGGGCCGTCACGATTCTCAATTAAATAGGAGTAATCGATTTAAAAAATCCGGTGATAACCGGCAAAAATAAGGAAAGTGGCGCAGTCCATGGAACGAGATATCCATGAAAAGTATTTTGACCGTCTTCCAAGGCTGCATGATATATTAAAACCATTTTAAAACATAACAAGCATAAATACTGTGTTAATTAAAAGGCTACGATCACTTAAATAAATATATGCGATGCAGGTTTAATATATGAGCTTGAATTATTTACATGCGAGTGGATTACGTACGTGCATGTCAGAGCGGCTCCGTTCACAGTAAATGCTGCTCCACACAAACTGTTGTCATTTACATGTGTGGAGTGTCTCAAACCCCATCTCTGCATGTTGTTGTGAGTTTATTATAACGTTCATCTGGGAACACAATGTGCGCCATTTCATCAGATTTGTAAGGTAAATCATTTATAAACCTACACAAACCCAGGAGAATACATCAATATCTTTCTCAATATGCTAACTGTTCATCGCAATTTCAAAATAAAAGCTCGAACCTTTGCTCTGAGTTTACAAGTTTTGATGTCAACATATTCAAGAAATTACTGTGGCTGTAGCATTTCTGTCGTAAAGAAATGACCAAATATTAAAGATTAAGTGGACATTTTAATGAAATGTTTAGTAAATATTAAACAAGTATTAGATTGTGCAGCAATGTGGTGCCCTTTCAGGCATTTGTGGATAATGAGTACTGTACTTATAATTATCCAAGTACTTGATTAAGTCACAATAAAATTAATGTTAGTGCAGCCCTATGACGGAAAGTGGCAGGGCAACTCTGTATGTTGACGTACTGCCCACAAGGAGAATGACCGATGTTTTTGTCAGCTTGAACCCTTTAGACGTACCCCCGGAGATTTTAAGTTATATGTCAATAATTTAACAACACATTTGCATGTTAATTGTTTCTGAAGGCAGTTAAGGGTACAGACATACAAGTAGCTAGATTAAAATGTTATTTTGTTTTAGTAAGGGTTTTATTTTGATTTTAGGGACTTGGGATTCAAACCTCTTTTTAGTGTGATAGCGTTCACAATCAACATATTATATGTGATTGGAGCGTATTATAAAATATTTACATATTTTCATTATATATATAAAATAATATGCAATTGGTTTATGATGTAATATTTTATCATTATTAATATAAATATGTTATAAAAATGAACACAATAAAATAACTGTTTAAACATTGACTACTTAAAGTACTTAAATAAAAAATTAATTGATTTAGTAATAGTCATGAACAATTAATTTTATATTAGTATGCGCAACCGAGCCTCTCTGAGATGCTAAAAAACACTTGATTGTAAGCTTCTCGCTTCTCACTTTTAGTTACCGTGCTATACTCTGAAACATGCAGTGCATCAGACTGTACATTTTTAATGATGGACTATATTCATTAAAACTTGTTTCATTTGGGTTTGATAATAATCACACTACGCTATATCTGAATTTTTTTTTATTAAAATTTTTCATTTGATATAATGATTTACTAGCTTCTCATTAACTTAAAGGCAGGGTAAGCGATTTCTGGTAGCCAATGTTGATATTTGAAATCACCAAAACAAGCACGCTCCTACCCCAAAAGGGTCTCGCCTCTATTTTGATAGCTCTGCCCCACACATACGTACGCAACCCAGGCAACGATTAGTTCTGTGAAACAAAGCAAAACCAATGTTACACCGTGTCTACATCGGATGTGAGTGGCGCGGCGCAACAAATCCCAGACAGAAAACTGCTGCCAGGTTCTATTTATGACGTGCTGACAAAATGGTTTGACAAAACTTTCAAATGGTTTTCAACGGTTGTTTGATCGCCTCCAGTGTAGGCAGACTTTAGCTGTTGTAGACACGGTGTTACTCACCTGTCGAGAAGAAACAAAGCAACCTCGGCGTCGGATCGCAGGCCTTCCGCTCCTTGAGTTCTCTTCAGCGCTGAAAAGCTGATCTGATTTTTACACGGGTCCTACTTCTTGCCTTATTTTTACATACCCTACCTTTAACAAACCCTCTGCAGCTCCCTTTGTGCTCCCCTGTTTGGGAAACCTTGCTCTAAATTTTCATTCCTAATGTAGTTTAACTCCATTCATGCAGAATTTCTCTCATCTTACCAGGGTATATGGGCTCCTGATGGGGAGAACATCAAGATCCCAGTGGCCATCAAAGTTTTGCGTGAGAACACCTCGCCCAAAGCCAACAAAGAAATCCTGGATGTGAGTGTGTTCCTTACATTCCCATATTTTACTGTAATATTAATGTCCCTTTTAACAACTTTTTTATCTGTTTTATAAAGATTAAAGGCCAGATTTACTAACAGTTTGCGCCAGCGCAAACCGTCTTTTGGCGTTAAAATAGTACTGTCAGGATTTACTAAAGACGCGCAGTGAAGAATTAGTGCTGAAAAGGCGTGGACCCAGTTATTTTTGAGCCTGACCTTATTGAATAT
The DNA here is from genome assembly GCA_018155175.1 of Sinocyclocheilus anophthalmus. Classification (NCBI taxonomy): domain Eukaryota; kingdom Metazoa; phylum Chordata; class Actinopteri; order Cypriniformes; family Cyprinidae; genus Sinocyclocheilus; species Sinocyclocheilus anophthalmus. Next base: position 81,888 of record JADLZN010004644.1, read on the forward strand.
GCATTTGTAGGAGTTTCTCTTTCAGATGCAAAATTTATGGGATGAGAGTATTAAAATGAATAATGCAACGTGATTTACTAACGTTTGCGCTCGTCAAATTACTAGCATTTGCGCCATTATTTAACGCTCCAAAAAAGCATGTCTTAAAGCAGACGCTAATTTGCGCTGCTCTTGATAGATTGTGTCGCTCATTATGGAAAGGATCTGGCTGCGTCTCTGTTCTTTAATTTGCACATTGTCAGTAAATCACCCACAGAAATTTCCACTCCCATTTTTTGAAATTGCGCGCTCACACTAATTTGCCCTGTTTAGTAAATCTGGCCCTATGAAGAGTCTTCTTCCTAATGATAACCTAGTGATTTTTTCGGTATATGTGCATCCATACACAGGAATGTGATGGCGGGTGTAGCGAGCCCATATGTTTGCCGTTTGCTGGGTATCTGTCTGACATCAACAGTTCAGCTGGTTACTCAGCTCATGCCGTACGGGTGCTTGTTGGAATACGTCAGAGAGAACAAGGACCGTATCGGCTCTCAGTACCTTCTCAACTGGTGTGTACAGATTGCTAAGGTAAGACATCTACAGAATGTCACCTGCGCTGATGGCGGCAGACTTGTGGTATGTTGTTTCCAGTATATTCATTGTTTCCCACAGGATTTTGTAAGACTATGGATGGTGAACCTAGGTCCATCTAGGGGTGTCTGTGAAATGTCCCCAGAAGATAATGTTGTACATGTAAAAGTTAAATGCAGCAATCTGGTGCACTCTGAGAGCTTCAGTTTGGTTTCAGTGACCAAATTGAATGGAGTAAAAAGTGATTGCATTGATTTGTACTTAGACTTTTAATTGGGCTCAAAGCTCTTTTTAGTTTTGATAGTGTCTCAGTCCACATTACATTCACACTGGTGTTTTAGGAAGCCAAATAATTAAAATATAATAATAATAATAATAATTTATAATACTTTATTATTATTTTTATTACTTCACTAAGACAGTCATATATTACTTTTGTAATGTGAGTGCAATGTAAAATAAACGTAAATGAAAAATTGATTTGTTCCAACCCATATTTGTTTGTTATTCTCGCTGTCCATGGAATTGACAAAGTTCGTCTCCAGCACCATAATTCAAATGCATCAATTCGTCTTCTGTCTTCTTTCTTTACAGTTCAATTCTCACAGCCATAAGTAACGACCAAAAAAATAATAATTTTTGTGAGTCGTATTTTCGTTTTTAGGGAGATGTCTTTGGACTTGAACATCTTGTCTAGTGTCTTCATTGTAGATTTCCCATAGCAATTCTTATGAATTCCTACGCCGTTGTTGCATCCAAATTGACCAGTGATCTCAGTAGATTAAAGTCTTTGTTCACTTCTGTTTCATCGTCATCCAGTTCAAAAGTATCATGATCGTGTTTGTCCATCGCCAGTTTTTTTATTTTCTTCACATTGAGCATGAGTCCTCGCATAACTGGCACAGTAGCACATGTTATATTCTCAAATGCATGTTAAACTCACACATGCAGACATTAAGTTTGCTTTACTGTGAACCAAGACACTGAAAACACGTATCACAAGAGACTATATACTTATTTAAATCACAGCCTTTTGCAATTTATTAAACACACTAAGCCATATCACAGTTTTAGATACAAAATACTGTGTTAGAGATTTTTCATTTTATTATGAGAATTGTAAAAGTATTTTTGCTTTCAATATAAAACTCTTGCAGGACAAGTTGGACTGTGATGGCATAGTTTTCTTAGCTACATGACCATTGTAACCCATCCGTATTCTATTGCCAAGCTACTTGTGCTCATGTTCTCATATCTGTTTCTTTGTGTACCCAGGGAATGAGTTACCTTGAAGATGTCAGGCTGGTTCACCGAGACCTTGCTGCTAGGAATGTTCTGGTCAAAAACCCAAACCATGTGAAGATCACAGACTTTGGGCTTGCCAGACTGCTGGACATAGATGAGAAGGAGTACCATGCTGATGGGGGAAAGGTGTGTGTTTTACATGTTGCTTTGGTTCAGCTGCTGAAAGTGAATTGGAAAACAGTGTTGATAAATCTGCTATCCTGTATTTATTGAGAATATGATTATGTGTATGTGTTGAATAGGTGCCGATCAAATGGATGGCACTCGAATCCATATTACACCGGAAGTTTACTCACCAAAGTGACGTATGGAGCTATGGTCGGTATTTGCTTGGGTTTACAGTTGCTCTGCTGCAATTGATAAACCTCTGGTTTAAAATAACCTTTCAGGCTTGGCTCTTTCCATCTCAGGGGTGACTGTGTGGGAGTTGATGACCTTTGGCATGAAGCCATATGACCAGATACCAGCGCGGGAAATTCCAGACCTACTGGAGAGGGGAGAAAGACTCCCTCAGCCGTTCAACTGTACCGAGGATGTATACATGATCATGGTCAAATGTTAGTGTTCATTTATAATGATAATAAGCATTATAGATAGACATTTGTGCGTATGTTTGATTCAAAATTGTATTTCAAATGTTCTTGTACTGTTAAATTTAAGTTTTTCTTTTACTTCTCTATGTCAAACTGTCGATTACCACAAAAAAAGTAGTCTTGACTACTGGACATTGCTGTTGATTGTCTGGATATCATAACTTCTGCATAGTGACTTTTGCTTGTTTTTTACAAACTGAGAGACAAGTCAAAATGAGTTTCTGTGTTAATCGACACACAGAAGCTGTACATAGGGTTTAATTTGTATTGAATATGTAGGGAACTTTTTTGACCATATGACCCTATGCCAGGTTGGATGATTGATCCTGAAAGTCGACCACGATTTAAGGAGCTGGTGGATGAGTTCAACATCATGGCACGTGATCCCCCACGTTATGTAGTCATTTTGGTGCGTGCATTTTTTTATATTTTGCCTTTATGAACAATAGGAATAATAGAGGGCTACAACTAACAACAACATTGAAAAGCATTTATATATTATCTGTATATAATTATAAATAATCTATTGATTATTTCTTAGAAATAGATTGGATATTCCTCATCTTGCCCAATGATCTCCTTCAAATAATGATTGAAATAATGAAAAAACTATATATATATGTATGCTATAAAAAATGGTTTAAAACAAAAGTGTTTTAAAGTGCTGATATTCTCATGCATAGTGCAAACTGAGCAATAAAGTTGTTGTTGTTGTTTTTTGTTTTTTATCATTTATATTAATAATCCTGTCCTTATGGAGTGATGCTTTGACATAGACATAGATTGTGGTGTTTTTCATTTTTTTCCTGCTTTTTTCAGAATGATGATCAGATGAGTCTTTCGAGTCCTGTTGACAGTGAGTTCTTCCGCACGCTGCTGGCAGAAGAGGGAGGGAATGTGAAGGAGTTACTGGATGCAGAAGAATACCTGGTGCCCCAGCCCGGTGGCATCTTCAACACACAAGGAGAAATGAGAGCCAACGGACCCAGCAGACACCACTCTCACCGGGTCAGAGATGATTAATAGAATAATAATAGATCATAATTATTTATTTATGAGTGAAAAGTTGCCAAAGCTTATGCTGTTTCCAGCTGTGTGTAGCACCTGAAACTCTGCATATCTTTCCCAGGGATCTTAAAATTAATGGTTAATGTTAATGGAGAGGTAAAAGTGGATTCAGTTGTATATTTAAGATGAATTTTAGTATTACTTTGGTGCAATGTTTAAAGTTTCCTTTAAATATGCAAACTCTTAAACAAGAAATGTTGTTCAGGTAAATAGAAATAAAATCTAAGTAAAACTAACCATAACTAACTTGATCAGTAAGATTCTCATGACAGCAGTTGACCTGAAAAAAAAAATCCTGACAGTAGAAGAGTTTCTATAATTGAAAATAACATTTGAAATAATGAACTTGAGTGCGCAAAAGATGCAACATGTGAACGGCCCCTAACGCTTGTCCTATTTTAACAATCATGTAACTATTTTTTGTTTTTCTTCTCCAGAGTACAGATCAAGGCTTAGAGGTGGATGGTATGCCAAGCGGGAGGGATTTGTACTCTTCTCTCAGCACGCTGGGGCAAAGTCAGTACCCAACTCTTCCTGTGAGGGCAACAGCCAATGGCATGTGGCCTGGTATACAGTACCCACCTCTGGTACGGAGCATATCACACCGTTCAGCCGGAGGCCAATCAGACTCAGTGTTTGTGGATGGTTACATTGAGGACAACGGCCCTCCATCCAGTCCTTGTCGCTATTCTGAAGACCCCACCATCCCCAACGGCATAGATGGAGAGCTGGAGACTGATGGTCCTATCAGTTTTCTTTCACACACACTGCCACGTGGAGCACACACACAACCTGGTGAGTGAAATACATAATTTGCAGTAAAGGCAATCCGTTTTACTTCCATAATGTGATATATTTCTGGTTCAAAAAGTATTTTGCAAAATAACAGGAACTGATGACTTTTTCAAAGCAGATCAAGTTTTGATGAAATAATATAAAGACAAACATACATATCTGGTAGTATTTATATATTAAAATTCACTGAAATCCATGAAAATTTCCATCTAAATGGCCAATAACCAATGATGTCAAATGTCAGAATATTATATTATATTATATTTAGGGCTGTCCCCCCCCCCCCTCGTTACCATTTTTTTATCTAATTAATCACATCCTTTTTCTGTGATTAATCGCGATTAATCGCACACCATGAAATTAAGCATAGACCATTTATCTTGTTTCAAATGTTTATTTTGTCATCATTTGCTATATCCAGCAAAGTAAACCAAAAGATTGAAGGGTGATTCTCAAAAATCTATATTTTAAAGCTTTTTTCAAGATAAATTTAGATGTCTTTCCAAAAAAGGACACTTAGAAACTCCAAAAGGACACCAAAGAACCAAATGATATAAGGAGCCCATATAAGCACATATGAAAGAAAAGAAAAAAAAACAGAATTTTATTGGCTGTGTTACCGTGCAACAGCAATGGCTTTTTTTTTTTTTTTTTTTTTTTTTTTACATTTTAGAGAAGCCAAGTTGCGATACCGAACAGGATCACATGGAGATGCCAAAAAAACCTAAACCAACCGCCTGCTGACTGCATATATCTACTACAGTACACAGATCCATTCAGAATAACAAAACACAGCAACATAATCATGACAAATCAAAACATTATCGTGAATGTGTGTGGAAACAACGTGAATGTACGGAAATGTCTGCGCCTGTGCATAAATACAATGTGCGATCAAGAGCACTCATACACGCATTATTATAACAGACTCACGCGTGCTTACTGTACGACTCCTGTACGCCACCGCAATCGTCTTTACCTTGATTGCAGTCTTCATCCATCAAAACTTTACTAGCGAGACTGGTTATCCAGTCGCGTCTCATCTGGCCATACAGCGGTGGGACGTGTTGACATTCTGTTCAGTCTGTACTTCACACAGCGCTCTTCAGAGACAATCACAGAATATAACAGAGCTCGTGTTTTAAAGCGAAACACTGGAATGAATAATTCACTTAAAACGCAACGCGAGTCTCTGTTCTCTCTGCAATCTCTGATGTAATCAGCCTGGTTTCCTTTATATTAGCGCTGTTTTGGACGGATTGTTTGAATGCATTTGCTTACCGGATCATTGGACTGAAAAATTTCCCGGAGTTTAGTGGCTTAAAATTATCTAATCGCAAGCAGACAAGCTAAATTGGGTTAAAGGGTTAGAATAGAAATTGTGCTTCAGTAATTTTGCGTCAATTGGGTTAAATTATTTTAACGCGTTAAGGATTGTAAAATTAATCGCATGCGTTAATGATGACAGCCCTAAAATTTATTATATGTTATGTTATAATGTATTTATTTTTCTAAATAAATTACAAATAAAACACTTATCGGCCATTCACTGACACTGTACCAATATATCGTGCATTCCAACAATTTTAGCTAACAGTTATTTCGGTTAAGTCTCACTCCACATTGTTGTTGATGAATATCCTGTTTCCCTTGTAAATACATTACATTACAGAGGTAAAAGTTGCTATTTAAGACTTATTTTAACACTTTTAATGCCATCACTTCAACACAGTATCTTTAAAAAAAACTCTAAAGTGTTAAGGGATGTATTGGTTATTGTTCTAATTATTATTATTACTTTTTTATTTTTCTTTATGCATTGGTGATGGGTATTATCACAAAAGAAAAAAAGTGAGGGAAAAATTAGTCTTTAAAGGAAATGTTCATTTGTATAACTGTATTAAATGTGCTTGAACTGAAAGACATAATAAAGTATAAAATAAAAATAAAAATTCTCTTTGATTGCAGAGTATGTGAACCAGGACGTGTCATCTGACCGTCCCAGCACACTTCCACGCAAAGCGAGAGAGAGAAGATTCATTAACGGTCTTTATACAGGGAACAGTGTGGAGAACCCAGAGTACCTGGTGCCAATGCACAGCATCTCACCCGTTTCACCCGCCTTCGACAACCCCTACTATCATGATATCGCAGCTAAAGCTCAGGCAGTCGCCAGAGCGTCCATAAACGGAGGTACGACTCACAGGCAGCCCAATGGCTACATGACCACCACAGCAGAAAACCCAGAGTACCTGGGCTTAGCAGAGACATGGAGTGGTCAGATGGAGTATACTTGAGAGGAATCATTCGGTACAGTTTGAGTGTAAGCGTGAGTGGTGAAGTTGTGTGCATGCGCGAGCGAGTGAGTAAAAGACATATTTTGTGAAGGACGTTCTCAATGGGAATGGTTTCTCATGCCTTTCTACTAAATTACCATGCAAACGTATGTAGCATCCTGTACTGGAGTTGGAATTTGAAGATTGGATGCATTTCCTTTTTTTGCCAAAAAATCAGCTTTTTTTGCATCTGACAAATACATGATACATTTTTAAGACTGCTTGAATGATGTTAACACTGGATAATGTCTTTTGTAGCACACTAAGGATTTTTATTTGGATTTGGTCATCTCATAAAAACGTTACCTTTTCTGGAGATTCAATTCAATTCCAAACCAGGACCGTACACACTGCTTTCCAGAGTGCTGCGTGAGAGCCGGACACAATCAAAGCTGCTCTGTTCTGTGTGTAACGGCCCTGGGTGAGCAGCTATAGTGCCAGTGAATGAAAGACTGACATTATTGCCATACGAAGCGTGCGTTGTGTGTTCAGCGATGCAACTGGCTCTGAAGATTCATCAGCATTTCTCATATGTGACATATCCAGGTTTTCGCATTAGTTTGGGTATTTTTTTAAATTCCTTGTTTGAGCAATGACTATCTTCATTATGGGCTGGGTAACAGTTGTACAGATGTATGTAGAGCAAAGGGTGTCCAGGTCATATTGCACCCTGATTTTAAATATTGTGCATAATACTAATGCGTATGTTAAATGTTTGCTTAAGCTTATTTTTATTATAATTAACCGCATTTCCTCCCGAGAATCTCATTAGTGTACATATGAACTGCCGTTCAAAAGTTTGGAGAAATACTGTATTCGGCAAGGTTGCATTTTATTACAGTTTTGCTGAATTGCTAAAACACTAAACCCCAATCTCTGAACCAAATTCTCACTAGCTTAAACCAATTTGTCGAATAAAGCACTCTTTCTGCTAAACCTTAAACACGTTCAGGCAGTTAGGCTCTATTTGCAAATCTCATGCAGTCTTTTTGCAAAACTCTAAACACATTCTCATTCCCTTAAACACTTGTCACACTGTGACGCATTTGTGCTGCAAAATGCTAAACAAAAGCACTAAAAAGTTAAACAACTAAAGCACAATTGCCATCGTTTAAACACAACGATTCAAAATTGTTCACACTCGTTTCTAATGATGTGATCAACCAACTGTACAAAATATGAGCCAGAGTTCCGAGTGCACATGGCACATGTGACTGAATGACGATACGAACAATAGATGGAAACAATCAGAGAAGGAGAGGAGGAAGAATACATGTAAGAAGTGGAAGAAGAGGATGGGGAGAGAAAGAGTAAGGTTTAGAGAGTGTTATCAATGCTGGATCTGTCAGACCAGAGGTTTTTTCTCTTTGTCTAGCAAAAAAAAAAGAAAAACATTACTTCTGATGTGGACAAAGTCCTCAGGCCGGACTCAAGCACAAAGACATGATGCTGAGACAGAATGAGTTTCTCATTGACCCTGATTTTACAATTGCACAACTTACAGTATGTGAGTGTACTGTAACATGCTATTCATTTAGAGTTTTATTTGACCTTTTTGGCCTTTGCAGTTGGACTGCAGTATTTTTGCGGTATCCAAGTGCTGAATATATACAAACATTCAGTGCTATTCAATATTCAGCACAATACTATTATTGCAGAACATACAGTAGGCCTATACAAAATATTCACCTAACTCAGTTGCAATTACTATACTTTTTACAGAATTGCAAAATTGTTTACTCAATACAATATACTTTTTTCTGTAATGTTCTGGATGCAGTGTTCTCCATTTTTCTCTGTAGTGTCTGATGAATGCTCTAGTGTTTATTTTATTGATTTTGATTGTGTATTTTATTTAGTGTGTGATCTGAGAGCACCGGTTGATTTTGAGTACAGGTGAAATGGTTTTGCAGTGATTGTTTGATTTTGATGGAAGAGTCAGAGGTTTCGTGAATTTAGTTTGAGTATTTGGACTTGTGTTTAAGGTTTTGAGAAAATGGTGTTCAAGAAATGTGTTTTAGCAATTCAGAAAACTGTAATCAAAAACAAGTGACTAAATAAAATAAAGCTGTTCCTTGACTTTTCTAGTCATCAAATAATCCTGGAAAAAAATGCATCATGGTTTCCACAAAAATATGAAATAGCAAAAACTGTTTTCGACATGGATAATTATAATAAAAAAAGATTTATTGAGCAGCAAATCAGCATAGTGAGCTTGAGAGGCTTTCAAAAACATTTAAAATCTTGATTTCCAAACTTTTGTTACAGTAGTGTGTGTGGTGTTGTAGATTATATATATATATATATATCTATATATATATATCTATATAATAAAATTCTAATTAACCTTGTGCGACCTTTTGGACAATTTGTTATTTTCGTTTGTTTTGTGATATTTGTCCTAGTTGTGCCAACTGCATAAATTTTGGCACAGGTGTGTATTTTTATTGGAATTTTACGATTTCACTTCCATTTTCTTACACTAGGTGCAAAAAATTTTCCTCTCAGGACCTTAAGGAGAAAAATGTCCCCATTGAAACCCATTAAAACTGCTATTTTTAATCGCAGTACCATTTAACTGTAAAATTATGCAATTTTTGTTGACAGGCTTTCATTATATTTGCAAGGCTTTAAAAATTTTTACTATTTTTTTACCAGATGGTGCCTTTTTTCAGGTTTGACCTATAAAGAAAATACTCGCTTTATTTCTGTTTTCTGCTTCTGCATATTTAGAGCCAATTGGATAAATAATGCAGCTATAATTGTGTGGGTGTGTTGGTATGGATGTTAGAGTGTGGTTTGTATGTGTGTGTTCTTGTAATATTTGAGAGAGAAAAACTCTTCTGCAAATCACAAATCCAACCACTGTGTGCACCAGCAGAGTTTTGCTGGCATCTAATGGGGAACATTTGGTACTGCGCCCAAACAAAATCTAACTGAAAGCTCATTTTTTTAGATGTCAACCTCAAATTTGGAACACAACTTAAGATTTATGGCTTTGATTTTCTAGCAGGGATAGAGTTCAAAATGTTTCATCAAATATATATTTTGATATAAAACACGTTCATAAATAATTTTAAATACGAAACATCTAGAAATTTTTTTTTGTTTCACTTTTGAAAACTTTTTTTACTTCAACACTAATCTGCATGGGTCTTCTTAAAATGCGACAAACTTAACTCGTGCTCCCAAGCTCACATTTTTATGACAGTTTTTTGACCAAATTTGGAAAAAAAAAAAAACGGGGGGGGGTGGGACATTTTTGTCCACTATGGACCTATGTGTAACTTTTTTTAATTGACGTACAAGGGTTAAAATATGTCACAATGCAAAACGTCTTACTAATACTGGTAGAATTAATTTTCTTTAGGCAAAAATTAGATTTTGATTTTGGGTTGAAATATGACCTGGATATATCTTGAGGTAAATATGTTTAAATATCTCCCTGTATTTTTTTATTGCACGTTTTAGTTACCTACCGGACTTTCTTCTTTGCAGTGATGAATACAGTGTGGTATTAACTGATGTGAATGGGCCCTTACTACCAGACCAACTGGTTTATTTGTAATAAGAGGTTTCAGTCAATGTTTAACCCCAGATGTGATCATTCATGTTCATAATGTCTATTGTTATTATTTTATATGAACTCCTTTTAGGCACGACACCTCCTACTCATTTAAATTTGCCTCACATGCACGCAGAAAGACGGCTAACACTAAACACAGTGTTGTGGAGTAAATACTCCATGTTTAAGAATGTGGTCTGATTTCCATATATTAGCAGCTGTGGCCTCCGGCTGGACGAACACCCCTTCAATGCCTCCATTGTTCCAAATTACAACGTGCGCCTTTTGTTAACTCCCCGACTCCAGCGTCCAGTTAATATATCACTTCTTTGAGGAAAGACGGGAATGTTTTGTCCTTGCCATATCAATACGCATTCTTTAGTGTCATTTCATACATTATGCAGTTATTTTCACTAAACCACATCTTAAATTCCAGATGTTTGAAGATCTATCATGGTTTAGCAATTACTTGTTGATTTTGCTGAATATGAAATGAGAAATTCAGCTTTGAGAGTATGTGAAGCTATAGTCACAGATGACGAACTGTGAGTGAATGGAGTCGCTGGAGTGAGAGAGTGATATTATGTGTGCTAGTGGCACTCCAGTGTGTTTCGACGTCAGCTCAAACAATGACGTGATTGTTTTTCACAATAAGGGATGGATCCTTGTCTCTGCATAGCCAACACAGTCTACACCGTTTTGTTTGCATAGCCAACACAGTCTACACCGTTTTGTTTTGGTCCAGGCTATTGGTTCAGTTTGAAAAATGTGTAGAAATAGATCATACTGTAGCAATCTGTTCGAACATCCTGAGCATTGGGGTGCTGGCTTTCCAACTTGTTTTAGCAATTGCATTTGATGCCACTACCGATACGGAAATAACTCACTTCCCCTTTGACGTGTCTATTTAGTTGCCTTCTTTTGGTATGTGATTCTATACTTGCATGTTTACTTGATTACTTTTCCGAAGATGCATAAGAAACTGATTTTCCATATTTCTTTTTTTACTGCTTTTACTGCAAGCCACAGCGTTTGACAATAGAATTAAGCACCAACAGTAGCTTCGAAGTTTTAGTTTCAGCTCCATTTGTCATGCCATAAATCAGCATTGATGCTAACTAAAAAAATTTCAGGATCCAAAGTCTTTACAAGCACATTGAAGGAACTTTATAATCTATTAATGCCATGATTTTTACAAAAATATACACGTTGAGTGTTTAATATTGAATGTTGTACTTTTTATATGCATATTGTCCAGATCTCAGCTAGGGGTTGAATGGTAATTGTAAACTTTTTGATGATAATGCTATTTTTCGTGTGAGCCAAGAGATTGTAAATATACTGTATACAATATGACTCTGAGAACTCTAATGGTACCAGTGTGCAAAACTCTTTTGAGAGATATTTTAAACAGTGCTTCCTGGTAACCAGACTTTGCCAACTGGCTTAAATTGATTTCTATATTACTGGTAAAGAGGTACATTTTGATGCCTAAAATTGGGGTGAACAATCTCCTCACCTGCTTTTTATGTTATTCTACAAAACAATGTTGTGAGATAATAAAAAGAAATGAAATCAAACTTCAATCCATGTGATTTCATGGCATCTAAAGCACAAACTCGTCTACTTAAATTATGAGTAGTTTTGACATTTGGCTTCTGAATATTTGGTAACATGACTGGACGCTCTAGGAAGTTTATGAATCAATGTTGGCATAACCTATTTAATATTCATGAGCTAAAATCAAATTTTTGTTAGTGTTATAAATATGCTTAGCAATCATAAGCTTAAGTTTTCATTATATTAGTTTATAAGTTGCCAGTTTACATATAAATTATCCTGTGCTAATTATTAACTGTTTACTTTCAGTACGAAAGGGTCATATTATGAAAATAAACATTTTAATTCATCTTTTGCTATACATAAGGTAGATATACAATGAAAAAATACTGCATCAGAACTCGGTGTCCTGTCAAGTCCAAAAAGAGCATTTATTGATCCATCTCGATCTGAAATCTGTGACCTTGTAATGAATACATGAAAACATTGTCGATCTAATCACATGAGGAAGTAGAGAGTTATTCCTAAACACCAAGAAGATAATGTTCATGTTCAAATAATGATCAGAATAAGTCAGGGGATGTTCCGGCTTTTGTGATCTTATGGAGACAGTGCCACACAGAGGTCAGTGTCCAGCAGACACACTTTAGTTATGTGGATACAATTAGAGGTATTACATTTAAATGCATGCATATGAATTTCTTTAAAGGGGTCCGATTATGCTTTTTCACTTTTTCAGCTTTAGTTAGTCTGTAATGTTGCTGTTTGAGCATAAAAAAGATCTGCAAAGTTACAAAGCTCAAAGTCCACTTCAAAAGGAGATATTTTATTTAATAGAAATCACTTTTCAGAAACTACAATGAACGACTCGTTTGGACTACAACGCATATTTTCCGGGATTTGTGATATCACAAATATCGACGAATGGGACGAGACCTGGTTGAGCTGCACTAGAGAAGGCAAAGAGTGTTATATCACTATGTCGGAGATGCGCTAGCTTTCCCAAGGCAGACGAACGTGTCTTTCGAGTGGTTCAATCACAGAGTAGTTGAAACTCGTTCAAATATGAGATTGATTGTTGATGCCTATTTAGACTGTAGCTCGGCAGGGGCTGCCTATTTTAAAGGGGCATGAGATTTCCCGACCAAGCGCCGAGTGCTGCCAATCACGGACACCAAAAAAGAGCCACTGGTCCAGCTGACCAATCACAGCACATTTCGTGTTTTAGAAGGCGGGCTTTCATTTGATACAGGAGCTATTCGAGTCGTTCATGCCAGACTGGTGAGAGAGGTTTTGTAATAATGTAAAATATGTGAAAAATAATGTGTTTTTCGAACAGCCTAGTATGAGAGCCTGTTCTAGTACACCCCCAAAACAAAATCGAGACTTTATAAAAGAGCATAATAGGACCCCTTTAATGCAACTGCATAGAAATGCCTTAGCAACCACCCAGAACACCCTAATAAGTAGCATCTGCATAGCAACACCTTATCAACCACCCAGAACACCCTAATAAGTAGCATCTGCATAGCAACACCTTATCAACCACCCAGAACACCCTAATAAGTAGCATCTGCATAGCAACACCTTAGCAACCACCCAGAACTTAAAACTTTTAAGACTAGGCTTTTTAAAGTCAACATCAAAGTTTGACTCACAACTTTTGAATCAATTGTTAATTATTTATTTTATTATTATTTATTTAACTATAATTTAGGTTTATTTTTATCTGTTTAAAACGGATTGGGCAAAATCTGGTAGATCTTTAAAGAACAGCATCCAGAATTGTCTTATTTCTCTCTTCATTTTAAGAGTAGCTTTTTCAGTAGTTTAAAGCAATATTTCCTTTGAGATCCTCAAATATCTAAACGCCTATTCTAAATGCATATTTGTATTCCTGTGAATATTTATCTTTAGCTTTATTAAATCACTTTCTGCAAAGACAAGTCTTGACTACATAAAAGGGATTGAACATTGTTTTAATTATAGTAAATAGACAGAATATTCCAGACATACAGAGGCATTATTTTGTTAGATTTGCTGTATCATTACAAAGGTTTATCAGCTCCTGTATTATCCGTTTTTCCCGAGTTTCACTGCATGTTGAACATGTCATTGATGGTCACTCACATTCATCTTGAGGTTTGAGATGCTTAAGTTGCAGCTTTTGTAGGATTTTGTCCTGTAGTGTTTGTATTTAAATGTTTGTTTAACTGTTAAAAAGACCAGCTTGAGATTTTACGCTGTTCTGGTTTAGTGCTAGTTTAGGCCTGTCCTAACTTATGGACTGCAGTGCTTGGTTTACCAAGATGGTCAAATTGCTTGGTATTCTTAGCATCAGTAGGGTATTTATCGATTGTGTTTTGATGGGTTCTCATTGTTCTGTTATGATAAGCCAGTTGATGGTGTATTGTGATTTTAGCTGACTGGTAAGGCAGGGTCAGACGTGTATTTTGGAATTTCTTCCAGGTGTGAAGAAGTGTCCAGGTTGCCGGGCAATGAGGGAAAGCGGAGGGATGCACAGAGGCGTGGTGCACCTATCAATATGGGCTGAAGCACTGGGGTTGAAACAGTATTAGTTTCCAGTTTATCGGGTACACAGTCATCTGATGCAGCTCCCATGTGAACACCACTGGACAGAGAACCCTGGGAATTTGACTTGAATATGGAATCTGGCTGGGCTGAACTCTGGAAACACAGAGTTAAAGATAGTTAATTTGGTTTATTAATCATTCTAGTAAAAAAAAAAGCTCCACACAGACATTTTTTTATTGTCATAGGTTTAGTGTGGATACTGCTCAGCAGTTAGTATTTAGTATCAAGACGGTTTTGGAATGACTAAAGTTCTGGTAGTAATCAAACCTTGTTAAAAAGAAGTACACTTGAGCATACTTTTATATAAACTTAAGTGTAAATTTAATGTACAGTAATATTTTCTGTCTGCTATTTAAAAATAAATAAAAATGTATTATAGTTTAAATTTACATTAAATACAACTGGTTGAACTTAGTGCGTACTTGACCCACTTACGTAGATAACTTCATAATATGTAACTTTATAATTATTCTATTATCTTTAAAAATATGGTTAAAGTGTACTGACAAGCATTTACGGTAAACTAAAATATAATATTGTCCACGGCAATCAGTCCAACACTTTAATGTTTCATCTACTGAAACTATTTGTAATTACACATTTGTAATTAAGTTATTACAAATGTGTAAATTACAATTGTGTAAATAGCAATTTACTACATTTTAAAAAAGATATTAACTTTAAATGTAATATCAAATAAACACACTACAGTTCAAATTATAATCAAGTATGTGCTTTAGTATGCTAGTCAACACACCAAAAAGTCTTTTAAGCATGACAAACGATTATAAAACAATTTATTAAAACGATTATTTATAAGTTAACTTTTAATGTAATAATTAACTGTAATGAATTCAATTGTATTAATTTGGCAAAATTATTACAAAGTACACTATTTAAAAGTGTACTTAAGTGTTAAGAAATGTACAATCTTTAAGTACACTTAAGTGGCCTTTTATTTTATTAATATTATCTGCAAATAGAGTATATTAAAAATAATTTTTTTAAAGATATGAAGTGCACTAAAAGTGCACATTCGCTATAATTAAACACACTTCTTTTTGTCTGTCATTGAAAACTAATTTTACTGGACAGCATTTTTACCTGAATGCCAGTGTTTCTACTGTCCAGCTGAATGTTTGGGATCAGGTACATGCTGTGAAGTACTGGTGCGCTGCTTCCGTACAGTATAGCAGGGTCAGGAGTGTGGTTGTCAGGTAATACGGTGCTATATGCTGGGGGCACTGGAGCAATCTGTCGCTGGAGAAGCTGAAGGATCACATTGATGTCTGCTGTCATTCTGGTCTCCAGCCTGGGAGAAAGGGAGCAGAAAACTGCAGCATGTAAGTAGTTATTTACTAGACACCTTCATCCATTATAATCAAGTGACAGACCCTGGTCACTGTAAGTGTCAATGTAACAGAGAGAGCACCATGAACAAACTGTTCTTCATTCTCTTTCATTCTTATTCTTCATGCTGGGCAATAAATGGCAACAGAACTGCCCGTTTTAGTTGTTTTAATGGTTTCTTTAAGATGCACCACCTACCTGCTGAGTTGGCTCTGCAGGAGCTCCAGTCTGGACTCAAGTTCACTGGGTTGATGCTCAAAGAACAGTGGTGAGAATGAGGTCCGGACAGTTAGGGGGCACTGTTCAGTCTGTTCAGTGAAATGAGCTGCCTGGTGGTCAGGCCAGTAATGGTACAATCCAGATGAAGGGGGAGCTTATGTTAGGAGGAGACATTGAATAATAATAATCCAAGTTAGAGTTAGAATAGCTTACAATAACACTGTAAACACACAAGTCCCATTTAGCTACATGCTAGCAACCACATTTTTCAAGAAAAGTAAAAGTTTTAAAAATCGCATGATATGATGTATTTTATGTCAAAGAATAAAACATAAATATTTCTTGAGCTTGTGTTGACCACTGACCTTATTTCAGGCATTTAACCAAAAACTAATTAAAAAAATACACTGATGGAACTGGTAGTGCTAAAATATTAACTCGTTTCTGGGTTTTGGCCTACAGCAATACATCATGCAGCACACTATGGTTTGGCGTCAGGACTGAAATTTTAAATTTTTGTAATGCTGCAACCAACAGACGTCAAGATAAAGTCCAAGACAAAAATGTAACCAATGAATTACGTTGTGCACCTTACCACCCAAGTGCCCCATATCCATGCCGGGCTCTCTGCTGACCCCAGAGGCACCACGAGGTGGTATTAGTCTCACAACAGGAGAGGGGTAGTCTAGATGATCTGCATCCAAAGTGTACAGCTCACAGTGGCTGATGGGAGACTTGCTGAGATTTTCACTGGACTGCAATGTAGAGCTTCCACAGCTACACAGCTCCTCCCAGTGCATGTGAGTGGTTAGAGAATGATTGCGACCCAGGGTCGAACACATCCGAGATGGGTACGAGTCGTTCTGGTCCATTCCGTCTTGAATAGCAAGACAAGAGCAATTTTAAGAATTTAATTGACTGCTTTGGCCTGAATTAGGTGATAAACGTAAGCCTTTGACATGTTCTCTGTGAATTTAGTCAAAAGTCTGGCTCGAAAAGAAACAAGGGTATATGTGAATTATGGCAAACTGTGAATTTAATTATTCTGAAATATGGTTTCATTTTATTTTGTTTGCAAGAATTAAAATCTTTTTACTTTAAAATTTGCAAAAATGTGAACTTCTGGACACAACTAAGTCTCAGTAGATCTCAGTTGTGTTTATATTTGTGAGTGTTCCACTCACCTGGCCTGTTGCGCCTGTCTAGTGAGTTTTGGCGGTGTCGCATGCCATTCACATGGTATCCACAGTCCAAATTTTCACTGGGCATCATCTGTTCAGCCTGATTACAAATCAGTTAAAACAATGATTACTGTAGATGTACAGAACATTTGTCTCAATGTTTTAGGGTTGCACCTAATTGCTGTTAATTACACAAGCTGGCATTTGTTATGGTGACTAGAATGCATGATATTCGACAAAACATGTTCCGTTAGTTTTGAAAATAGAGGCATTTTTAGGCATTTAACCAAAAATATGACAGCCTTGCAGCACTCCATGGTTTGGCTTCTGGAATCCGACTTGACATTTTTGTAATGCTGCATCCACACCAATAGATGTCAGTATAAAGTCCAAGATAAGAACAGCATATAAACAACAAACTACAGAGTACACCTTTGGATATCTCTAAGGCCCTGTCCCAAATCGCACCCTAAACCCTTGCGGTCTTCCTCTTAGGTCACACTTTAAATGCTATAATTTAGATGCTATAAAATACCTTTAAAACAAACATTACTACTACATCATGACAGTGTAATATATATCTATATATATATATATTCTATATATTATATACTATGGCACTGTATTATTTCGACTTGGGGTCAACATTGTAGATCTCTGGGCACTGTAGAATTCTTATTATATAATTTTTTTCAAATAAAATTATTACGTCAAGTCCATCTTACAAACTGTAAAGAAATTGTTTGAGGTTTTTATTAGTTGGTCCTATTAGTAGCTACCAACAAGCTGACAGCTGCTTTGAAAACGTCCTGTATTCTCAGTTCATTCAGTATTAAGCGTGAATGTTAGATTTGTCCGTGTTTATAATATATATTTAATTTTCTGAGAGGTGGGAAGTTGCACCTCCGAACATATTTAGCAGGACCTTAAAGGGATAGTTCACCCAAAATTTTAAATTTGATGTTTATCTGCTTACCCTGGGGCATCCAAGATGTAGGTGACTTTATGTTTCTTCAGTAGAACACAAACGAAGATTTTTTTTAACTCAAACCGTTGCAGTCTGTCTACCGCCACCTATCTCTCAAATGGACCATTGACACTCCTAATTGAGATTGTAGATAGAGTGTCAATGGTCCATTTGAGAGATAGGTGGCGGTAATGTACTTATAAGTCTGCGATTTGCCGTAATGCAAGAAGAAGAAGAAGACGCGAACGAGCTCAGGACGCGCTCAGGCAGTTCGGACATTGCAGTAAATCAGAAGTTAAAAACTATCAGTTTCTTGCACAGACCGATCGTTTTGTGTCTTTACACATCAATGTATCGTCACGAGCCACAAGGTTTCATTTGGTTTTGTTTGTTTGTTTTTTTACTCTCAAAGCCGTGATTCCCATTCACTTCCATTATATGACTGACAGACTGCAACGGTTTGAGTTAAAAAATCTTCGTTTGTGTTCTACTGAAGAAACAAAGTCACCTACATCTTGGATGCCCTGGGGGTAAGCAGATAAACATCACATTTTCATTTTTGGGTGAACTATCCCTTTAATTCAAACAAACAATTAATAAACCAAATCCTCGATACATAAAGGTTTATGCCTTCAATCACAGTCTATTTTATCTCAGTATTCAAGAATCAGTGAGGCATATGTATAAATGTGTTTAGGATGTGAGGTTCACACACGTCTCGTAGGTTAAAGGTGATTTCTAGGTTCCTCCAAAAGCTCTCGCCGAATGCAGGGTACATGTCCAGCACCTCTAGAAGGTCGTCTCTTTGGATACGGTGAAGGTCACAGTAGGTAAGTGCAGTAACATCAGCATTACTGTGACCATGATCCGCATATAGATTTATAGGCTCGCCAAAGACATCGTTCTTATCTGTACGTGAAACAGGAAGTAGTTTTTATTAGGCCTTATTAAAGACAATCAGTCTAAAAAACATGTAAAACATCAGTGGATCAGGCAGCTGTTCGCTCAGGGTTAATTTTAACCTCACCCAGGATGGCCAGCACAATGTTATGTTGCGACACTTGAATGGAACCTCGGGAGATGAAGTGGAGGGCTTTGATCATGTCGCCGTGGTGATAGAGGGTGTCTCCAGGTGGGGAGTGGGTGGTTTTGAAGTGCATGGCGAGAGCTCTCAGACACGCTTTACTTGCCCCATGGAACACCTTACAGTTCTGCAGCAGACTACGATTCAGATGCAGGCAAATATCAGCTTGCAAACACTCAGGAAAACCTTTCAGGACCTATAATTAGAAAATAAGAGGCACGATTGGGTTTCTATTATACAGATTAATCTATAGTATAGACAGGAATGATATCAGAGTTATTCATTCTGGCTCAGTATGTGACTCACTGCATTCATATTAATGCCATTGGTGTAGGACCAGGCATGTTGGAAATATTCTTCCAGTCTCTGCCTCAGTTCTCCAGGTATCTGATGGAAGCGGATGAACTCTTTAACCCGCAACATCTGGGTGTGATAGCGTGTTGTTCCCGAATAAAGCCTCTGAATTATTGCTGAGACATTCCCAAAAATGCTGGCATACATAAGAGCTAAGACAAAGTCAATAGAAGAATATTTAGTCAACAGCATCATTTTTTGACATGGAGGTAAGAGGAGGGTTATTATAATTCATTTAAACTACAACCAAAACTAAAATTATATTTTAAAAAAAGTTACTTGAAATAAACATAAAATAAATAATATATATATTTCATCCAAAGTAACATTTCTTATTTTGGTAACACTTTATTTCAAGGTCCAGTTGCTTATTTGCATGTATATTACTAGCATATTGGCTTTTTATTAGTACTTATAGCACATATTAATGCCTTATTCTGCATGACCATATTTTAGATCCTTAATCCTATACCCCACACCTAAACTTAACAACTAACTATTAATATTAATAAGCAGTTAATTAGGAGTTTATTGAGGCAAAAGCTTTAGTTAATAGTTAGTTAATAGTGAGAGTTGGTTACTAAAATAAAGTGTGATCCTTATTTTCGTTTAGATTAACTTGATGTACTATAAAATACAAAGAGGGACAAATAAAAGTGAAAATAAATAAATAAAACTATACAGAGATATTTTAAAAAAACTACTAAAAAACTTAAAATTTGAACTAAATTTAAAATGAAAAAAATATATAAAAATAAAAAAGTGATTCAAAATATAAAAGCTATTATAGTATCTCATTAAAATAACTTTAAGACTAAACTATATATGGTTTAGATGTGGGGTTTGGGTTAGCGGATCTTCGTGCCTTATGTTTTCTAAAAAAACAAAAAAAAAAAATTTTTTTTTTAAAAAAAGGAGACGTCATTGACTGACATCATTGGTCGTTTTTTTTTTTTACTGATAATGTTGACCTGTTGTGTAGCAAGTCTGGATTGTTTCAGCATAGACAATACTTTAAGTTCTTCCGATTTTAGTTGCAGCATATATTAAACTTAGCTATAAACAAATTACTATGGCAAAAAATTAAAAAACGCTACAAAGTAGAGGACCACTAGGCTTAAGATTTTAATTTTAAGGGCCCTATTATGCCATTTCCAATATTGCCTTTCATGCCGTGTGTAATGTAGCTATATGTGAATGTAAACGATCTGCAAAGTTGTAAAGCTGCAAGTGCACGATAAATAAAGTTATTGTCTTCCAAAATAAAGAATAGACTCTGAACAGCTGAAACGAGTCATCAGTAATTCAAATCCCACTTCTATGACCGATACACGTCACGGGGTAACACATTTGCATAATGTGCGCCTATGTTCTCCGTTGGCCTGCCGCGAACAACTTGACCCCGCCCACAAACGTATTCTAATGCGAATGCCTTCTCTAATCAACGCGGGATTTCAACAAAACGCTTGCTGTTGAAAGATGGATCAGCATCTGTTTATTTGGACCAGCTGCTCCACTGAATCACAACCTGTAAGTATGATAAATAATAGATGTTTATATTTTCTATAGAGCGTTCAAACTATTGAAATAGGCGTATCGTTTCTGACACACGCGCTGTACGCCGTAGACCAATCACAACAGACTAGGCCATCTGACCAATCAGAGCAGAGCAGGCTCACGGAAAGGAGGGGTTTAGAGAGACTGAATCTTAGAACTGCTTCGAACAAATCGTTTGTGAATCGTTGGAAAATGAGGTGATATTGAATGCATATTTGGAGAAAACAAAAGCGTTTTTTGACCTTGCATGGATGTAATCCTATTGTAGGAGACTCCCAAAACAATATTAGGAACCGTAAAAATGGCATAATAGGGGCACTTTAAGAGAATTGTTCAGATTCTCCTCAACTCTGGGTAGGTCACCAACATTAGCTTTTTAGGTATTTTTAGGTCTAAATGTAACTAGTCAGTCTAAAGAAGGATCAGTAGGAATGTTCAGGACAGTGGCACAGAAATGACATATTTGAGCCTTAAGAAAACAAGCTTTATGCAGTTACTTACAGCCAATGAGCATGACACAAATCGAGAAAATCTTCTCCGAGTTGGTGTTTGGAGAGACATTCCCAAAGCCCACGCTGGTCAGACTACTGAAGGTGAAATAGAGTGCAGTGATGTATTTATCCTGAATGGAGGGTCCTGAGCTGGCATCACTGTCGTTGTAATGTTTCCCCAGTTGATCAGCCAGGTTATCCAGCCAACCTGTCTTCATGTAGGGCCTCTCCATATGACCAATGGCATACCACATGCATGCCAACCAATGAGCAATCAGCATGAAGGTGCACATGAGCAAGAAGAGGACTGCAGCTCCATACTCTGAGTATCGATCTAATTTTCTGGCCACCCGGACCAAGCGCAACAGACGGGCTGTCTTCAGCAGACCAATGAGAGTGGCTGTCGTCTGCAAATTGAATGATGGGAAGACAAAGAAAGAATAGCAAACAAGTTTCAGCATGATATGGTCAATTTTTAAATGGATAAACACTGTATCAGACAAATAATGTGTTTAATTGTAAATTGCTTCTTTTTATCACTGGGTTAAAAAAAGGAGAGATTTGCAACTTCTCTCACAGCTCTGACTTTCTCTGAGTTTCTCACAATCCAGACTTTTTTTCTCAAAATTCTCATGATGTAAATGTGCAATTCTAAGAAAAAGTCAGAACTGCGAGATGTAAACTCTGAATACTGAGGAAAAAGTCAGAATTGCGAGATATAAACTCAAAATTGCGAGATGTAAAATCTGAGTTGCAAGAAGAAGAAAAAGATTTGTGAGATAAAAAGTCAAATAAAATTAATAAAAGTATTATTATTATTGAATCCTTTTTTATGCTGAACAGGCTTCTATATTATAATGTCATTTTCTTTTAAAATTATTATTATTGTAATAGTTCCTTAATTTAAAAGGAGTAACAACATAAATTTGCCTAAATAAATCACATTGCAAATTTAGTTGCATTGTCAACTAAAAAAAAATTGAGAGAGATTGAATATATATAGAGAGAGATAAAATTAAGACAAATGATAACTATTATTTCCATACATTTCACCAAAATGTGCTAAGTTAATGCCTTTAGAATAAAAGTTGGCATCATCTATTCAAGTGGTATTTTACACAAATGTAGAAAAGACACAAAAATGGCACTTGTTTTGTAGAATGATGTTTATAAAAAAATAATCGCTGGTTTCAAGATAAATACTACAAAATGCTTCTTAAAAAGACATATCCTTGGACCGTATTACGGGTATCACAAATGGAACGAACATTCAATAAAAGTTCATTATACCTGTATAAATAATGTTTTTGTGCTACAATTTTAAGAACATTATTAAAGACCATTCTATTAATGTTACTGGAAAAATATCATCACTTTGAGAGTACCTTGCCGTAGCATTCTGAGTACTCTCCCTGTTAGCAGGGATTCGCTTTTTAGGTCTAAATATCACTAGCTAGACAGTGTAAAGAAGGGGCAGTTGTTCATTATACCTCATCTGATCCAGACCTGAAGATGAGCAGATCAAATGGAATTGCGGCCACCATGTCGATGAGAAACCAGCCTTTGATATAGTGGATAGCGATGAGCTTGGGATGGGTCACCACCTCATCATTATGATTCACGTATGTCGTCCTGAAGGTAATAACGATGTCTATGATGAACAGAACGTCCACTATCACATCTACTACATTTAAAGGGTTACAGGTGTAACCACAGATGTGTTTCTTCTCCTCCTCCAGCTCATTGAGGAAGAAAGCAGCCGAGTACGGAGTGAAGACGGCTGTGTAGAGCACTAGCAGAAGAATGATCCAGTCCCACATGGCTTTGAAAGGACTGTAGTGCAACATGATCCACTTGTGGACGTCCGGAGACTGGAGCTTGTACTCAGGCAAAACATCGGCACCTAGAGACAGTACCTTTGCATTGAAAGAGAAGATGATTGGTTTTAGCAGGAATTTCTCACTAATTTAATTCACAGGCAGTAAGTCAGATGCTTTTGCTCCAAGCTAAACTAAAAAATAGAAGTGATTGGGACCAGTATAAACATTAAAATACTTACGGTTTCAATAGTACACTGTAAAAAATGATTGTGATTTTAACAGTAAAATACTGTAAAAATGCGACAGTAAAACACCTGTTAACTGGTTAACAGTAATTTCCATACTATATTTGGTGAATAAATGTAATTACATTTAATTACGTTTTTTAGAAGTGAAAAAGAAAAAGTCATTGTATAATTTACAGTGACAAACCGTAAATTGACACTCCCAGAATTCCCTGCATGACACTTCATATTTGATGTTTTTTTGTTGAAATAACATGTTTCTTCTTAGTTTTTTCTTATTAGTTGTGTACATTAGGGTTTAATCTTACATCTAATGTTGTTAAATGAATGTTTATTGCATTATTTCAGTATCGTGTGTCACCATGATAGGGTTTAGTGTCTGTGTGAATGACACTGTGCACCTTCTATATATAAATATTGTCCTCCTCAGCTCGTAGAAAATCTGTTTGTGATGAGCTTTGGTTCATCATGTGACTTTCTCATCACCACCAGTTTTTGGTGGTTATCAGTGCATTACAATGGTTCAAAACAGATTATTAGTACTTCAATGTGTTGGTTTATTAACGTTACATCAGTTAATGAAATACGGTATTTTATTGTGAATTTAAGTTAAGCCTGTAAAACCGAAAATGTTGCTACCATATATTTTACGGTGAAGTTCTGGCAACCACAGCTGCCGGTATTTTACCGTAAATGTCACTTTTTTTTTTTTTTTACAGTGGCCAGCCACCACAAGACATAAACAATATGAAAGTTAACATGGATAAACACCTTTATCCTTTTCAAACCTTTTCTGTTTAACCGTTTCAAACTTTTTCTGAACTTTAAAAAAAAAATAGTTTATTCTAGTTGTTCTACAAACCTAAAGCAAAACAAAAGAGCCCAAGCTAATTTCAACGTTTAAAGAGATAAGTAAGGAAGGGGCCCGAGATTTTATCAATTTTTTTAGAAGCATCAATCTTAGAAAAACGAATCCTTTCAAGCAAACATTTCAGCCAGCCATTTATGAAAACTGGATGGTAAATTAGACTTCCAATACATCAAGATCACCCTTTTAGCCACACCACCATATCAAACATAAGAGACAATTGCTGAGAATGTGTCAATGCTAATATAGGGTCAGAACATCCAAACAAAGCAAATTCAAGATCTGGACTGATATTTACTCCAAAAACCGTTCGAGTACCACCGAAAAATGTTCTTCCAAAACTCAGAAATCTCAAAACCAAAAAGTATGCGCATGCGTCTCATCTGAACTCTTGCATCTTATCCTATAGCATTTTATAGTAAACTATGCAGCAATTTAAATTGTAGAAGTTGTATGGAGCAGGTATGAATTCGCTTCAGTCCCACTTCCCAAATCTCATTTTCCCATGCTACTTTGAGGTGATCTGAAGACAAAATGAGAAACAAACCATGTCACCAAATGTTTGGCCATAGGAGATTGACCTAATAGATTATACATATCATGATCCTGAGGCAAATCCTGAAACTCAGTAAAAGAATATTTTACGTAGTGGCGCACCTGTAGATATCGAAAATATCATACATCGCTACACTGACAATGGATTATGGACTTTTTTTGCTCTTGAAATTTCACCTAAATGTGACTGCACTTTAACCCATTAAAAACTAATATTTAAATCTAGACTATGTAACTTTTACTGTTAAAATGACAACAACAAAATTAATGATAGAAAATGAATGATAGAGAGCAAAAGAAACTCATCTTCCAAACCATGTTTTTAATCAAATACACTTTGATAAACCTATAATAATGCAGGAAATTGCATATATGTTACCCACTGATCTATACAGTAATAAAGAAACTTAGGTGGTGTCAGCTTAAATCCATAAAAGTAGCTCCAGCTGTGGGTAGTGTGAAGTTTTTGTCACAATGAATGAGAAAAACGGACACGTGTACACCAATATCTCGAACCACGTTCATCTGTGCAGAGGAGCAAAGGCTGCTGAGATAAGACTGCTCTGTGCCTGCTCAAAATTAATTGTAAAGACATAATATCGCAAAAAAGCCAGACTAAATTATGCCTGCTCTGTCCCACTTCAGGCCCTAGTATCAAATCATACAACTATAATTTTTGAGTAAAAGCATTTATGCCTTCTCTGAGCAGCATTAAACTGTGTAAAGACATCTAAATGCCACTTTAAATTTAGGCCATGTCCACACGTACACGGGTATTTTTATAAATGGAGTTTTTCTGTTTTTAAAATAATCTCCGTCCACATGAAAACGCAAACGCATGCTATGAAGCGCTGTCAAGAGCACGCCTAACCAACAGGTGGCGATATAATCTCAACCGTAAAGCCATTTTGGCCAATCAAAAGCCTTAAAAAGTCTCCAGTAGGCGGAGATAACAGCGCAGGCGCCGAAGTCACAAGCCAAAAACTCCGGTTTCGCTGTCTACACGATAGCACTGCAACTGGAATTTTTGAAAATCTTCCCCCTGGCAGGCGTTTTCAAAAATGTTCGGGTTCAGTGACCTGTTACTGCGTTTGCGTGTGGACGAACGGCCTAACCGCGTAGAAAAAGCTGCGGTTTTAAAAATAACCACATTCGTGTGGACAGGGCCTTCCTGCAAGATGCATGGCATTTTATTTTCTAACCACTAAAGCAGGGTTTCCCAAAGTGAGGTTTGTGAACCCCTGGTGGTTCGTGAGGGAATTGCAGGGGATTCGTGAGTTGGTACATGGAATGCCTACGAGTGTATACCATTAACAAATTCATTTAAAACAAATTTAAGAAATGTTACAGGTTTATACAAATGTGTGATGTAAATGTAAAATCTTAAATGTATAAAAATAATTCTCTTTTTGGGAAACCCTGTGTTAAAAAATTATTGTGAAAAAAAATTAATAATTACATTGTAAATTACAGTAATATGAATTTTTATAATTTGTTGAGTGTAATAATAACAATAAGCTATGTAAATACTACTGAAACTGTAAAACTGATAAAAATAAATGTTTTTAAAGTTAAACATGCAGATGTGCCATTAAATTATTGAAATATTTACTTAAAATCTCAGGGGGTACTTCAAGCAAATAATTTAGGTCAAATGGGTTCGGCTGACAAAAAAGTTTGAAAATCCCTGCACTAGAGGGCCAAAAGTCACATATTGTAAAACGATTGCAAAAATGTTTATTTTAAACAGCTTCACCCCATTCACTTTCACTGAAAGTGTCTCACTGTAACCTCAACATTTTTTTTTAGTATTTTTGGTGTTACAACTGCCGCCAATTAAGCTTAAATTTACCAAACCAAAAATATTCCTCTACAGACTTTTCTTAACTGAAATAGCCAGTGGCAGTTAGTTTACACCACTGACCTTGGTCATTTGGTTGGCTCTATGCTTTGTAAAGCTGCTTTGGAACAATGTTTTGTGAAATGTGATGCACAAATAAATCACATAGAACTGAATAGACATTCACAAAACTCAACATTAACTTCATGTGATGCTTCCTATCTAACAGATGTGTGTGAACGGGTAAAGTGCAAACTTACTACAATCTATGCATGTGTATTGACTTCATATTACTATCGGATAAAGTTCCCCAAAATATAATAGCAGCTTAACCTCAAAAAGAGGAGTTAAATAGTCAGATGACCAATTGGGAATGTGACGGGTGATGTGATGAGATGCATTCTTTTTGGAAACGGAGAGATGAAAAGAAGTGACGATTAGGGGAAGGTGCTCAGATTTGGGTAGACTGACACATTAAAGTTTCCCTAAATAACCATTAAAACAATATGTGGAGTGTATACACCATTTATCTTCAACTACACAATAATACTCCTCAGTTTTGGACCAGAGGCCACAGGGGTTATGGATTTTTGCATTTGTATTTGTCTCTGTCCTAACGATCTTTCCATGAATGGTTTTTGGTCACATTGTTTTCCATGTGACAACTGCCGTGATTATTCAGATATCAACTTTCAAGTGTTCAGTATGATTTTTAACAACTTTCTGGACGTGAGAGGACCTGAATGTTTTATATGGCCAGAACCAGAGTCGAAGTGTAAACACAAACACAAACACATCACACACACACACACACACACACACAAAATAAATAAATAGTAAAAATAAGTAAATATTTGCAATTATTGTGGTCTATGAATTTATACAATTTTGTGTACATTACCACAATGTAAAATCTGAGTGGAATCTGCAACCGATCTACATTTAAAGGGATAGTTCACCCAAAAATGGCAAGTGATGTTATCAGGCTTACCCTCAGGTCATCCAAGATGTAGGTGACTTTGTTTCTTCAGTAGAACACAAATTATGATTTTTAAATCCAACCGTTGCAGTCTATCAATCTTATAAAGCATGGCAATGGTAACAAAATCTATGAAAGCAAAAAAAACATGCACAGACAAATCCAAATTAACCCTGCGGCTCGTGACGACACATTGGTGTCCTAAGACATGAAACGATCGGTTTGTGCGAGAAACTGAACAGTTTTTATATAATTTTTTACCTCCTATACAACACTATGTCCAACTGCTTTGAGCGCACGCACGGCATCCGGTGTGTGAGGTGTGTATGCGCTCTGGCGTAGTTTATGTTAATGAGTGTGTTGATATCCAGCCGAAGAGCAATCAACCATAAATTCAGGCGAGCAGGCTCAGAAGTTGGGAATAAGTGGAAAGTCACCACTCACGAATGAGTTCACGCGAGAGAACGTAACCTTTTAGTTTTAAGTCGGTTTGAACAAAAACGGTAAGTACCATTTTGATTAGCCGTCGCACCTACAATGACTGTGCACTGTGTAAACAATGAATGACGTATACGCGCGAGAGATCACTTCAGGCGCTTGCGTAAACTACGCCAGAGCGCGTAACACTCACGCAACGGATGCCTGCAGCGCGCTCAGGACAGTTTGGACATTGCAGTAAATCAGAGGTAAAAAATTATAAATACTGTTCGGTTTCTCACACAAAATGAACGTTTCGTGTCTTAGGACATCAATGTGTCGTCACGAGCCGCAGGGTTTAATTGGATTTGTCTGTGCATGTTTTTTTAACACTCATAGACTTTGTTACCATTGCCATGAATTATACGACTGATAGACTGCAACGGCTGGACTTAAAAATCAGAATTTGTGTTCAACTGAAAAAAACAAAATCACCTACATCTTGGATGCCCTGCGGGTAACAGATAAACATCAACATTTGCATTTTGGGTGAACTATCCCTTTAAGATGTTAAAGCAAGACCAACAATGGATCTTACCTGCGTGACCTTCTCTGTCACGTTCTGCGTGCGCTCCTTCACCCTTGGAGCAACAAGTTCGATGTTGCAGGCAGCTGTGGAGTGACTGGATCGTCTGGGTCGACGCAGGTTTAAATTGAATGATGGGAATCGGTTTAAAGCTTTCATCCGCTCAGAGTTGCTGGTAGAGTTCCACAAACTAGACTTCAGGTCTTTATGACAAAAGCAAAATAAAATGGATTAGAATTCAGAGCAGCATTTTAATGGATGACAATTTCCAAAATTCTAAATATATTACAGATTAAAGTTTCATTTATAAATATAACATAAATCTTATATAAATATCCATTTACAGTAATATTTACAGTAATAATTTTTAAATAATGTTTTTTTAAAATATATAAATTATATGAGAGAATTGAATAAATAAATAAAGACTAGGCATTTTAAAATGTGCAAGAATAGATAATTCCAGTATGTTTTACTACATAAATCTTATATAAAACTAAATTTAAGTACAAAGCAGGGTTCAAATGAATTAGGTCAGGAGTTCACAGTTGTTTCATTTAAATATCAAATTTGTCTCAGATGTTTATCCAGAATATATAGATCGCACATATATATATGTAGATAGCATGGCTCAGATTATATGAGCTTGGAAGGATTTGATGAAACATCCATTCTCTGACTGGTATCTTTTCAAATCTGAGCACATTTGGATACATTATTATGACCTTCTTATGAGATTAGTAAAAACATCTGAGAAACAGGAGACCTGTTTGCTCTCCTTTTGATCTCATTGCTGTCTAAGAGAAAAAAATATTGAAATGTCCAGTAGACACATAAATACATTTTCTCTTTTGAATGAAAGACCAGACTGCTCCTCTTTATGAAAGAAAATCTGTAATGCTTTGTAATCTGAGTAGTTGCCATTTGTCCCATATGTGACCCTGGAGCACAAAACCAGTCTTGAGTCGCTGGGGTATATTTGTAGTAATAGCCAAAAATACATTGTATGGGTCAAAATTATAGATTTTTCTTATATGCCAAAAATCATTATGATATTAAGTAAAGATCATGTTCCATGAAGATATTTTGTACATTTCCTACTGTAAATATATTCAAACTTAATTTCTGATTAGTAATATGCATTGCTAAGAACTTCATTTGGACATCTTTAAAGGCGATTTTCTCAATATTTAGATTTTTTTGCACCCTCAGATTCCAGATTTTCAAATAGTTGTATCTCAGCCAAATATTGTCCTATCCTAACAAACCATACATCAATGGAAAGCTTATTTATTCAGATGATGTATAATTCTCAATTTTGAAAAATTGACCCTTATGACCGGTTTTGTGGTCCAGGGTCACATTTGGTGTAATTAGGTTATGGGTAACAGGTTACCTTCACGTCGAAAAAAAACTGAACAATAACATCATCCACTCATGAAAGCAAATCCTCTAACGCAAATTCCTGGTATCCAAAATATGAAGTAGCTTCATAGGAACATCCATCCAAAAAAATTTACAATATCACAGACATTATACACCTATAACAGATTCTGTGGTTTGTGAGTTCAGGCAAAAAGAAGTTTGTTTGTTTCTTGTCAATGTCCCATCCAAATGCGATTAAAAATCCTTGTGTAGTCTTGCTCTTAATCAGCTCTCCTGCCGTTCTGATGGAAATCTTTTCCAAAATGAAAGTTTTTGTTGCTTTCATTCACCAATTTTTGTGTCCATTTATTGGAATGACTATAGCAGATGTTGTATTTTTAGTCACTGTATCAATATTTCTGCAGGTTTCTTGCTGTAGGTTTTCCAAACATACCCAAAATCCGTTGTAAATCCTTTAAAGAAACATTGTCATCACGTGTGGAAGCTCCTTCTACGTCACTGTTGGGGTCTCCATATCTGACCTTAACTGAGAGACACTGCACTGTACGGTATGTTATATAATAAACTCTCTCTTACCATGTAAGTGCTGCATTTTGTCCGTTCACACGAAGTTACCCGCCAGGGCAATTCTGTTAGAGGCCAAGCTTCATATGGTACATAATCCAAATGCCCTTCCTGTATAAACACAATGAAATCTCTGATGGGGTCGTCCTTTTTTGACTCGACCCAGAACATTGACAAACGAAGCCTCACGTGGAAAAAACCCCTGACAGCGTGAACCAGACAGATGCAGCAGTGGCCACTCTTAAACAAATCAATTACATCACAATAAATGCGTTCATGAAGGCACAATTATTTCGTATTGACATTTTCAGACTGTTGAACATACAGAGTGGTTTTGTCCTTAGGACCATCCTCTTTTCAGAAAACAAATATGAATATGCCAATGGGAAAGAGTCAGAGGTGGATCCATTTTCACACCACGTGCCGACTGCACTCAAGGCCTGTACAGCGAATTATGATGAATTATCCATAGGTCAATGACTAAAGACAGGAAGTGGGCTTGATCTATAAAACAGGCTTTTATGAGAACTGACTGACCTAACGCTATGACATTGGCTATGTACAGGATTATACACACATGTATTACTTTATGCATGGTTATGTCTGATAATGAGGTCTGTCAAATAAGCAGCCCAAACTAAGGCATTAACTTTGACACAAAGTCTGATAACTAAATAGATGGAGGTATTTAAGTTGCATTTAAATCCTGCTGGGAAGTTCGTATTTATAAGTTGGAAAGTCAATGTCAGGTGCGTTCAAGTCACTTTGGTTGGAGGCAAGATGGTGATGTACCTTTTCCATAAAAAATTGATGAATAAAAAATTGCTTTGTGTGAGTGTGTTTTATACAATTCATGAAGGTGCTTTATACTGAATCAATGGTAACACCAATTCTCATTATTAACCAGTTGCTTATGCATATTACTAGCATATTGGCTGTTTTTATTATTTATAAAACGCCTTATTCTACATGACCACATTTTAGATCCCTTAATCATACCACATACCTGAATTTAACTACCTTACTAACCATTAAGCAGCAGCAAATTAGGAGTTTATTGAGGCAAAAGTCATGGTTAATAGTTAGTTAATAGTGAGAATTGGTCCCCCCAAACTAAAGTGTGACCAATATATCCTATTGTAATTATGCAATACTGTTGTATTTTTTATGTGCAACTTAGTTACTTTTATTGTGAATGAAAATAATAATAATTGAATTCCTTTAAACATATTTGACATCGATACAGATGCTGCGTCTGTTGTGCTCCCTGTATCATCTCACTGACACTCTCCCAACTCTGGACTTTTCTGAGTTCGGAGTTTCCCACTAATTACGACATTGTGCTGTTCATGTGTATTCAATTTGTAAATACGATCTTTACAACATAACCTGAACGCAGTATTAGCATTGGTGAATACACAGCTGGTTTGGTATTTTTCTATTTTATGTATTTTTAGATAGGGAGCAATATTCGAACTGATTTGATTTTTTCTAACCTCATCATATACACAAACCTTTAATGTGTCAGTTACTTGAGTTGAATTATTAGAAATCATTTCTACTGAACATTTTGCCCCCACATTTGAAATATCTGAGGCAGTTTTTTTCCATGTCATGTTTGCCCTGAGCCACAATTAATTCCTGACCCTGCTTCTCACTGTTCAATAACAATTTGCATAGAGCAACTATGATTACATAGTTCCAACTACAATTGCCTTTCTATCTCTTTTTATCCAGAACCGATTTTCAAAAATATAGTAAATTATTTCTCAAAATTCATTTGTGATCTAATGAATATCCACTATTAATTTGTGATTTGTGATCTTATTACAAAGATGTTTATGATCACAACATTCAGTATATAACGCTATTCAAAAATATACACATCTGACTAACATATCTTCTTTATTGTCATGATGAAGATATATCAACAAGGTCAATCAAGCCTTTACCATCACACAAAAAATCCAAGTAAAGTCCAATACAATTTGGCCAAGCAGGTCCATTTTTTTCAGTTAAGGCATGTAGATAATTGATTAGTTCATCTATCTGTGAGTTGTTCCATTTGTCAATTGATTTATTGTGAACTCTAGGTCTGTGCATGGATGTTATCCCATACCCGGACCACATCAGGGCAGTCACTGAGAGCATCCAGCAGGGTGGACGCGGTCTCTAGCTGAGTCTGAGTCAGGAGAGACGGGGTGTGAGAAACAAACTCCAGACCGGCTGAAAGCGTATGAACTCCCAGACCTTCTAGAGCACTCCGCACAGCCTTCATGGACGCAATGTCACAGATAAACTGAAAGGGAGAGAAGGGTTAACAATTGAGAGAATTTCTTAAAACTCATTTTACACAGAGATTCTACAAGTAAAATTCAAAAACTTTCGAAAGGGGCAGGGCCACTTTTATTAAAATGGCGGAAGAGAACGGAATGAGATATCTTTGCCAAACTCAGAACACTTATGTTAGAAAAAAAATGCTGAGCTTGGCCACTTGGTGGCGCTATAAGAGGGGGAAAAAACATAAAAACTATATCTATAACTATGCAACCATTTGTCCAATCGACATGAAAATTGGTATGCCGTGTCTTTGTCTACAAGTGTCTGTAAGGACATTAATGCATTCGGTGTATGGCAGAACGCCGGGTAATACCAGTAACACAGACTACCGCAGCAAGCCTAATAGGAACAATGTGCCTCATTCAGATTCCTGATTTTGAGCAGGTTGCAGGGCTGAATTTGAATCTACTAAAGCTGAATAAAATTAAATGGACAGAAAAATATGCACACTACAAATTGTGGCATAAAGTATATTAAGATGTTTTTGTGGTTTTGAAAAGACTCTTCAACATAATAATTGATAATAACAAGAAGTGTTTCTTGAGCACCAATCGGCATATTACAATGACTTCTGAAAGATCATGTGACACTGAAGACTGGAGTAAAGATGCTGAAATTCAGCTTTTCCATCACAGGAATAAATGACATTTTAAAATATATTTAAATGATTTTAAATTGTAATAATTTTCACAGCAGCCTTGGTGAGCATAAGACACGTCTTTCAAAAACATTAAAAAAAATTCTCCAAACCTTGACTGCCAGTGTTTTTTTTAAATAATTACATTTCTCAGTTATATTGCACAAATTTGATAACATTTAATTAACCTGTGTGGTTATGGCTTAATATAATCAAAATATGTATTTTTATAAAGTTATCTGAAATCATTGTAATGGACATTTTGTGACACTTTACATCGAATATAAAATCTTGATTTGTTGGCTGTTAATTATTTAGAGAGTATTGAACTTGTTTTTTGCCTGACCAGACATATCTTATTAAACCATTCTATATTTCAGGGAATAAATATGCATAACTAGTCAAATTCATTGACAATCTTATTTGTCACAAAACTACAATATATGAAATTCCTCTGTTGTGTGACTGTTTTGAATTAATAAATGAGCAAAATCCTCTTCGATTTAAATTACATTCTTTCGGAGCATGTTTGCCAAGTCAATTCAAATTCACACTTATAAACTGAAATGCAGAATACTTAAATTCTAAAAATATTTTACAATCCTGCTAAGAAAGAGTGCCCAGACCTGTAGTATGGGTCGCTCCTCTTCATCCTCCATCTCCTGCACATCTTCAGCTCCTGCCTCAATGGCCAGCTCTAGAGCTTTCTCAGAGGAGACCCCATCTCTGGATGCTGCCACAACACCTTTTCTGTCAAAGTTCCGGTGTGCTCCTTCACACAACGCCCCACTGTGGACAAACAGAGAAAAGCAGTACACTGAGTTGTGCCTAAATACTATTACATCATCTTGATTTTGATCTTGAGTACAAATCAGTACTAACCCATTTTTCATCAAGATACGTTTGATTTCTTGATGAGACCGTGTGTTGTTGTCAGTCAAAACCTCAATGAGCAACGTGCACCCACCCGGTCCTGTGGCCTCATAAAGATACTGTACTCCTGGCTTTGACTTCTATTACACATTTAAAAAAAAATAATAAGAAGAGTGTTATTATTATTACTAATATCTCATCAATGCACGATTAACAGAATATTGAAGAATTTTTAAAGATAATTTTTTTCAGTGACAGTTTACAGTGACCACACCTGTCAAGCTTCAAAAATAAAATGAAAACTTTAAAGGAATAATAAAAAAAAAATTCATAAGCCTTCAAAAGTCTTCAGAAGTTATATGTGTGCGTGTTGAAAAGACTGATATCTCAGTCGTGATTAACTGATCTTCTTCACCTCCACTGAGATACAATTTGTATGGACGACATTTCTGTGTCATTTATGGAGCTGAAAGACATGATGGACACTGCAAATTATTGTTGCATGGAAAAAAAAAAACAATAAATGCAGGTGAGTGAATAATGACCGAATTTAAATTTTAAAAACATATATATTCAGTGCCTTGCGAAAGTATTCATGATTATATTTTTTTGTTATGTTGCTGCATTACGTTAAACGTCATTAAAATACTTTTTTCACATCTATCTACACTCCATAGATCATAATGAAAAAGCAAAAAACAGATTTGTGACAACTTTGAAAAAAAAACTAAAATAAGTACAATCGCATAAGTATTCAACTTAAACTCGGTACTTAGTTGAAGACCCTTTACAGCCTCCAGTCTTTTTGGATAGGATGCGACAAGCTTTGCACTTCTGCATTTGCCAATTATCTGAAATTCTTCTCCTCACCTCTTCACCTCTCATGCTCTTATCATGTTGGATGGGGGCCGACAGACATTTTGAAGTTTCTCCAGAAATATTTGGGTTCAAGCCCAAGGACATTCACAGAGTTGTCTATAAGCCACTTTTGCATTGTCTAGTCCTGTTGGAAGGTGAACCTTCTGCCCAGTCTAGGTTCTGAATGTTCTGTCTAGGTTTTCATTAAGGCTATTTCTGTGTTGAGCTTTCCTTCTACTCTGACGAGTTCCTCAGTCCCTGCCGCTGAAAAACCGCCCCACAGCATGAGGCTGCTACCACCACACTTTACTGTTGGGATGGTACTGCGTAGGTGATGAGCAGTAGCTGTTTTCCTCTATACAAGCTGCTTGGAATTGCGGTTCATCAGACCAGAGAATCTAGTTTCTCACAGTATTTTTTTTTTTTTCAAATTTCAAGTGGGTTTTCATGTATCTTCACTGAGGAGAAGATTGAGTCTGACCACACCGCCATAAAGCACAGATTGGTGGAGTGTTGAAGTGATGTTTGTCCTTCTGTAGATTTATCCTATCTCCACATATAATCATGGAGCTCAACTAGAGTGGCCATCAGCTTCTTGGTCACCATTCTAACCCAGGTTCTTCTCCATCGATTGCTCAGTTTGGCCAGGAGGACAGCTCTAGGAAGATGTCCTGGCTGTTCCAAATGTCTTCCATTATGGATAATGAAGGCTTCATGCTTCTGTGAACCCTCAATGCAGCCGCATTTTTTTTTCTGAACTCTTTCCCAGATCTGTGTCTTGACAAATCCTGTCTCTGAGCTCTACAGAGAGTTATTTGGCTGTTAGACATTTTATTGAGAGGTGTGTGCCTTTAAAATCATACCCATTCCATGGAAATTTGCCACGAGGTAACTCTCATTCGAAGTGTAGCGAATTACAAGCTGATATGGAATAAAGCAACAACATAATCTGAAAAAAATTACTTTCGACGCACCTTATTTATATTATATATCTAATAATATTATTCAGTTATAGATATAGGATAGATAGATAGATAGATAGATAGATAGATAGATAGATAGAATTTTCCAGCAAGTCTACTAGATCAATTAATAAAGGAGCATGGTAAAATTCAGCAAGTCTACTAGATCAATTAATAAAGGAGCATGGTAAAATTATGCAGGAAAATGATAAAATATTAGGTTGCATAAATGAGTAAACCCTCCTGTTACAATTTTTTTTTAATTTTTGATCAACAGGCTAAACATGCTGAACCAAAACATGTAAAGAGGAGTAACATATTTACCATTTAAAGTGTAACAAAGCCCAATAAATCATTCTCGAACATAATGATGACCACCATGGAACCAACTGGGATGACATTTTAATCAAGGGTGTACACATTTCTGCAACCCTTCATTTAACTAAATGGCTAATTTAATTATTTTAGAAATATTGTTGACATATCTTTTCTCTGCTTTTTAATATATATATATATTTATTAATATTTTTTTCCCAACCCCTGTATGTATTTGTCTGTGTGCGTGTTGTGTGTGTGTGTCTGTCTGTGCATATAAGCTTTACAATTGTTATTCGTGTAAAAATTTGTTTCATTAGCAGTAGATATGCTATTTATCCCAGTAAAATCTGTCTTACGGCTCCTTTTATAGCTCCTTCTATGGTGGCTTTCGGTAGATTTTTGTTCCGACACTGCTCTAGAAGTTGTGCCAAAGCAACATTAAATTCTGGATTGGGTCCTCCCTCTGAAGAAAGAAAAAGTTCAGGGTCATCAGCATACATACACTCAGAGTACAATGATGGTATCAGATGTATCACATGTTAAATACTTTGTTCTTTTACATGGTACCCCAAGATAATTTCAAGAATACCATTATTTTACCATGGTACCATAGTTAGTGCCAGTCAAATCTTATGCATTCACCTCTTACTGCAATCCTGATCATCATGGTGTACTTGGCAATTATCCGGGATCGAGCAGCATCTTTGGGAATTTTAATGTCCTTTACTTTGGACCATTTGTTGTGTCCTGCCCAGAGCGCAGGGCTGGAGTGCAGAGCTCTGCTTGACTGAACCGCTGCAGACACCCTCACTGTCAGTCTGAAAGCCCTCAGAATCATGTCTCCTAACATTGTTCTTCCCTCACCGAACACATGCGCAGGTATGCAAGTGTCCAAAGCAAATGACTTTGGTCAAATGTTAGAATGTCATGCTGTCTTTGGCTTACAAGCCTCGAGTTTCTTACACGCACGTTCTAACGGGATTACTTCAAGAACGGATTTAGGACCATGATTCAATACGTTCCGTGATCGTTACTGGCGAAAATAGATTTAAAAAATGTCAAATTAACCACAGTTTTTTTTTGTAATTCAGAGTTAATTTGATCCCACTCGAGCCCAAGAGGAAGAAACACTAGAAGCGTCATTACCGGCTAATGCCAAAATAAAAGTCCTTCGGCGCGATCATAGCTTGTATAAAAAGGCGCGATCCTATGGATCGTTCTAAAATGTTTGATCGTTCTGAGGTTTTGAATTTATATTGAATTATTTTTATGTACATATTTTTAAGTAATATATTTCAGTCTACATCCTACAAAATGTTAAAAATGTATATACAGCCTAATATAATATAATGTAATATAATATAATATAATACAGTATAATATAGAACAATTATAAGCACAATTGGATAATAATATTATATTTGTATTTATGTACGGTGATTACAAATTATGAATTCTGTAAAATTGTGAATCGATTAAGCATGTGTTCAGGTTGTATTTAATACAGTATATGCTTTCTACTAAATACATATATACATATGTATCTATATATATATATATATATATATATATATATATATAGATATGTGTGTGTGTGGTGTGTGGTGTGTGTGTGTTGTGTGTGTGTGTGTGGTAATAGATATATATATATATATAGAGGGTGTGTGTGTGTGTGTGTGCATATATACTTATATATATATATGAGTGTGGGTGTGTGTGTGTGTGTGCATATATATATATATTTATATGAGTGTGTGGGTGTGTGTGTGTGTGTGGTGTGTGTGTGCGTATATGTATACGATATATATCTATATATATAGATATATATGAAGAGTCAGATGCAAAAGCCTTAACTGCCGTCTGAATTTGCATCTAAAATGCGCATTTTTACCAGGCTCCAATGTTTATGTTCAGTTATTTCACTTTAATGGCAATGAATAGGTTCTTTTAATTGCCATTAAAGTGAAATAACTGAACATAAATATAGGTGATAAAAATGCTAATTTTAGACGAAAATGTCAGATGGCACTAGAGGCTTTTGCATCTGAACTATTTCATATATATATATAATATATTATATATATATATATTATACATATATATATATATATTAATATAAATATATAAATTAAAATTTAAAGGGAAAATATAAAAACTATAAACTAATTACTAAATTAATTATATTATGTTATGTTATGTAGTTATGTAATGTTAGTTATGTTATATTATATTATTATGTTAATTATCAAACTATAATAGCATCTCAGTGATACAGAGATAACACTGTTCTGTTCTCAAATTAGGTTTACCTTGATTTTTCTTCTTTGTTTTCAAAGATGCAGAAAGTATATTGTAAGTACAGTCAGCTGGTTATTAGTTCAATATAAACCAGGTCAGGGTGATCGATGAAGGAGAAGTTTATGGGTTATCTGGTTTCTTGTGTCACACTGTTCATCCTGCATATTTCACAGCAACATATACCAAATACATACATATATTCATGAAATTGAATAAGGTTTATAATGTTTGTAATGTGTGTGCACGAATGGGTTTAGAAAGTCAGGGCTTTGTCTTCTCATGACAAGGAAGGGTTAACATTCTTCATGCCCATCCCACGTAATATACAGTGGTGGAGCCCAACAGCCAAGGGCCAATGATGACCACCAGACTACTTACCTCGCTGAACACTCTCACAACACATAGGAGATCACATCAACAGGAGATCACACTACAATGACAGACAAGTCTCTCTTTAACAGATCTCCAAATTCATCTTCAATCGAGGATAAGAGACCAAGAATCTGAGAAATGGAAGAGTGTCATCTATGATGGGTAAAGAAAACTCAATTGTCATCTTTCAGTATTTTTTATATATGTTTTTACTTTAAAAAAGATTATAGGGAAGTGGATTTTACTTTTAATTTTTTTAATCTGTCTATAAATGCAAATATAAGTGTATCCAGGTATTCCTTAAATTAACCTCAGCTAAAACAAACTATCGATCATACTCAAACAGATGACTCGCTGATGGGCACAACAGCATCAGAATAACAACAGCTTTAACACAACAAAGCATTAATGGCTGCAAATGTCACTTCTCTGGACCTCAATTAGACCGTCATGTCCTGAAGAGAAACAGGAGCTTTCTGGTGAGCTGAAGTTCTGGAAAAGGTCAGAGGTCTTGGGTTAAGCATGGTGTCAGTGGAGGTCTCTGCGGCTTTTGTGTTGTGCTGTGTGCTGATGAAAGCCAGAGCTCTGGTGAGTATTTCACTATACTGACATGCCAGTTTGCACAGATTTGTCTAGACTTTACCTTGTGAAAAAGAATGCGCTCAACTGTATCAAATGTGCATGTGTACTTCACTTATTTGATGTGCGAGTTAATACATTTTCATTGTACTACGTTGCAGCTTCAAGATTAAAAATGTGCAGGTATCAATAAAAATGACATTAAAAACATATTTAGGTTTACTATTAATGCATGTCAGTACATTCGGCAGTACACTTTAACCATATTTCAAAAACAATAAAAGTTATAATATTACATATAGAATTGTACTTAAGCCTATACTTAAGTGGGTCAAAAACACTCTGACACAGTTCGCACTTAAGTCCATTCTTATAAAGTATATAATTTCTGTTATAATAATAATTCAGTACCTGAATATATGAACTACTTGTTTATTTGGTTAAGACAATCTGTTAGTTTTAAAGGTTCCTTCCTATTCGTTCTTGTCTCTATCAATATTTACCAATTTTGATGCAGAGAATTGCCTAAAAACTACTATAAGTATATCAGTATATGTGAAATTAATTGTGATAAAGAATGAGACCAAATTAAGTGCAAATATACTGTATGTGAATATGTTACCTAAACTATCAGATCAACATAAATTAATACAAAAAATATATACACTTAATCGACAAATGTTATTAATGACTGTGCATGCTCTTTTGGAGATATCTGTGGTGCTTTTAATCTTCTCTAATGTGACTCAAATGTAAATGGATTTTTACTTTAAATCCCGTTTTGAATTCAGAATTCAGGGTCATTGACTGGTTGAACACATGTGATCACCTTCTGTTGATCAGCTTTCCCAACTGTCTAGTTGAATCAATGTCTCATCAGCCACACAAGTAGATTTATTTGGTTTGATTGGTCCATGAGAAGACTGCAGACAGGGCTGTGTGTGTGAGATTCCCCAGCCAAGAAATCACTTGAAAGGGAAATTGAAAGAGAAATGACTGCGAAGGGAAAATTACCCTTTTCACCTTTCACTTTTTTTCACATTTTTGTTAGGTATTATACACTGTAAAAAAAATCTGTCGTTTTTACAAAGTAATTTTGGCAGCTGTGGTTGCCAGAATAATTTTGTAAAAAATACAGAAAAACTGTAAACACACTTACGGCCTAAAACTGTAAATTGTACAGTATAAAACTGTCATTTACAAACAAGAAAATTTGAATGTAAACCAGTAAATTCAACAATGCACACTGCTATTAAAATCTGTTTTGTACCTTTAACATACTGACAACCACCATAATAATGCAGGTGGTAAAAGAGAAAGCCACATGAAGAATCAAAGCTCATCACAAGTAGCTTCGCCACAAGCAGAAGTATATACTAATATAAAGAAGTTGCACACATTCATGCAAACACAAAACACCATCATGGTAACACACATGATACTTAAATAATGCATTCAACTTTCATTAAACAACAGAAGATGTAACATAAAGCCCAAATATACATAACTAATAACAAAAACTATTTAAAAAAACATGATTATTTAAACAAAATACTTTCAAATGTGGAGTGTCATGCAGGGAATTCTGGGAATATCAGTTTACAGTTTTTGACTGTAAATTATACATTGATTTGTTATTTTTACTTCTAAAAACTGTCAAATTAACAGCATTTTACTGTAAAATTACATGAAATATCTGGTTAGATATTTTACAGTTTTTCCCTGTAGATAGTACGGGAACTTACTGTTAACCTATTTTACAAAATTTTACAGTTAAAATTACATTTATTTTTTACAGTGTAGGTAGAAAAAGTATATTAGTCTTTTGCTTAAAGTGGTATCCAATGGTATCAGCAAACTACAAATGTGAAAGCTCAATTCTTCTA
Source organism: Sinocyclocheilus anophthalmus (assembly GCA_018155175.1). Lineage (NCBI taxonomy): Eukaryota > Metazoa > Chordata > Actinopteri > Cypriniformes > Cyprinidae > Sinocyclocheilus > Sinocyclocheilus anophthalmus. The sequence goes on from JADLZN010004644.1 coordinate 123,864, forward strand.
AGACATTTTTTTCCGAAATTTAGCTTGGGCACAAAGAAAGGTGTTTTTTTTTCTTTTTTCTCAGGACTGTGCATGTCCTATATTTCTTGCTATTGAGGAAATGAAAGTGTATCTCTTTGTTTGTCCTGTCAGCCTCCGAAAGAATGACTGGCTAATGCATGTACATGTTCAATGAAGCAGAAAATGAGTCTGTCAGTGAGAGATGAACGCTCGATAAACAGACAATTTAGAAAGGGAATTAACATGACCCAGAGAAGCACTATTGATCAAGAGCACTGCCATGCCACTAATTGCATTTTCACAGGTGTTTAACATCCTAGTGAAATGATCTTCAGAAATCTTCAGATATATTTTTAGATTATTCTGCAAGTTCAAAAGTTTACTTCTCGACTACTGAAATAGAATAACCCTCTTCAAACATGAATTAAATGTGTAATGAAATAAACCCGCACTTATGTCTATCAGATGACAACCTTACAATTGTTTTAACACTGGGCGGTCACACAAACCAATTATTACCAATCAATGGCAATAGATTGTGTGAGAGTGTGGTTCATTAATGCCTATGTTTTTCAGGGGTAAAAAAACACACAAATCAAATGAGACAGTTGGTTAATTGACTTTTTGCCGTTTTAGTGAAATGATTTCACATGTAATTTCACTTGCTCCCTTAAGGACTAATGTGAACTGTAATGATGATGCTGTGATTATAATGCTATGTTTGTGCGTGCATGAAATTGTAAAGCATTTTAGTATTGCATTTGTAATTTGAGATTTTGAGTGTGGTACAATTTAAGAGAAAAAGCGATATACATTTTGTGATGCTTTTACAAACTCACACACACACACACACACAGGTTTGTTTTTGTGAATTGTGGGGGCATTCCATAGGTGTAATGGTTTTTATACTGTACAAACTGTATTTTCTATTGCCCTACACCAACCCTACACCTAAACCTACCCCTTACAGGAAACTTTCTGCATTTTTAGATAAAAAAAAAAAAACTAATTCTGAATGATTTATAAGCCTTTTGAAATATGGGGACACTCAAAATGTCCTCATAAATCACCTTCTCCTTGTAATACCTGTCATACCCATGTCATTATACAAATTTGTGTCCTCATAAATCACAAAAATGCGCGCGCGTGCACACACACACACACACACAAATAAATACATATATACATACATAAAATGATTTTCAAAAACATTCACAATATCATATTTTACAACTATTATTTACATATTTATTATTTTTTTAAAAACGCAATTATTACTGTTATATTGCTCAAATTAAGAGTTACAGATCTGAACAAACCCAAAGTATTAAACTTTGGCTAGTAATTCATTTCCAACTCTGTGTGCTACAACTGAACAATCCCTGAAATCACGCGGCTTGTAGAGCGATGATATGCTATTGTTTATCTAAGTGACTGGACAATTTGGTGTAAAGCATAAACTTACATTGAAAGAGGGATGCAAGTCATATAGAGACCAGAATATCTTCTTCTTCTTCTTCTTATTCAATAAGAAAACAAACAGGGTCAAATCTGATTTCATCTTGACTTTAATTGTAATTTGTTTAGTTCCCTGCGGTGAAATATGGCCATATCATTATGATGTCTGCTTATCTGTACACATTTGTGAAAATGTAAGATTTAGCATGGAATCATTTTTTTACTTTAATCTTGCTATAAGTTCATTATTAGTAACATGAAACAACAACAACAAAGAAGACTATGATATATTATGATAAAAGTAATTTATCATAGATGTACATGTTTGGGTGTTCAGGGTGGTTGTTAGGAGGTTGCTCATAAATCTGAATCCCCCCCCCCCCCCCCCCCCCCCACAAAAAGTGCTAATTTTCAAGTCTTGTGGTATTCGGTCTCGAGATTTAGTTAAGGCTTTTTTTTTTTTTAAATGAAATCATATGTTTGATCACTTAGAATGGCCATTGTTCTCAACAATTTTTCTTTCTTTCTTTTTTTCTTTCTATTTCTAATTGCCAGTGTGTGAGTCTGAGGTTTCGTTTGGTGGTTGTGAATGTATTCAGGGCACAAATGCTTCTGTGTTTAGTCGTGAGGACCCAGAGATCAGGGCTCATAATATGGGACAGCGGTGAGGGATGGCCATGGGTGTGGGGTGTGTAAGGTTGGATATGCTCTCTCATCCTGAAGGTTGAACAGAGCTCGTCACATACCACAGGACTGTGCAAATATTTCACAACACTGAGAGACAGCACATCAGCCTAAAAGAAGGTGTGCTAGATGTGGTGATAGATGGATGATATGTCAATGATTTCAGCTGAGATTGTGGAAAATGATAAACCAACACTTATATGCATAGAAACTAAGGGAGCTCGTTGTTATTCTTTTGCGGTCCCACATGTGCAGATGAAATGGTGAACCAACTATGGGGGTAGAATTGTTGCTTAATTCCAAATAAATAGATTATGATCCACAAATAAATGAAATGAGATTAACAAGCATTAATTAAATTCACAAATAAATAAAAAAGATTTGCAAATAAAAAACATATTCACAAAATATTTAATGTCACAAACACAACTTTGCCTGGCATTTATTTGTGAATCGCGTCCTGTGCATTTGTAGATAGCTGCACGCATTTGTGAATCGCGTCCTGTGCATTTGCGAATTGTGAAACATTTCTTGCGTCAAGACGTGCTGACAATCCACAAATACGTGGACTCCACCCACCGTCTACTCAAGCCAATCAGATAACAGCCACATTCGCTGACCAATCGTAGCACGATCTTGCTATAGCCAATCACGTTTTGCTTTACAATCAGGGCGGTCTCATCCTGAGATAACTTCATGCATCTGCATTGGCTCAAATAGGTCATATAAGGGCCATACAATGGGTACAGTAAAAGATGTTTAAAACTGGATTTCGTTAGACCATTAGATGAATGAAGTTATCTCAGGACGAGACTGCCCTGATTGTAAAGCAAAACGGATTGGCTATAGCGAGATCGTGCTACGATTGGTCAGCGAATGTGGCTTTTATCTGATTGGCTTGAGTAGACGGTGGGTGGAGTCCACGTATTTGTGAATTGTCAGCACATCTTGACGGAAGAAATGTTTCACAATTCGCAAATGCACAGGACGCGATTCACAAATGCGAGCAGCTATCTACAAATGCACAGGACACGATTCACAAATAAATGCCAGGCAAAGTTGTGGTTGTGACATAAATATATATTTGTGAATATGTTTTTTATTTGCAAATCTCATTTGATTTATTTGTGAATTTAATTCATGTTTGTGAAACTTTAAGATTTATTTGTGGATCTCATTCTATTTATTTGTGGATCATAATCTATTTATTTGGAATTAAGCAACAATTCTACCCCCATAACCAACTTTTTTTCAACATTATTTCACTCTTAGTATTTTATACTTACTTTAGTGTGTTAGTTATCACATCAAAATACAGTAACTGTGCTTCTTTAAAGCATGACAAATGATTATTTAAAATGTGTTTTAAAGCAAAACTTGTAATATCCACATTAAAGTGGATTTTGTAAAAGTGCATGTAAGTGTGTTAAGAAGTGTCATGAAAGTGAAATCTAAGTACACTTAAGTGTCAATTTTTAAGATTTCAAGTACACAAATGCACATTCAGTACAGTTAAATGTGCTTTTTTGAATGCACATACAGTTATTTTTAGAAATATAATTGTATCTACCATGTAGAATGTACAATGACATTAAGAAAAGACATACCACAACAAATCTCTCAGAATCAAAATATGTTGATGATGATGATATTCTGCTGTTAGTTTGGAATTATGTAAAGTGAAAAAATGTGAAAGGGAGAGAGTAATGTTCTCTCTTTCTGTGTTGCTCTTAGATTGATTCTGATGACGTCATCACCAGAGATGAACAGATCTTTCTTCTGATTGATGCACGGGCGAGGTGTGAGAGAAGCATCCGTGCACAGTTAGATGTGGTCAGAGGTATTCTAGTGTATTTCTGCTTGATATGTGCACTTAATTGTAAGTCTGCTTTGGTGAGAAATCAAATGTGCATGTAATTATTGTGTTAGTAAAGGACCATTATACAATGTCAGAATTGTCAAATTATGTGGCCTGTTGAGGAGAAGCATGCTATTATTTTTAAAACCAATCAGGCTTATGATTTTCACTTGACAGATGATAAAACAGGAGAAAAAAATCCCATATGACTCATATATGCTGATATCTACCCTGCCTACCGTATCTATCTAATTAAATTAAATGTTTAGTTCAGTATAATATAAAAACGTACTTGCGACAAATGGACAGCTATACTGAAGCTATCAGAAGATTGTATCTTCCTACCCCCACAGATCTAATTTCCTGAAGACAGCAGGATCTATGAGTATGGCAAATTAGACTGTAGCCCTGGTTATAGGAAGATTTTAAGATAAGGAACATTGATTTAAGCTCAGTTTCCATTGTTACTTGTAGTGATGAGTCACTTTATAGTGGGATACAGTATTGCCTAACTGTGTGATGAATGTGAATCCACTGCTGTTGGGTTTTTGAGAAAATATACAGTACTATATATTGGGTTACTATATGAGGAGATTAATTTGACTTGTCACCTTCAAACATTTTGTTGGAGGATAATTTTGACTGCATAGATGTATTCCATGTTATACTTTTGGTAAAACATGATATTTGTGTGTATTCTCAGAGGATCACTGTGTTCCTGAATGGGATGGGATAATTTGCTGGCCCATGGGAAAGCTCGATCAGATGGTTGCAGTTCTGTGTCCCGAGTACATCTATGACTTCAACCACAAAGGTCTGCTAAACCCCCCTGAACTAAATTAAATTAAATCTGAAGTATGTAATTTCTCCAGTTTTGAGAAAATTAACCTATGAATGCCTTACTTATACTACTCTGCATATTAAGCTGGGAGAGCAAAAAGTATTTTAACACTGAAAACGTACTTACAGAAAAGAAGTATATTTCAAATTCATTTCAACTTCAGTAAAGCATACTTTATGAAGTAAGTACACTAAAATTAATGTACTAGTAGTATACTTGTAACTGTACAATTTCAGTACTTCTTGGGACTAAATGGCCCTGCATTTTAGTTTATTTTAGTTTTAAGTAAACAAAGCATGACATTTGCACTCACTAGGTACCCGCTAGTAGTTGACCACTAGATGCCACCTGGCGACTACACCGAAGGGGTGGGAGGGAGGGAGGGGGTGCCAGGACCCGTGGGTGAAATAAATTGAGGGACCGGCAGAGGAAGAGACCCTTGAGGAGCCGGTGGCAGGAAGAGCCCACAGTGGAGTCGATGGAGGGAGGCCAGGGTGGAGCCTTGGCAGTGAATCAAAGGGAACCAGGGGATTCATCGACCGAGGTGGAGCCAAGGAGATAAAGACCCAGGATGACAGTGCTGGTCTGTAGGCCCATGGCGGAGCCACATGCTCATGGGACTGGAATGGAGCTGAAGTTTAAAGATCAAGGTGGAGCCGGTGGGAGAGAGGGAGCCAGAGGGAAGAGGTGCCCTGTAGAGATAAAGGAGTGGAGAGCTGAGGCATAGCCGCAGACCCGAAAGTCTGTAGCAAAACCTGGGTGACGCCTCACCGAGGCGGAACCAGAGGGACAAGGGAGACCTGTGGAGCCAAAGCGATGACGGACCATGGTGGAGACAAGAGAGTGTGAAGCCAAGGCAGAGCGATGGGTTGACAGGCCATGGTATAGCCATGGGCTCGGAGGCCCGAGGTGGAGCCAGGGATTTCAAGCACCTAGGCTGAGCTGAGGAAGTGTTGAGGGTGTGAGTCTGTGGTCGGCGAATTGCAAACAAAGTCCTCCTCCACTTCATCCACGGTGAAAGAGGAACCACTCATAATGAGCACTTCCTTGACAAAAAAAAAACAAAAAACAACAACCTTAATTTCCCTTGGGGACCATCAACAGGAAAAGTGATATTGGTTTTTAACTGTTCATTAAGTCCTGTATAATAAAATTAAATGCTGCTAGATACATCTAGTTTCTAGGACTGTTTTTCTGTCACAGTGAGAGCACAGCAAGTAGAGAAAATGTGGATCTAAATGCAGCTTTCTTCTTTATTGAAAGTACTTAAAGGGATAGTTCACCTTCAGTTGCTGGTCCCCATTGACTTTTTTTCCATAATATGGAAGTCAATAGGGACCAGCAACTGAAGGTGAACTGTCCCTTTAAGTATAAATTTGTGAAGTATATACTGTATATGACACATAAGTACATAAAAACTAGATTGAAATTATACTCTCTTAATTTAATAAAATACTAAAAGCACACTTCTTTTTTGTAAAGGTTCTTCAGCTTTAAACACTGCACAAAATAGCTGTAGAAATGTCCTCAGAGGCTGATACTTTTTTGGTGTATCTATCTATATACCAGTTAAGTATTAAGCATTTCGGTTTTGCATTGTAGGTTACGCATATCGCCACTGTGATACATCAGGCAACTGGGAGCAGGTGTCCACTATAAACCGGACATGGGCCAACTACACGGAATGCACCACCTACCTGCACACTAACCACAGCAATCAGGAGGTGTGTGCAAATTTCATAACTCATAGGCAGCTATAATCTAATTTATGGCATGCATTGCTGTTTCTGTTGCTCATATTTAGTGATTTAAACAAATCCCTAATTAAAAAAGTAATACATTTCAGAATGTAACTCATTGGCAGAGTCAAGTCATTGACATCACTTGGTAGATGGTTAAACAAAATTTGAACAAAATGGTTAAAAATTTCAGTATTCAAAATTCAACCACCGAACCATTTCTTTAGATAAATATATCATAGAAGCTTTGATATGGACTCATTTTACATGGGTCAGTAACCAGCCACCTATAGCAACCGCACAGAAACATATACATAGCAACACAGAAAAGTTTTTAATTTGGAGATGAAGAGTATTTTTTGTCCAAAAGGTCTAAAGCATGGATTAAAATGTACAGACATTAACATGTTCATAATTCTATATGTGTACTATTTTTCGTTTTTAGGAGGTCTTTGAGCGACTTTACCTCATGTACACTATTGGATACTCCATATCACTGTCGGCATTACTGGTGGCTGTCTTTATCCTTTGCTATTTCAAGTAAGTATAATTAACATTTCGACAAGACAAATATAATTTTTTGAAAATATAAAAGTGGCATTGAATCCAGGACAGTAAACAAATTAAAAATTAAATCTAATACAGCAAGATGCTAGATGTTTCCATGTCCACTCATGAGTGTGTCTTAATGCATATATACACCCATAACCATGTGTATAGACGCAAACTTATGTTGATTGAGATATCTTTGCTATGATCTGATCAGACAGTCAGCAGGTATTCTGCTCTCTGAGGAATAAAGTAGGGAATAGTTTAGCCAGGGTTTTTGTAATTTATCCATGCAGAGCCAAAACATTGAATTTAGTCCACCACACTAGTAATTAATAATAATAATATTTAACCAATATCAAGTAATTGTGAAATTATATATAAATATGTACTTAAGTCATACTTTAAGTGGGTCAATACACTCTTAAGTTCAACTAATTGCACTTAATGTAAATTTTAATTACAGAAATGGTCAGAAAACGTTTTAAGTTCACACTTAGTTATATTCTTTTAAAGCATATTATTTTCATTGTAAGTACTCTTTAAAAAAGTATGTACTAAAAAGTATGCCAACTTCTTTTTCACAAGTGATAGTTGTGTCCGAAATCTCAAAATTGCATAAGTACTACATTTGACTTCACAACAGTTAAAAAAAGTGTGTTCCATATATGTGTGGTGTATGATTGCAGTCCTTGATGTACTACATCTGCGTTGTCTTGTGACCTATGAGACAATGAAATTAATAATTTTCCACAACTACTTCGAAGTCAATTCGATTATTTTCTCTTCTGTTTCTTTTTTTTTTCTCTAGACGTCTCCATTGCACCCGTAACTACATCCACATCCACCTCTTCACCTCATTCATATTCCGAGCAATTAGTATATTTGTGAAAGACGCCGTTCTTTATACTGTCACAGAAGAGGGCAAACTAGAAGATGGGTCCGTTGGACAAAGACCCTACATGGTACTCACAAAAACACATTTGCACATGAATACATAAATACTGTACATAAATAACACAAATTGTCTGCAGAGCCCAACATTAGTTTTATTGGTCGGTGTGCTATCAGGTGGGCTGCAAGGTTGCTGTGACCCTCTTCCTGTATCTCTTGGCAACCAATCATTATTGGATCCTGGTGGAGGGTCTGTATTTGCATAGTCTGATCTTCATGGCCTTCCTGTCTGACAAAAACTGTCTGTGGGCTTTAACAATCATAGGCTGGGGTGAGTTGTCACTTTTAAGTTGAAGATAACATTTGAAAGTAATATTTGTTAAGCAATCCATTATGACCTTGAGGGTGAATAGTGTTTTCCTTTAACGTCCGGTTTCAGACTCTCTTGCTTCCTCTTTCATAGGAATACCCGCAGTGTTTGTATCCATATGGGTCAGTGCCCGGGTGGCTCTGGCAGACACACAGTAGGTTTACACACACAAACATGTGGCACAGATGCATTCAGCACCTACATTCAAAGGTTTCTGTTAAACCTCAAAATGTTAACACCTCCCATTAGACCACACATTTTTCTTCCAAAAGGTTTAGGTTTTGTCACATCGTTTTTTAGCAAATTCCAGGCAAGACCTATTGTCGGCCTTTCTAAAAATAGTCACTGGCTGAACCTGTCACAAAACTGCACGGGGACACGAAGGCTGAGAATCCAAGTGCAGCAGTTTATTAGAAGAATAATCCACAATCGTAGTCAAAACAGGCTTGAGGACAAACACATCATAATCTGTGATGCTGTCTAAACTGGTGCGCCGCGACACGACAAATCCCTGACAGTAAACTGCTGCCTCATTCTACTTATGATGTACTGACAAAATTCTAATGATTTGCAAAGGTTGTTTTGTCGCGTCCAGTGTAGACAGACTTTAGCTGTTGCGGTGTGGCGTGACAACTGTCGCATCCTGTGTAGACAGGGTGTAACAGCTGCAGCTATGACACATGCAAGACTAATGAGCAACAGGTGAAAACAATCAGGCATGATGAGTCCAGGCAATGGATTATGGGATATGTAGTCCAGGATAGAATGGCAAAGGTATGGGATGGATGATACGCAGCTTTATATTCCACTCAATCCAAGTGGTTCTAGTGTTTGTTAGTAGGGTCTACATTGTTTAGGCAAGATTAAAGGATTTGGTTGTCACACAAATAAGACTGAGTGTGTTGTTTTTAAATCACTATTTTACTAAACACTTGTGATCGACTTAAGAATTTTGGTAAGACTTTACAATAAGAAGTCGTGGCCTAATGGTTAGAGAGTCGGACTTGTAACCTGAAGGTTGTGGGTTTGAGTCTCGTACTGGCAGGGATTTTAGGTGGGGGGAGTGAATGTTCAGCGTTCTCTCCCACCTTCAATACCATGACTAAGGTGCCCTTGAGCAAGGCACCGAACCCCCAACTGCTCCCCGGGCGCCGCAGCTAAAATGGCTGCCCACTGCTCTGGGTGTGTGTGCACTTTGGATGGGGTAAATGCAGAGCATTTAACCCATCCATTGGGTCACCATACTTGGCCACATGTCATGTCACTTTCACAATAAGGTTTCATTAGTTAACTGTATTAGTTAACATGAACAACACTTATACAGCATTTATTCATCTTAGTTAATGTTTAATACGTTATTTAAATTAAAAGTTGTATCTGTTTACATTAGTTAATGCACTGTGAACTAACATGAACATGTTTATTAACTAACATTGACAAAGGTTAATAAATGTTACCAGAATTTTATTATATTATTACATCTTTGTTGGATGCTGTCCAGGTGCAGCAAGATGAATGTGCAAACGGTAGCTCAGAAAACACATAAGGAGAAACATTGTGATAATAAAATATCCACCATCACAGACACTCGCATTTGGTCAGGATTAGATTTTTCAAAAGAACACTGAGTTTGCTGAAAAACAGTTGGTAATTTGCTCTGGATTTTAGTTTTACACTGTGTCACTTTAGAGAAGTAAAATAGTTTCCCAGTGTTAAAAAAAAGGTGTGAATACTACAGTGGTGAAAAGAAAAATCACAATTTAATATTCATGCCACCTGCAACACAGTGAAACCTATTGATGATTGTGAATACTTTCTAAAGTGCTGAAGGCTGGATTTCTTCATCTCTAGGTGCTGGGATATAAGCGCAGGCAATCTGAAATGGATCTATCAAGTACCAATCCTGGCTGCCATTGTTGTAAGAATTTTTTTCTCCAATAAATTATAATAATAATTCAAATGTTTAAATTCAGTATGCCATATGCAGTAACAAAAATCTGTACTTTATAAAATGCAAAATATATTATCCATATTTTACAAATACTAAACATTTCCTATCTGTAAAAACCCACCTGAAAATTCACTTATTTTTTGTGTGTTTTACTTATCTAGGTAAACTTCTTCCTCTTCCTCAATATCATCAGGGTTTTGGCCTCTAAGTTGTGGGAAACAAACACAGGAAAACTGGACCCTAGACAGCAGTACAGGTTATAAATTACTACACACACACACAGGTTTGTTTTTGTGAAAAGTGGGGACATCCCATAGGCGTAATGGTTTTTATACTGTACAGACCGTATATTCTATTGCCCTACACCAACCCTACCCCTAAACCTACCCCTCACAGGAAACTTTGTGCTATTTCAGATTTTCAATACACTCCATTCTGTGTGATTTATAAGCGTTTTGAAAAGTGGGGACATGGGGTAATATCCTGAAAAGTCACCTTCTCCTTGTAATACCTATGTCATACCTTTGTCATTATACAAATTTATGTCCTCATTTGTCACAAAAACGTGCGCGCACACACACACACACACACGCGTGATTTGCAGTGATTTGTTTGCTGTGGCCTGTATAGGAAGCTGCTGAAGTCAACCCTGGTGCTGATGCCGCTGTTTGGAGTTCATTACATGCTGTTTATGGCTCTTCCATACACTGATGTCACAGGTCTGCTGTGGCAGATTCAGATGCATTATGAGATGCTCTTCAACTCTTCACAGGTATATTCCAGTAAAAAAAAAATCACATCCAGCCAGCAAGCATATGAAGGAAATTACATTGGGATTCAACTGCTAAAAATAGAATAGTCTTTGTTCACAGTGACAATAATTTACACTTACAGTGACAAGACAAACAGAATTATTAATTTTCAATGAGAATTTGTGATTTGAGATGACAGGATAACACTTTACACGAAGGTCCCATTAGTTAATGCATTAACTAACATTAACTAAAAATGAACAACACATTTGTTACGGTACTTATTACAATACACTTTTTTTTAAAGATTAAATAAATATTAGAATACATATTAGATTGAGATTAGTTTGAGATTAAATACAAATATTAATTGTTACTATAATTCATGCTAACTCAGGTTCATTAAATAATATTAACAGATACAACGTTCACCATACAAATAACTTGTCTCTGGAAATTTTCATGTTACTTTAATTTGGTTAGGACACATGAAATATCATGGTTGTTGGCCTGAAAAAGTGTGTGCTTTTCCTTTATGGTGAATTTCATTTCCACAGGGTTTCTTTGTGGCGTTTATTTACTGCTTTTGCAATGGGGAGGTGAGTGTTTGACACTTTAGATTAATATATGAGTGTGCTTACTGTATTTACCTAAAGTATGGCTCTAATTGGTGTGAACTTGAACAATTCAATAAGCTTTCATATCTATTGAGATGTGCATGTTTAAAGTGCAGAGTGTAATTTCTGAAGGAATGTAATTGTAAGAATGATGACTTTAGCTAATGTTGCTGTTTTGACTCAAGCAAACGGTACAATGTTTTGATAGCCCCAAAGTATTTACAGTTTTTGGTAGAATCAACCTACAAAAGGTTTATATTTGTCTTATTTGTCTCTGCATATTCAAAGGCATGGCTCACTTAAAAATTTAAAGGCATAGTTCACCCAGAAATGAAAGTTCCGTCATTAATTACTCACCCTCATGTCGTTCCATACCCGTAAGACCTCCGTTTATCTTCAGAACACATATTAAGATATTTTTGATGAAATCCGAGAGCTCTCTGACCCTCTATAGGCAGCAAGGGAACTACCACGTTCGAGGCCCAGAAAGGCAGTAAGGACATAGGTAAAATATACATGTGACATCAAGGGTTCAACCTTAATTTTATGAAGCTACGAGAATACTTTTTGTGCGCAAAGAAAACAAAACTAACGAATTTATTCAACAGTTCCCTTGCTGTCTATATCTTAATATGTGTTCTGAAGGAGTGAACAGAAGGTCTTACGTGTTTGAACGACATGAGGGTGAGTAATTAATGACAGAATTTTCATTTTTGAGTGAACTATCCATTTCAATTCTGTCATCTTTTACTCAAACTTTTCATTCTGAGTTTTTGTCCTTGTGACTATTGCTTAAAATTCTTTCACACAATTTGGACTGACAAATAGGTAAATGACAAGGAGAATAAAAAGTGCTGTAAACAGTAAACTATTTGTGCTACAAATCAGTGTGTTTATTAATTACAATAATACAGTACACACATTCAAGTTACAAATAGCCATGTCCGTTCTTAAAGGGGTCATATGTTGCTGCTAAAAAGAACATTATTTTGTGTAATTGGTGTAATAAAATGTGTTTATGCAGTTAAGGTTCAAAAAACACATTATTTTCCACATATGTACATTATTGTTTCTCCTCTTTGCCCCGCCTTTCTGAAACGCGTCGATTTTTACGAAAGCTCATCGGTATGAAAAGCGAGGTGTGCTGTGATTGGACAGCTATCCAGTGCGTTGTGATTGGCCGAATACCTCAAAGGTGTGACGGAAATGTTACGCCCCTTACCTTACTGTGATGCCTTGTCCCGGCCGGAGCGACGAGACAAAAACATTAAAACCATTATAAACGAGGCATTCGTTGCATCAGTGGGGACATAATTACGGAGTATAATGACTTATACTGTCTTTTTACGGTTGCGTTGCATCGCGCCGCATAAACAAAAAACCATTTGTCTGCATTTGTGATCAGAGAAAAGACAAACAACAAGCGCTACTCTACACAGATCAAAACTCGTGTTTGAATCGTCAGTGGCAAATCCTTTATATATAAATAACGTACTTACAGTCTGTGAGTCAGAACAGCCGCATTGTAGTCTACTCTACCAGGATCAGGAAACAGTCCTCCCTAAAATGTGCTGCACACATCTGAATATTTGGGTTGAACTGTTCTGGAACAGTGTTGTAAATACAAATTAACCACTGATTTCTAGGCCGGGTTTCTCTTTGGAAGGCCAAAAAACAAATAGTTTTGCTTTCACAACGAAACACAGCATCACATACGGCGGCTAGAGTGAGCGGCAGCCGGTGGGCTTGAGAACGGCGCGGCCGGCGGGCTTGCGGCAACCACATGTGACGATCCCGGGCTGGACTCCGCTTCGTCCACGGTGAAAGCCGATCCGGCAATCCACAGCGCGAAGTTGATGTATTTCCTCAGCAACCAGCACGGATCAGCTCTAGGCATGACGAAACAGATATCGTCCTCTTTTGGAAAACCAAACGAAGTAGTTTCGCTTTCACAACGAAACACACAGCGCCCTTCACGACATGGCGGCAGCAACAATACTACAGCGAGAATAAAAGTTACGCCTTCTTTCTTTGCGTGAACATTTGGGCGGCGTTATGCAAATCTTCCCAGATAGTGAGGTAGATATGTGGGGGCGTGTTAGAACGAGCCATTTTAGGTAAGCGTGGTTAACTCTTAACTTTTATAAAGAATATCTCTTTGGATTTGAGACTTTAGTCTTTGCAACTTTACTTCTTTATGCACAAAGAGCTTGTAACACTTCAAAGAGAAAGGAAAAATTGAAATCGCGTCATATGACCCCTTTAAATAAAATGGAGGTGGATGTTTTTTTTTTCTTTTCAATTTATGTACTTATGCACTATGCAATTTGGTAGCATAAATAGCGTGAGTAGTGAGTTCACACTGAAAATCTCAAGAAAAAGTGCACTTCAAATACCCAGATGATACACCGATGTGCACTCAGTCTAGGTTTTTTTTTCTCTAGTAGCTATTCCATCCACATTTGCATTTAGCCTAAATGTAGTACTACTGTACGACTGGAAATGTATTTTCTTGCCCCTGAAATACATTTTATAATATATTTTGGTAAATGAAGGTTAAAACTAAATGTATTTTCAATTTCAAAATTTTGCATATATTTAAAATATATATTTGTGCTGTATGGGTATTACGTACCGGAGGGGGAGGGGCTATGATACTCCAATGCTGCATGACAGAATAACCTTCATACACTAGATAGTACATAGTATAAGTGGTATTCATTTGGGACACAACTCATTTCTTTAAACTGGAATAGGAGATTGTATTTTAACACAGAAGAAACCATTTACATCACCTTTAAATTTGTGTGTGTGACAGTCACTTAGCCTCTTTTCTCTGTCTCTCTCTTTCTTTTTATATCTCTCCATGATGAACAGGTGCAGGCAGAGGTTAAGAAGGCATGGCTGAGGCGCAGTCTTGCATTAGACCTGAAGCAGAAGGCTCGTGTCAACAGCAGTGCGGGATGTGGGAGTGGCTATTACGGAGGCATGATGTCACACACCACCACACAGAGCGTGTGCCTCAGTGTCAGCGGCACTAAAGGCCTGCCTCTGGGGACCATGGGTGCCAAAGGACAATCACGTCTCCACCATTCAGGAAACTTACCTGGGTATGCGCCTCATGACACAGAGGCTGTGTTTTTTACAGTGCGGCAGCATGAACTGGCTCTGAGGCTGAATGATGGGAAAAAGTCTCCATGCAAGCAGACCAGCAGGAATGCAGAGGAAAGTGCGCACGATTTTGAGCCATATTTTGTAGCAGATGATGAACATTCTGGTTCCATGTCTTGGAAAGAACTGGAAACAATGCTTTGATGGTCTTCTGGCTGAACATTAGTGGTGCTTACTATGTTTAGAAGCCCTTAGTATTAAATAGTCTATATTAATACAAGTTAAGCTCAGTCGACAGCACTTGTGGCATGGTGACCACAGGTATGAATTTCAACTCAGTTCTCATTTCCTTAAAAAAATAAAAAATAAAAATAATGTAAATGTAGATGTTGAAATACTCACTGTTTCAACAGTATAGTCACATGTTGTAAACAATGTTAACATGAATTTAGTATGAAAAATCACTTACTAACCCTGTTTTTGTGTAAAATTATATTCAGTTTCACAACTTTGTTGCCACGACAATGGAACACCATAAACTCATAGACCCTAAAATAGCTGTAAAAATGTTTTTAAAAATGTTCAGCTCAAATAATACATTTTAACAGAAGAATTAATGTGAGTATAAAATAAAATAGCTAAATTAACTTATAAATAAATTTATAAAATTGAAATCCTCCAAAAATTGGCCTCATTCACTTCCACTGTAAGTGACTCACCGTAACTTTGATTTTGCTTTCATTTATTTATTAATTAATTTTTTAAAGAAAATGATAAATGAATCTAAATTAATTTGTGGTACATTATGCCACGAAGACTGATTTTCGCTTGCCAGACTATTAAACAAACAAACAAGCAAATAAAAATCCCATGGATTTACATTCAAGAAAGACCTCATCTAGAGACTTCATGTGCAATTTTGACCTGGGCCAATAAGCAACCATCTAACAACGTCCTAGCAACCACCCTGAACGCCATACTAACTGCATAGCAACATGCTGAAAACATTTAGAAACATTTTAGAAAACACTGTAGCAACCAACCCCAGCACACTAACATTGTGGCGGTGAGTTTCTAAAGCACAATGTTGAGTTTTTAATATTGTAATTATGGATGCCTGAAGCTAAAATATCAAGCAAATATATTTGTCTGTCATGCATACTGTGCATACAATATAGAGAAAAAAATGACTTGTTATGTCACTGGATTTGACTGGACATCAGTGGACAGGATGTTTTCCTCCTGATACTTTCTTTAGTTGAAAGGTTTGTACATAACTTAAAAGTGTGGATTTAAAGGTGCACAATGGATCATTTAAGTACTTCTTTTTAGTTCCTGTGCCATTCCTTTGTAGGTCTGAACATGCAGCCTTTAGTAACTAAGTCAGGTAATGTAGGCCACTAGAAAATAGCATGATAAACTTTCACATTTGAAATGATCTATAAAATTGAATGCTTAATATCAGTCACCTCTCTTTATCGTTTCAAATATTTTAGTTAATGTTCTTTAAGAATCTCAAAATAATGTCCTGCATTAAAAACCTGCAGTAAGACAGTCCATGTTGTGCCTGCCAGATAGCAGGCAGCATAAACTGAAAAGAATCTCTTCAAATCTCTGCTCAAGCCATCATGATTATAGGATGCTTACTTTAATCTGCATTTGGAATATTTGGAGCTCTAATTTCGGAGAGATTATCTTTTGCACAGCTAAGTGCATTATTAATCAAACTCATAAGATCATGATGGTTATAATGATATTTTGTGATTTTATATTTAGAAATCCACCTGCTGACTGACAAAAAAAAATGGATCATGTGGTGTTTTGTGTAAAATCATTATTTTAGATGTGTGTTGAATAGAATCTGGACTGTCTGTAACAGGTTTAATACTTATTTAAATTCTTTATTAAATGTTTATGTCACTGGAATATGTACTTCATTAATGGCAGTCATTATAATGTTAATGATGAACACGGTAAACAGTTTCACCAGGACACAAGGAAACCAGCACTTACATTAACTACTCTACCCATGCAAATCAGTGACAAAATAATGTCCACAGTGTACGTGGAGATATTACTTTTCCTAAAATGTTTTAAAGTAAGGTTTTTAAAAATGGATGTGAAAGAATGCATGTTTTGTGTTTGATTGGCAGACATTTTTACTTCTATCCCAATTCAAAACAAACATTTTGTCCTTTTATTATGGAGCCGCTCTTTCCCTCATAGTCTTTCTTCTGCTCTAAAACTATATATTTCACATTCTTTCAGCACTCTGCCCTAGATGCCCTCTCACTGCAGTCAGGAATTTCACAGAAGAGCTTCAGGTCTAAACCTAGCCCAGGACATAGACAGTCTCGGCCTGCTTCACATACAAATGTGCAAGCACATCAAACTTGTCGACCATGCATTGTTTGTTATATTTTTACCATTATGAATCTGCCATACACATCCAGTGAACAATCACTGACATCTTTTCATATTTACATTTCACAGTGCAAGAAAATAAGAGTAGTGTGGGTTGCATGTTTTAGCAATTCGAATGATGCTGACAAGAGGACCTCTAGTGGATATATGTGTAACTGCATCTCAATCAAGTTTTTGGTATGGTAAACACGTGAGCTATGCATTAGTCTTAAAAGAAATAGCTCACTCAAAAATGAAAATTTGCTGGAAATTTAATCACTCTTAGGCCATAATATAGATGAGTTTGTTTCCTCATTTAAACATATTTTGACAAATCTATTATAACATCACTTGCTCACCAATGGATCTTCTGCAGTGAATGGGTGCCGTGAGAATGAGAGTCCGAACAGCTGATGAAAACATCATAAAAATCCACATTCACACAACTCCAGTCCAAGTTATGTATTGTGAATCAAAAAGCTGTGTGTTTGTAATAAAGAAATCTATTATGAAGGGGTTCACATTTTTCACCCATGGTTCTGGCCAAAAATTACTAGCTATAATACATAATAAAACGCTTTCTCGGTTAGTCCTAAAAACTGTTGATTTCGGATTTGCTTGTTGTTTTGCTTGTAAACAGTGCTTGATATCTCTCCCGATTCAGACTAGATGACTTTTTCACTAGAGAAAGCAATAATATGGATAAAGGACTCGTATTTTAGAAGAGTTTTGAAGTTAAACTCTTTAAAGTATAAACTATATATATATATTAATTATATAATAAATATATATAATATAAAGTATATTCATGAGGAAACTGATTTTAACAAAACACACAGTTTTCGGTTTCACAAGATGTTAATTGATGCCTGGATCAGGTGGATGACCTTGTGGATTGATGATTCTTGATCAGCTGTTTGGACTCCCATTTTGACGGCACCCATTCACTGCAAACAATTCAGTTGGTGAGAAAGTGATGTAATGCTCAATTTCTCCAGATCTGTTCTGATGAAGAAAGAAACTCATCTACATCTTGGACGGCCCGAGGGTCAGTACATTTTAAGCAAATGTAAATTTTTTGGGGGGTAAATTATTCCTGTAAATATGCATAAAAATAGTCAGACAACCTCTGTAGTCCAATTTGGCCATTTAGTGTCTCACAAGTAAAGTTTAAAAAAATCGAAAGTATTACTGATGTGTTTTATGATGTAGAATAAAATGTGAAAATATCTTGAGCTTGTGTAAACCACAGACCTTTTGAGGCATTTAACTAAAAACAACACTTAAAGGAACACTCCACTATTTTTGAAAATAGGTTCATTTTCCAAACAGTTGAGTTTTACCGTTTTCGAATCCATTAGCACTTTTAGCGTAGCTTAGCATAGATAATTGAATCTGATTAGACCGTTAGCATCATGCTCAAAAATGACCAAAGAGTTTCTATATTATTCTATATTTTATTGGTGCAATGATATTACGCAGCGCCTGAAAATAGGCTTATTTGAAGTTACCTAGCTGGGACTATTTTCAGGCGCTGCGTAATATCATTGCGGCTGCTGCACCCATTTAGTACGGCAGCAAAGTGGAATGAGGGTATAGTTCCTAGCCATATTGGCCTAATCGCAGCTTTTTATTTTCCGTCGGTCTTAGTAAACGATGTAACTACAGAAGAATCACGTTTTAAATAGGAAAAATATAGAAAAACATAGTCATTTTTGAGCGAGATGCTAACGGACTAATCAGATTCAATTTAGCTACAGCTAAAAGTGCTACCGCCAAACCGGAGATGGACTGAATGGATTCGAAAACGGTAAAACTCAACTGTTTAACTCTAGGTGAGTTGGAAAATGAACAAAAATAGTGGAGTGTTCCTTTAAGGACGATGTAAGTGCTAAAATGCTAACTCGTTCGGGGTTTTGGCCTACAAAATAAGTCATCCACACAGCAAGAGCCGAGATTACAAGCATGGTAGTATCTCCCACCTTCTAGGGGACTAGGGCGGTTAGAAATTTATCATGTAACATCAAGGATCTTGCCATTAAAAATTGGCGAACAATAAGTCTGTTAAATAACGATTACAAAATATTAGCCATGATTTTTGCTAAAAGACTTAACAAAACTAGGATTTCCTTGCCTGCTTGTGTAAGCTTTTGGAATAACAAATGTAATGATGTATTATGGGAAGATTTCTGGCTTCTTCTGTGATATTTTTTTCTGTCTAATAATGTTGTTAAAGTTTCTATTAAAATTATTCACAATTGCTACCTAGTTAATTATAAAGTTGCTCAATTTAATAATAGCTCCTTTTGGGTTTTTTTTTTTTTTTTTTTTTTTTGCAATTCAAGTCTTGTTGTAGAGACAATTAATCATTTAATTTGGGACTGTGTGTATGGTAACATATTTTGGGTCGACTTTTCAAACTTTGTCAAAAGATATCTATCTTCAAACTTCTGTATAAACCAAAAAATTTTCTTTTTTTGGTGACTCTTTGGATCTAGACCCACCCAGTTAGTGCTAAATTTTATATTCACAAGTGCAAATTTTCCAAGAAAACTGCTACTTTTTTATTCTTAAGAAAGATCTTGATATATATTTCATTTCTTTGAAGAACTCTAAAAATTGCATGCAAGACTCTGTTATGGTGTAATTTTTGTTAATGTCTGTGTATTATAACCCTCATTATTGTTTATTTTTGTTCATTAATGTTTGTTATGTCTTTGTTATTGTTGCATAATAAAATAAATAAATAAAAAAGCAAGCATGGTAGTAGCTAAAACCTCTTGAAGGCCTCTAGCGGCTGCTTTGGTTCACTGCGTCCCCGCGGCATTGGAAAGGTCCGCGCGTCCTTCATGCGCATCCCAGCCTTGTAGTAGGACCCACCTGCAATAACCTTTCCACTTAATTATGTCTTATGCATTCGATCTCATTGTTGTTTCATATGAAGCGCTTCGTCTGTAAAATTAGTGTGAATCATCCTAAAATGATTTTGCTGATCCGGGAATGCTGAGATCATGATGAGGTCAGTATAGAGGAGGGGTGCAGACGGTCAAGGAGAAAGCCTCTGTTCGTCTGCACTGTAATAGTGGAGACAGGCGTCTTCACCTGTCATGCCTCGTCTCTGAAAGCGGTTGTGTGTGTATCTGTGGCGTAAGGGAGGGGTCCAGTGGGATGGAGCAGAGTTGCATGCAGTCCGCGATGGCTATGGGTGCACAGTCCAAGAAAGGCTTCTCCAGGAGTATCGCCGTGGAGAGGAAAAACCTCATCACAGTTTGTAGGTGAGTGAGAAGCTTTCAGGAGCCACCTATGTATGTATGCTGCAATATTTATGGCCTTCAGTGGAGTCATAAACAGGGATGCGTCCGAAAATATGTATTTTTCTGCTTCATTTGTTAATTTAATTGCTTGCTGAAATCAAATGTGACGTTTTCACCGTCCTCTTAAAGAAATCTGCGGATTTGGAGGTCTTTGACCGACACACATCGTAAGGTCTGGATTGCTAAAGATCTTCGGCTAACTTTGGTTTACTTCGCAATGTGAATCTATAAGCTAATTATTAATGGTGTTTTATCAAATTATTTTTGAAACCGGACATTGCACGCAATGTGATTTATCTCTGTTCCCCGGATGATGTGGTTGCTATGACGACAACCGTCCTCCCGCAAGGGCAGCAGGGCTGACGGGGGCCGCTGGGATTCTGCTGTGCTGTACAGAGAATAGGGATCACACTCACAATGATCCAAAAATCAAATTAATACTTAATTCTAAAAAATATTGATGGTTTTGGATTCCCTAATATTTAATCATTTAAAAAAATGTTTTTAATATTTATTGTACTCATACATGTTTTTACATTGTGCTTATTTACATTTAAAGGGGTCATATGATGTTTTTTTAAAGATCATTATTTTGTGTATTTGGTATAATAGAATGTTGACATGCTTTAATGTTCAAAAAAAACATTATTTTTCAAATACTGTACTTTATTGTAGGTCCTCTATGCCCCGCCACTCTCAAACGCTTCGTTTTCTACAAAGTCCCTCCTTCCGACAAGCGCAGTCTGCTCTGATTGGCCAGCTGACCCAGTGCATTGTGATTGGCCGAACACCGCAAGCACTCGTTGGAAATGTAACGCCCCTTACCATAATCGCGAGCTTCATCTTGCAAAATAAATGTAAAGACAGTCATCATGTCTTAGTTTTTAACATCAGTTCAAGCTCCCCGAAAGGGGACAGGACAACGTAATGATGCGGTACACAAGCCGCGGTTAAGACAGCGACTCACTGTGATGTGACGCTGTCTGTCTCTCTCTCGCGTGCACACACACACACACACGATGCGCAAAACTCCGCATTTGAACAGTCAATAGCAAATACTTAAACTAGTAACAAAACATACTTACAGTCACTGATTCAGAAGCGCCAGATTGTCGTAGCAAAGTCAGAATTACCTCCTCTCCTAGGTTCATGAAACGGTCATCCATAAAACGCATTGCTGTTCTGTTTTAAGTAATCTAAAAGATTCCTAAATGCATCTAATTTCGGAATGCCAAATAAAGTGCTTTTGCTTTAGCCTAGAAACACACAGCGTCTCCCTGACATGGCTGCTGCAACACTAACTGCGGTTACTGAAACCACGCCTTCTTTCTTTGCGTGAACATTTGGGCACATTATGCAAATATTTCCACATAGTGAGGAAGATATGTGGGGGCATGTTAGAACGAACCATTTTAGGTAGGCATGTTTGACTCTTAACTTTTATAAAGAACACCTCTTTGGATTTGAGACTTTAGTCTTTGCAACTTCAGGGATCTTATCTATGCACAATCAGCTTGTAACACTTCAAAGAGAAAGAAAAAAAATGTAATTTCATCATATGACCCCTTTAAAAAATACTAATTGGTTAGGAGTTAGGACAAAGTGGGAGCAAGGTTTTTCTCTCCAGCTTTTGTCTGTCATGTTGTACTCTGCCTATTGTACTGCTGTGTACTGAAAGAGTCATTGTTGTGACCAGAACAATTGATGGTGAAGTCACTGCTGGTTTTGGCATCGGCAGGAATGACATTGCTTCATGTATGACTATGCCATTTTATGCGTTAAATTATATTTTGTGTAGTTGTGGGTGGGGACACTGTAAATTATACAGTAAATCTTCTTTTTAAAATGATGGCAACAGAATGCAAGAAATGTTATTAAAGGATTAGTTCACTTCCAGAATAAAAAAAAAAAAATCCTGATAATTTATTCACCCCATGTCATCCAATATGTTCATGTCTTTCTTTCTTCAGTTGCAAATAAATTAAGGTTTTTGAGGAAGACATTCCAAGATTTTTCTCCATATTATGGACTTCAGTGGTGGCCAACGGGGTTGAAGGTCTAAATTGCTGATTCAATGCAGCTTCAAAGGGCTCTACACGATCCCAGCCGAGGAATAAGGGTCTTATCTAGCTAAACGATCGGTCATTTTCTAAAAAAAAACTACTACAAATGCTCATCTTGCACTAGCTCGACTTCATGCATTAAGTTGTCACGTTGGAAAGGTCATGCTGATGTAGGTCGGAAGTACCGACTAGTGATTACAAGCAAACGTGCAAAGAAAGCAAATGGCCTTTACAAAAAAAAGTAAAACATTGATGTCGGACGATTTTGAAGTTGGAGAAAAAAAATGAGATGTTTCGCCCTACCCTACTTTTGCGAAGTAAGTGAAGAGTAACATGCGAACTTTCCAACGTGATTACAAATGCCTGAAGTCGAGCTTGTGACAAGATTTTGCATTTGTGGTTAAAAAGTATATAAGTGTTTATTTTTTTTAGAAAATGACCGATCGTTTAGCTAGATAAGACTCTTATTCCTCGGCTGGGATCTTGTAGAGCCCTTTGAAGCTGCATTGAATCTGCAATTTGGACCTTCAACCCGTTGGCCACCATTGAAGTCCATTATATGGAGAAAAATCCTGGAATGTTTTCCTCAAAAAAACTTAGCTTTTTGCGACTGAAGACAGAAAGACATGAACATCTGGGAAGACAGGAGGGTGAGTAAATGATCAGGAAACAGTTATTCAGGAAGTGAACTAATCCTTTAATTAAATACAATTATGTTTAGAAGTCACCTTGTAATTGTAACAATTGCATGTTTAGGTTAAGTAACTCTTGAATGGTCTATGAAATGTATTCCCTCTTTTTACTTCATTTTTTCCAATATTAGGTGCTCCATAACTCAGGATAAAAGCAGGTGGAGCTACCTTTCAAAAATGTGATACATCACATAACCCAGATTTGATTCTAAAAAGCCCCATTTAATATATTTTGCCTAAAAATATTCATAGCAAGAAAGCAGGTGACATTCGGTATTATGTTAACAACATGGCAAAATATGCATGTTGTACATACAGTAGAACTCATACATAATACATTATGTACTTTAATGTATGTCACTCAGTTGGAAGCAGTTGTATTCATGAGCTTTCTATAAATGAAGTAAGTACAATAAGTAGTTAAGTAGAAAATGGTTTAGTCATTTATCAGAAAGATTCATTTAGTGCATTGATCCACAAAGTTCAACGGAACTCATGCATCAGACCATCACTGGGTATTACCTCACCATTGCTTCTTGCTACAGGCTGTTAACTTAGTGTAGACTTAGTGTATTACTAATTTCAAAGATTTTGTGTCTTATCTTTGTATCTGAATTATTATTTTTTTGGTTAAATAAACAATGAATTAGTATGGACAAATATAAATAAATTTTCTTTTGATATAGATTGTGGTAATGCTTTACCTATAGATTACCTTGTGAACCCGATCTTTTTATAATTATCCCTTGTGAAAAGGAAGTGCACTTGATTGTACTGACTGTGCACTTGTAGTGTACTTGCAGATCATAATAATAAATGGACACTTAAATGTACTTTAAAGAGAATATGTTTTCAAGATCATGTTTTTAGCACACTTACTGAAAGTACACTTTGAAATAGTTCACTTTGTAATAATGTCAGATTAAAAGTTTTAATTTAAATAGTACCTTTTAATGATGTTTTAATAACGTTTAGGCTTTATAAGAGGTTGTCATGCAATTTCAATTTTTCCTTTCTCTTTGGAGTATTACAAGCTCTTGGTGCATAAAGAAGATCTGTAAAGTTGCAAAGACTAAAGTCTCAAAACCAAAGAGATATTCTTTATAAAGTTAAGAGTCAACAACGCCTACTTAAAACGGCTCGTTATAACACGCCCCCACATGTCTACGTCACTGTGTGGGAAGATTTGCATAACGCCACCCAAATGTTCACGCAAAGAAAGAAGGCGCAACTTTTATTCTCGCTGTAGTATTGTTGCCGCCGCCATGTCGTAAAGGCGCTGTGTGTTTCGTTGTGAAAGCGAAACTACTTTGTTTGGCCTTCCAAAAGAGGACGATATCTGCTCGTCTGCCTTCACCGGACGAAGCGGAGGTACAGCCCGGGGTCGTCACATGTAGGGCTGAAAGCCCGCACGCCATGCCGTCTAAGCCACTGGCCACCGTCACTCAACGCCGGCTTTGCTCACTCTAGCCGCCGTGGTGGTATGACGCTGTGTTTCGTTTGTGAAAGTGAAACTACTTTGTTTGACCTTCCAAAAGAGGACACGACTAGAAATCAGGGGTTAAGTTGTATTTACAACAATGTTCCAGAACAATTCAAACCAAATATTCAGATGTGTGCAACGCATTTTACGGCGGACTGTTTCCTGATCCTGTTAGAGTAGACTACAATGCTGGCTGTTCTGACTGACAGACTGTAAGTAAGTTTTTATATTAAAGAATTTGCCACTGACGATTCAACGCGAGTTTTGAGCAGTGTAGAGTAACACTTGCTGTTTGTCATTTCTCCGATCAAAAATACAGACATGGTTTTATGTTTATGCGGCGCGCGATCAATGCTGCAACTATTCTGTAATTATGTCCCCACTGGATGCAACATATGCCTTGTTTATAATGGGTTTTAATTATTTTTTTTGTCTCGTCGCTCCGGCCGGACACAGGGCATCACAATATGGCAAGGGGCGTACCATTTCTGTCACATGCTTGAGGTATTCGGCAAATCACAACGCACTGGACAGCTGGCCAATCAGAGCACACATCGCTTTTCAGAACGATGAGCTTTGTAAAAATCTCGTTTCAGAAAGGCGGGGCATAGAAGAAAAACAATAATGTACAGTATGTGGAAAAGAATGTGTGTTTTAACCTTAAAAACCGCATAAACACATTTCATTACAAAAATACACAAAATAATGTTATTTTTAACAACATCATATAACCCCTTTAAAAAGTATTGACATTTGTTTTCATGGGTTGCAACTACTATGCACATGCATGATTGTCATGAATTGGCTCTGTGGTTCTCCCCAATCGAATCAGAGGGCACCCCACACCGAGCACTAAACTCTGCCCCCGGACGTCAGGAACAGGGGACACAGACACAGACAAGACCCCCCGACACACTCAAAACACACACCACACACACACACACACACACAGAGACACACACTCTCTCTATTAACATTACGAAAGTCTTTGTTGGCCCGGCTGACATTACTGAGCATTTCATGTATACTCTATTGGAGATGTGTTGGACCTTGGACTGTTACTGTTTTCACGATTGTTGCTGAATGACTCGACCGTCTTGCTTCTGATGTTTTGACTTCGTTTGTATTGTGGGATGCCTGCCCCGACCCTCTGCCGTTTTCTCTGAATCTGCTTTGGTTCTTGTCTATGATAACCCTTGTCTACTGGTGTTACCCTGCTGTATGCTACACTTCATTGTAATAAAGCTGCACATGAATACTCACGGCGTGACCCCTCATTTAAATTCTGTTATTATGTATAATGTTATTGATAGTACGTTTTAAAAGAAAACTTCATGTCTATCACTATGTGAGAAGATTGGCATAAACCCACCCCCCCCCCCCACAGCCCACAAAAGTTCATTGCCAAAGAAAGAAGCGTGAACTTTTATTCTCACTGAAGTATTGTAGCTGCCGCCCTCTGCCTGTTCTCTGACTCTGCTTTGGTCTCATCTCTGATAACCCTGTCTACTGGTGATTTACACTGCCTGTATTGCTACTCTATCTTTTTAATAAAGCTGCACATGGATCCTCACTCGTTGACCCCTCATTATAATGATGTTATTATGTTATAATGTTATTTGATAGTACTTTCCAAATTAATATATATATAATAAAAGCAAAGTAATAATACAGTATATATATATATTAAAATACTAAATACCAACTTCTGACAAATGTGTATTTACAAATATATTTAAATGGATGACAGTCAAGTTTCCATAAAAATGACATTAAACACAACAGAACACTTTAACTATATTTCAAAGACAATAGAAATAATTGTGAAGTTGCATGTGAAGATATACTTAAATTCTGATTAATTGGGTTAAAAACACACTTAAGTTCAACCAATATGATGTAATATATATTTACTATAAACATTTAAATTTAATTGTAAATAACATGTAATTAAGTGTCTGAAAACATTACATTCAGTTCCCACTTGAGTATAAAGTCTTTCTGAAAGTATGCCAAAGTGTGCTTATTTTTCTCTTGGGATTTCAATTATGGTCCACAATACAGACAACACAGAGTTAAACTTAATGAAATAAGAAAGACAATGTCTTGGATACAGATGAAATCAACCAGAAAAACAAACCCACATGGTATCAGTGGTGTACTGTAGGTCTTAAAATAAAATGGAAACCAGGTCATTTTTTTCCCATATTGAAGTATACTGAATTGTTTGTGTTTGAATGGCAGGTTTTCGGTGAAGACACTGCTAGAGAAGTACACAGCAGAGCCCATCGATGACTCGTCAGAGGAGTTCATTAACTTCGCTGCTATTCTGGAACACATCCTCAGCCACCGCTTTAAAGGTAAGAATGCATATCACTAGTATACTTGCACTAGCAGTAGACTTTTACTCTATAAGAACATTAAGGACATACAGTATTTAAGCCAGTGATGCAAATGCAGGTGATCTCTCACATTATGTCTTTTGCAGGCTCTGGCAGCTGGTTTGATGGTCAGCGTAGTTTTTGGGACTTCATCCGTCTGGCCTGCAGTAAAGTGCCCAATAACTGCATAAGCAGCATTGAGAATATGGAGAACATCAACTCCTCACGAGCAAAGGTGGGCAAACAAATCTTTACTTAAAATAGATCAAGTAGAATGAGTAATGTCATAATCATTAATGCTTGAATTGAATACACAAACAAAGAATCCACTGTACTTCTTTTGGGCCACAGTTAGAATAGAAGTACATTGGAGTACATTAAGTAAGGTGCGTACTTAAATATATAGTTCACTCAAAAAGGAAAATTCTTTCTTCATTTAAATGTTCTTCCAAATCTGTATGACTTTCTTTTATTCTGTGCAACATAAAAGGAGATATTTTGAGAAATGTCTCAATGTTTTTTTTTTGTCCATATATTTGAAGTCAGCATTGCAAAAACATAGGTTACCAACTTTCTTCAAAATATCCTTTTTTTTTTAAATATCTTTCATATCTTTTTTGTTTCACAGAAGAAATAAAGTCATACTGGTTTAGAATGACATGAAGGTGAATAAATATGAATGAACTATTTTTGGATGAAATAATCTTTGTATTGAGATAAAAGAGCATGATGGACATACAAAAACATAATGTAACTTGCAGAACTTCAAACTATTCTCTTATTTATTAAAATAAATCTAAAAAATTGCAAATTAGAGAAAAACAGGTAGTGATGAAAAACTAAAATATTGTTGTTTTGGCACCAACATTGGTGGACCTTGTAAAGTAATTAAATACCATGGTACGTGAAATACTGTATATGAACCCAAATATATGAATATGACAAAGTACAGTAATTTTTTGTTAGGGTACTGTTTTACACATCACTGTATTTCATGTTGCTGTATAAATAATGTCTATTTACAAAACAAAAGTTGTTGCAAAAATGTTACAGAATACTCTACTGTATTTTGGTGAATTATACAATTTTAGTGTTTTCTCCAAAAAAGTATGATTTTGGTATGTTTTATTCTCATTGACAATTACTCAACTAAACTTTCTTTAACTTTAAAGGTGTTCATTAATGTTTCTGCAGTATATGCATGTAGATGTTTGCTATGATGAAGCTTGCCTTGACTTGTGATTTATCCGTGTCTTTAGGGCAGAGCATGGCTACGGGTTGCACTGATGGAGAAACGGCTGTCTGAATACATCGCCACAGCTTTGCGAGATAGCCGCACCACCAGGTCAGGCTGAAAGGGAAAAACTCAGTATTAATCAAACCACCAATATGATTCTTTAACGCAGTCACACCCAGGAATCATTACACATATCCAGTTTAAACATAACAATGTAGACAGCCATTATGAATGTTACACTGTCGAATACATAATATGGTGCATCTATAATGTGATCGTATTTGTTTATGTATTGCATGTGTATGTTTGTCTACAGGAGGTTCTACGATGAAGGTGCCATAATGTTGCGAGAAGAAGCAACTGTTTTGACCGGAATGCTCATCGGACTTGGAGCAATTGACTTTAGGTAAGAGGATGGGTAATGGAAGGGGTAATAAAATCAAGCGTAGCATTAGTTCTGGCAGGTCACGTTAGTCAGACTCGCATCAGCTGACTCTCAGCTGATCCCCATCAACCTATGGGAATACGACACCTATCTAAGTATCCATATATAAGGTCCCGCAGTAGTATCAGCCGTTCGCATTGCTCAATAGCTAATTACCCTCCTCCATCCCCAACTCCTCCTCTGTCAGTCAGGATTCAGACTAATTCTAAAATGTGTACATAACATTATTGAACTTTAACGATATCTGCAATACATTTATGTTGGTTCTGTTCAGTTTATCCTGGGGGGGTTATCGCTGCTCTCCCTGCTCTCATCCATGCTAGGCTGCATGGATGCGCAGGGAGTTCTTGCCCAGAATGGAACCATACCGCCAATCCAAACTGTATGCTAATTGTCAATCATCTTTGACGATAGTGGTCCTGACAGAACTGAGGAATACAAAACACACAAGCTATGTTTCAAAACCTTCTGAAATGGAACCTCGTAAGTGAATGATTTGGAATGTTTTACATAGGCAGGAACTCTGCCCACCACACTCATGTAAAGCATATGATACTTTAATGCAGGTTTTGGAGCCGAGCTATAATGTAATGCAATGTAATCAATGTTGTGTAATCCTTGCTGTGTTTGTTGTCAGTTTCTGTTTGAAAGGGGAGGCTCTGGATGGGAAGTCTGAGGCTGTTATTGACTACACTCCATATCTGAAATTTACACAAAGGTGAAGATCATTTGTTTCCTACAGTACAACACAGTTTCATACAGGGAATGGTGTGGGTTTCAATGTTTAGATTGTATTTACATCCCTCTATTCTAGGGGTGCACAATTAATTGTATTAATGATTATGCATAATCATTGGAAATATTGTCCCTCTGGTTATTTATTCCGAAAACGTTGTTTTCATTTGACATTTCTGTTAACTCGCATTGGTAGCACGCCTCCACATGCTTGGGGTTGCCAGATTTTAAGAGTTTAAATCCCCTTTCTCTTAAATGGATAAATTCTCTGCCCAGTGTTTTACTTAATCTTCCCATTCATTTTTTAGAGAAGCCTTTTACGGTTTTGCCATTTTTTTTGTAATGTAGAGAGTGTGTTAATGTATTTGATAAATATAATAAATCAGGATAGATGAGGAAAAAATAAACCCTTGTGTATTATTTGACAATCTCTTGACTTGTGCTTGTGTGAAAGTGCAATAATTCTGATGTTAAAGAAATATCTAAAAACGAAAACAATTGTGATTAATAATTGCAGTTATATTTTTGGAGCTAAATGATCATTATTATCAGTTGTAACCATTATTGTGCAGCCCTACTCTATACTAATGGAATGCTTGTTGTTCATATGGTTTCCTGAAAGAATACTTTTTTTTTGTTAAACTGATTCAATTCAGAGTCGTTTTGACCTTTTCATTAAAAAGAACTTGTAGCTCATTTCTGAGTTTCTGTTAATCAGCCAGTTAGACACAGTTATTGGTTGGTGGTGATATATTCACTTTAGTCAAATATTGGCCAATTAATCAGTTATCACTAATTATAACAATGTATAATCTGGTTATGTGGTCATTATCATAAAATAAACTCTGGATGAATAGGGGGAGGATAACATGTGGTGCCAAATATCTATTCCAACTTACTATGAAAAGAGAGACCATGGAGTAATACGAGACATTTGAAAGTAGTGTTTAGGGTCAGATTCATTACTATGGAAAAATATTTGACCGCTCAATGCTGCTCAGATTGACCAGAATCAAGTATTCCGCTCTGTTGCCATGGCAATGAGATCTTGTGTTGTGTTTGGTTCAGTTATGATTATCTCAGTGACGATGAGGACGTTCAAAGTGTGGACAGCAGTAACAGTGATGACAGTGTTGAGCATCCGTACATCCCTCTGGTCACCGATGAGG
The DNA here is from genome assembly GCA_018155175.1 of Sinocyclocheilus anophthalmus. NCBI lineage: Eukaryota > Metazoa > Chordata > Actinopteri > Cypriniformes > Cyprinidae > Sinocyclocheilus > Sinocyclocheilus anophthalmus. Next base: position 154,610 of record JADLZN010004644.1, read on the forward strand.
AGAGCTGGAGGAACAAGTGCCGCAAGATGGAGCAGAGGTTCAAGATCGTCAATGCGCAAAAGGTTAAACACACACAACAAAGCAAGAGTTCCTATAGTGGGTGAGTAACACTCAAATGAATCTGTCGTGCTAAAGTGTGTATGTTTTTATTATTTGTGTTCAGGGGTACCTTGAGGAGCTGGTAAGGCTGCGGGAATCTCAGCTGAAGAATGTGGAGTTGGAGAATAAAAAACTAACAGCTGGACTAGAAGAACTGCAGCTGCAGAGCCAGAAAGAGAAGAGAGAACTGGAGAACATCATACTGGAGCTGCAGGAACAACTGTGAGAGAAACACACACACCACTGATTCTTGAGACATGAAAGTTTATGAAATTATTTTGAATTAATCAGTTCAGTCATATTCACCTATGTTTTGGTGAAACATTCTGCTTCTTCTACTTTTTCTTATCACTCAATATGTATCAAATCTGATTCAAAAACATGTACTGTAAAAATCAATATGTAAAAAAAACACATGAACACGTCCAGCATTCATATTGATGAATGAATGAAAAAATTAATTGGTAACACTTTATTTTAAGGACTCATTCTCACTATTAATTAGTTGCTTATTAGCATGCATATTACTAGCATATTGGCTGTTTATTAGTACTTACAGTATAAAGCACATATTAATGCCATTTTGAATGACAATATTTTAGATCCTTTGATCCTACCCCATACCTAAACTTAACAACTAACTATTAATAAGCAGCAAATTAGGAGTTTACTGAGGCAAAAGTCGTAGTTAATAGTTAGTTAATAGTGAGAATTGGTCCCTAAATTGAAGTATGACCCAAAATTTCTTTACTATTTATGTGACTATGTCAAAAAATACTACTACTACTATAAATCTCACCAGAGCCTTGCTGAATTCAGAATAAGTGTAGTATAGAAAGAGCACTTTCAGAAGGACAGAAGATTTTGATACATCCTGATTTTTGTTTTTAATATAAATATCTGATCATGTTAACTAACACGATTTATTTTAAGGATTTCTTATAATATTATATAAGGTATTATAATATTACGTTTCATGCATATGTTTATCTATATGACGTATTGATTTATGGTCTGAGGACAGGTGGTTTTAGGGGTTGTGATAGATGATGTTATGCCATAATTGTAATAAAATAAGAGTAAATACACTGGAAAAAATGGTAACATAATAATGGTAAATAAACTATCTTAAGTTCACCAAAACTACTTCATATTGGTTAAATCATGTAGAAATAGCTCTTTGAAGTAACAATTGCAGGTTGGCACTGCAAAAGCAGTGTAAAATGAAATGTCACATTTTGCATTTAGAACATTCTAGTGATCATCTCTGATTCATTTCAAAGTGTTGCTATTTTAAAAGTAATGGCTGCTAAAAACAGTGGCATATACAGTATCTCAAGAATCTGTGACACACACGTACATAATAAGTCCATAATATGTTTTTGTCTTCAACTGTATCGCAGGACAAGTCTGATTCCAGGCGAATCTCATCCCCTCTCTAAGGATTTGTCAATCCCTCTTGTTAACCAATGGCCATCTCTCCAAAACTACAACAACCAGGAGGACAGGAAACTGTACCACAGGTGATTAGCGGATCCTTTTCATATGGGCTAAAAACTTACTGAAAATCCCAGTCATTAGCCGACCAACTTGAATATTTCTTCTTTCAACTTGAAAATTCAACGGCAAATACTCTTATGCTGTTGCTGTGGGTCTGTTGTTGTCTTTTAGGGGTAGTTTTCCAAGCCCGGAACCACATATAAGCTTAACTACAGATTCTCAGAGGACAGAAAGGAAACATAATGGAAAAGCCTGGTGCACAGCAGGTACACCTTAAAATCCACCTACAACAAGCTGAATTTGGTACTGTAGCTTTGTTTTGACTTAGCTGTCAAGTTCAAGCTGGTTTGGGTAGTTGATCAACTGAGCTAATAGGTGTAAGGTGGTTAAACAGGTTTGTGAAGCATGGTAGCTAGTTTGTTGCTGGACCAAGATGGTGTACCAGCACTGTGTGCCCAAAAGTCTAACGTTGACAGACTTTTGACTATCAGTATGAAGTGTGGTCCTCTACAGCTTATTCTAGCAGGAACTACCCACTTAGACAGGAAGAGACTGACTTACCATATTGTGTTTACATACTGTTTGGTGCCACATTTACATGGAATGGTTGTTAATACAGTTAGACAGCTGGAGAAAAAACAGACTAGTTACCCATCATGGTAGTCCAGCTGAACAACCTAAACCTGCTTTGACAAGCCATTGACCTTCTAAAAACCAGCTACTATGTACAGCTACCACTTCAAACCATGAAATCACAACTGACAACTCCTATTTTTTATAGAACGTTGAAGTGTTTTTTTGTTGTTTTTTTAATAAATGAATTATCCATGCACATCATTATTAATTTTTCATGTGCCCTCATAATCGGTCAACCAAATATCTTTCTCTCCCCCTCCAAAAATATATTGGCTGCATCTAAAATCGCATAATCTCTGAGTAGTTTCTTCTTTTGAATAAATACTTTGCTACCACTAAAAAAAGAATGTTCTGTATATGATGGGGTGTAGTGTAAATGTAATACTGACAACTTACATTCACAATGTTGTTACTGTCACATGTACATACAGAATCAGTGTGTCACTTAACTGCCATTAATAACTCCGGCATGTAGCCTCAGGGATAGTAAAGTGCCTATCGATCAAAGCCCTTTAAAGGGATAGTTCACCCAAAAGGAAAATTTGATGTTTATCTGCTTACCCCCAAGGGCATCCAATATGTGGAGGGGGGGGGGGGGGGGGGGGGGGGGTGTGGGGGGGGGGGGGGGGGGGGGGGGGGGGGGGGGGGGGGGGACGTTGTTTCTTCAGTAGAACCCAAATGATTTTTTTTTAACTCAAACCATTGCAGTTTGTCAGTCATATAATGGAAGTGAATGAGAATCATGGCTTTGAGAGTTAAAAAAAACATACACAAACAAAACCAAAATAAACCCTGCGGCTCGTGACGACACAATGATGTCCTAAGACACAAAATGATCGGTCTGTGCAAGAAACAGTATTTATATCGTTTTTTACCTATGATTTACTGCAATGTCCAAACTGTCCTGAGCACGTTCGCGTCTTCTTCTTCAGCCGGCGCGTGACACGTCTTCTTCTTCTTCGTGTTACAGACCGCGACTGCAAGGCATCAGCCACCTAGTCTCAAAGGGACCCATTACATCCTAATGAGATTGCAGGATAGGAGTGTCAGTGATCCATTTGAGAGATTGGTGGTGGTAATGCACTTATAAGTCTGCGGTCACGTCGTCACGAGCCGCAGGGTTTCATTGGTTTTGTTTGTGTATGTTTTGACTCTCAAAGTCGTGATTCCCATCACTTCCGTTATATGACTGACAGACTGGAACGGTTTGAGTTAAAAATCTTTGTTTGTGTTCTATTGAAGAAACAAAGTCACCTACATCTTGGATGCCCTGTGGGTAAGCAGATAAACATCAAATTTTCATTTTTGGGTGAACTATCCCTTTAAGGCAAGTCATGTCACTCGGCGGCCATCTTTGAAACGCCTCTCGGGCATGCACATGCAGTTCCTATCTCTTTGAATGGGGAAACATCAAATTCTCCAAAACTGTTCACCAAGCTTACGATAAAATTTCATATTTGAAATCACCAATTAAATCTGAAACAACTGTATACAAATGTTGTTTATTTTGCTCAAATAGCATTAAAAAAGCTTATTTTTCAGGCTAGACTGGCCAGTGCGCATGCGCAGTCCTAACCGCACGTCTTAGAGAGCTGATTGTTTCTATAGCAACCGGGACTTCTAATGGCAGCTGCAGTGAGGCACTGACTTTACCGATTTGTGATTGGCTCTTTTACTCAGAAGGCGGGGCTTCGTTCGATAGAGCGGCCATGTTGAGTGTTGCATTTTTCTCCATTCAAAACTATACGAGTGACACGTCTTGGGTATTCTATAGTATTTGATCTGATGCACACTTCAGAATCTCGCTGGAAGTAGTAAATTACTTTTTGCCAACTGCTTGAATTCTTTGAATTCTGAAATGCTACTTTTTTAAATACTTTTTTACCTACTATATAGAAGGGAAGTATGCAATTTTGGATGCAGCCCTCTTCTCCTCTCTGTTGACATGTGTATTGGTGTGAGGGCTGAACAATAATTCCTCCCCAACAACCTGTCACTCACAGTAGCAATTAGAAAACAACAACACTCCAACAATCTAATTTACTGCCAATGGGCAAAATCAAGTCCTGCCCACAGCCAATTCATTCTTACGTACATCACATTAGAGAAAAGACAATTGCTGTTTCATGTTGACTTTAATGGCTTAGTGCACCCCAAAAAATAAAATTATATCACAGTTTACTTACGTCACATCATTGCAAACCTGTTTGATTTTCTTTTCTCTATGGAACATATTTTGAGAAATGTCACAGTAGGATTTTTTTTCTCCATATAATGGAAATCAATGGTAACTGAAATAGTTTGGTTACCAGCATTCTTCACAATACCTTCTTTTGTGTTCTTTAAAAGAAAGAAATGCATAGAGGTTTGTAATGACATGAAGGAGAGTAAATTATGTCAGAATTGTCATTTTTTTGGGTGAACCAACTAAGTTTGTTGTTCTATTGCTAATGCTATTTTTGGTGTTCAATAATAATTCCCATTTCTTCTATTTTCATTTCAGAAAAAGAATACACTTCCTCTATGTTAGGCCTGTGTGGTTCTCTGTCCTCTTTACCCAGCTGTAAGTCCCTGCCAAGCCTGAGGTCGACAGAGTGCCTGGTAAACATCAGCGCAGAGCCCAGTCCTGCTCTAACCCCTAGCTAGGGACCACCAAATGAGACCAATACAAGCAGAGAGAAACTGCACTGTCAGCTAAGACATCCAATGATATTATGGCTCAGCTGCAGCCTGTGTAACACCTGTTACACTAATTCTCACAAAATAATCAGTGGTAAGATATAGCTAGACCTCTTTAGTTATGGTGAGAGATATGTTCCTCACAGACTTATCCTGTCAGAGCTTTTCAGATGAGTGTATCTCTGAATGTCTTTGCTGTTCAAACCTTTCTCCTGGCTTGTTGTGGTAACCAGTGAAGGCAAACTGTGGACTATGCACTGACTGACTTGAGACCTGAAACCAGTTTTCATTACAATTTCATGTCTCAAAGCCCAACACAGCTTTCCCACATTCTGTTGCCCTTTAAAATCTCTTATGGGAACATACATACAAACAAAACCATACAGACACTTATAGCCAGAAATTAACCATGAAAAATGTGTGAAAGAAAGCATATTATAGTTACAAATTCGTATTTTGACATTATCATCACTTTATATTTTAAATTCTCACATTTCAACCATCTAAACATCTCTCCTCTGCCAAACAACATGCAAGAACTAAGAAGATAAACAAGAAGATGTGTATGTCTTTACAGTCTGCTGTACAATTACAGAGGTAATAAAATGAAAGACATTTCTGGAATAGCTGCCTTATTCCTCTTTTCTTGCCTCTTGAAGTAACTTTGAAGATGGGATCACTCTGCACATGATGGCAGTATACTATTGCTAAATGACTGACAGTGCTGGACGTGAACAAATGGACCAGTATATATCTGCATACTGTTGTATTGTTCTGTATGTTTGACATGTATTTGTCATCTGTTGTTGCATCATTACAATATGTCTGCAGTGTGTGGACCACTGTCATTTTCAGTATATTAGCAGAAGATTTGAAACCGTGCATTTATATATATAAAAATATCAAATAAAACTGATAAGCTAGATTTCCCCCCTCCATTGCCAGTGTAATTGAAAGTCTGTTTGTTTGAGAATGTGTGTCTGTGTTGTCTTAGACAGCTGTTCACCCTCAATTAGCATTAAATAACTTCATTCATCGCACATTATTTTGTCATTTAAAAAGCCATGGGAAACTATGCTGTTTGTCACTTAAATCGCAATAAAACTGCCTTTTTTGTCCTAATGTGAGTCATAGTTGTTCACTCTGTGTTATGCATTTATTGAACTGAAAGCGCACTTCTGGCCTTCTCTGAAAAAAATGTGAGTATTAGCTAGGTTGTTCTTGGTGGTTGCCAGGGCATTGCTATGCTGTTGCTATGATGTTCTGAGTTTTTGTGTGTTGCTGTGTGGTTGCTAGGGTGTTCTTGGTGGTTGCTTGGTGGGACCAAGTCAAAAAGGCCTATGATATAAAATCTCACATAACTGCATAATGGCCTGTAGTCTCATATGGACGGAACACATTATTCAAGTCTACTCCAGATGTCAATGTGGAATTCATTACAAATGGACTTAAATTTAGGGTCACCATGACCCAGGGGTCAAACAAAGAACAAGTGTCAATTATGGGTCAAAGGTCAACAATTTTTTTCACTTTGGACTGCTGCAGTAAAAAAAACTTAACAGAAGTGTCTAAATGCAAAATGGGGACTGCTAGTTCAAAATATGCTTGCCAAAAAGATGTGACCTTTGATTGGAAAGGCCTTACTGTTGGATGAAGATGGGGTCAATGAAAGCATGTTTTCCTCAAGTGAAACTCAAAATGAAATATGCCAAAAAGCATTCTTGGATCACTTTATATCACTCTATGTCAAAGTCTCAAAAACATTCTTTGAAGGCTCTAAAATGTCTCTCATTATTTCTATTCCTAAAACTCTCTGCAACCCCAAATACCACAGATAGCAAAATATCATTTATTTTAAAGAAAGATAATACAAGTGCACTTTTCAAACAAACAATTGACAAATGTGTCAGTACACTGACCACAAAACAGCTCTTCTGCTAAAAGAACATAAGACAATAATTAATGTACATTTTCAGAAGGTGTTATCTCACACAATCTCCACCCTATGCAAACCACCACTGATGGAAAGTTATCTCCAACAACAATACATGCTGAAGACACCCACCCGGGACTGTTACACCCTTGAAAGAAAGAGCACTAACCCACACCTGTGCTGGGGGCGGTGCCGACAACTAGTATGGGATTCTTGTATGTAAACGCCGCGAGCGAAGCACCGAGATTATGAATGTAGGTTGGCCAAGTATTAGCAGGTCGCGTATACTATCTAGTATAGTTAGAATTTATTTTGTGTGTGTGTGTGTGTGTGTGTGAGACGTAGAGAGAACTGGAGTAGTAAGAGTCTTGATACGCGAAACGAAGAGGAGGAAGAGATACCGGAGAGAGAGATGTACAATTTACTGTGCAGTGCAATTTGTTTGTTTTCGTTTTTTTTTTTTTTTTAACAATGTCACTTTAATAATTTTTCTTGTTTCTTGTTTGTGGAAAAAAAAGAAAGTACACATGTACTTATTTACTTAATTATTTTACATATCTATTGTTGTTTTGTTTATGTATTATATAATTGTTCATTCCTTATTCATGTAACGGACAATGCTTTGGCAATACTGTGCAAGTCATGCCAATAAAGCTCATTTGAATTGAATTGAGAGAGAGAGAGAGATGAACTGCAAATGAGCAGTTCATTTAATTCTTTCTTTGAGATCAAGCCAAAAATGTTTATACCGTTTCTGGATTGATGTCTTATCACCCAATTACCGTAACTCAGCTGTGTCTTTTAGCCAATCAAAAGCCAACTTCTAAAGGTATCCGCCCACTTCCTAAAATGAATGAAAGATCCGACACAGAGCGTTTTGAGAGGCAGAAACCAGCGTTACTCGAAGTTGAGCAGCAAATAACTCTCTTAATTTTATAATCGTATAGTTGAATACGATTAATTAAGTATATCTTCTAGTTAAGAAACTAGACGAGAAACATTTAGAATGGACAGATAGCTGGAAATATACATGTGAATCATTGAGTTTGCAACTGCATTAATACTTGTTTCTTTGTGTGAGTTTTGGTTCAATATACTTACCTGTTGATCAAAAATAGCCTTAAACCTATTCACTTTTTTTTTTTTTGTAACTTTCAGGAGGGTGTACTCATTTTTGCAACGCAAAATGTATTAATGTGATAAGCAAAATCTATTTTGACTGAATTAATTTTGCCATTCTTCTTTGGTCAATTGATCAAGCCGGCTTTGTTGGAAACATTATATCTCCAAAGAACCCTAACATGTCTTCTAAGTAAAGCGTAATTGCTGAATTGGTTACACTTTACTTGAAGGGGTGTGCATAAGACTGACATGTCACCTTCATAATCATGACCTGAGACCTACATAATCATCGACATGACACTGGTCAGTGATGATGAAGGGTTTTTTAATGCTGTTTTATGACCCCAGGCAAACTGTCTTAACGTGTCATGCGAGAGCAGCAGAGTATGTAAAAACTATGTTGGTGACATGGACAGCATAAAGGAGGATGACATTGTTTGACGATGTATTTGTTCTGGGCTATGGTTAGGTGGTTAAGGGTAGGGTTAGGTCAATACACGTCATATGTGCATAAAAATGACATAACTGAGAGCGGAATGACACTTATGACAGCGTTGTCCTAAACATGCCATAGCATACCTCATTCTAGGTCATGACACGTGGTCATGTCGCTGATGATGAGAACACGGGTCATGGGTCGAGTTTATGCACACCCTTCGACCGGTAAACGTGTTACTGTGAATTAAGTTTTACAGGGGGTGCACTCATTTATGCTGTGCACTGTACATTAAAGATTTCAGTAACCTTAGACATATGTACTGAAGGAATTAAAGTTCCACCCTGCAGCTTTCTTTGGAATTTACTGGTTGATAGAAAGCAACACATTTCATCATCAGACTACACGTAATCCATTCTAATATTATATTATAAAACCAAAAGAGGTGGCTGTATGTTGATTTTACACGTTGAATTTCACTCTGAAGATGAGGTCTGGATTAATTAACGTATCATACTGTATGTCCGATTTACAGTGGGGACTACATTAAACATCTGGGATTCTAAAGCTGGAAATAAAGACGCTGTCTATGGCGTCTTATTTAAATACGAAAACATACACAATAATTTATATAACCAGAAACGTTTTTGACATATGGAGAAGAATGAAGAAGAATATTTAAGATATTTTACTAATCAAATAATACAATTTGTGACACTGAATTTGTGACACTGATCATGTGAACTTCCAGATTTTCTTGCATCCATTGAAGCACAAGATGCTCTTTGAAACATCTCAGGTCATGCTAGAGAACTGGTTTTGTTCATATCAGCTCCAGTGTTACCGGACGGACAATCCAAATACTAAGACATTATGGAAATCATGCTAATCTTTACAGCTCAAATTGTTATTTTAATGATAATATAATTTATAATAAATAATTAATAGAAGCATTTTTATGATCTAAACCAATGAATAGTAAATATAACACAAAAGATGACATAGGATGAAAGCATTTCCCCCCTATTGAAGTACATGAAGAAATGAGCACTTGTTTTCTGTCCATGCAATTTGCTGTGATCACTTTGATTTCAGGTGTTTTTAAGCTTTCTTGTTTCCTCAGGTGATAGAACCCAAGCAGAGTGGCATTTGCAGACTCCGATTCGGCACACAGTATCTTTGGATGCGATTGTAGGGTCGTACCTGCAAGGCCAGTGGCCCAAAGAGGGCAACGGACACAACAGGGAAGACAAATCCACACAGGTGAAGGGATTCAATCCTCTGACTAAATCATGTCGGCCTGAATCAAATTAAAATCTTAAAATAAATTCTAGTCCCATATTACTGTTCAGCCATTAGTTGAGTTGAGCTGACTCACCCACAGTGCTGGGGGGGTAACGTGAGTTATGCAATCAGATAACATTTCCCAAGAACAGTAAAGCAACGCACTGTTTTTAAATTTACAAAGAAATATCTGAGTTACTTTTTCAAATAAGTAACGCAAGTTACTTTGTTTTCCCATTTATTTATTGTAATACTGACACCTTTCCTGTCCCCGTGTTGAGAGAAATTGGAAGTGAGGTGGAGAGACATTTACTTTAGCCTGAGGCTTATTAATATTCTCTTTTGGTGTTTACAGTTGCCAAAAATATATATTTTTTTTATTAAAAACAAATAAGCAAGCCCAGCCCGTGTGACAAAAAGTAACATATGCTAATGCATTTTGTTTAAACGTTCCATAAAGGTTAACTAGGTGTAAGTAATGTAATTAGTTACTTTTTTTTATGGAGTAATGCAATATTGTAATGCATTATTTTTAAAAGTAAAGTTCCCTGACACTGCTCACTCAGGACAGATGTTAATACCAGTGTAACCGGGGCCATGCAGTACATGGTATATATCAAAATATGTGGTCTGTGTTATCCTCTGACATCATAATTTGCTCAAACTAGGTTACATCACAGCAATCACTATGAACTTTATCCCTCAGCTCAGCTGTGAAGGGAAATGGGTGTATCAGCTTTTCTCATTTATAAATATCATCTGTTTTCTGTTCCTCATTATCTAAGCCAAAATTTGACTCTTCCTTTTATATCATCGACTTAAGACTGTTTTACCACTTACTTGTTAAATTGTCTTATTATTATTATTAACTGTTAATCTATTTCTCTTCTCGCAATTGTTTTCAAGTTGCACATATTCAGTCCTGGCACAATACGTTTTGAATAAATGGTGACTAATAAATCAATAAACATGATTCAGTGAACCCTTAAGAAATCAACCGGCCAAATATAACAAAGTTGCTGTATAAACTTCAAACAACGATTCTGAAGTGTAGTTTTATGTGATTTTGTAATGGTTGATATTTTTGTAAAAGACACCACACGCATGGTTAGCTGGAGCTGAAACAACGGCTGTTGGATTTCACAAACGTTCGGCATCATGGGGAAATTCAGAATGTCTCCAGGATGGAAGTGACGTATGTGCAGATTCAGTAAGTCTCAATAAATATGGCACTTCACTCCTGAAAATAGCTTGAAACCTATAGATAGTTCATGTGTGGTCATGTATTGTGAGTCATGTAAGATTTAATACTATATCTACATCATACTACATGCATCTGTATATGGGGAAGAAAATGTCTGCTGGTTCTCTTCTCTTTCCTATCCTTACACTGTTTTTGTGTAAGTTTTTCAAGCTGAAACAACTGCAACAGAAGAAAAGGTCAGGTGTTCTGGTTGGCAATCAAGAGAAACTGCACAACCAACATCAGGTACTAATATACGCGTCGCGCACACACACACATACTGTCATTCTCTCTTTCAAACTGTTCTATGCTCCCTGGTTCCTCATTCCCAATCCACATTTCCCTTTTCAGCCTCAACATAAGATCAAACAGAGCTATTCTGAATTTGTCCAATTGTGGTAAAATTGAAATAAACATGAAGTATGCAGTTTCCCTGCTACTAGCATTACTTTGCAGTTTTCCTTGCACTCATCAAGCTCAAATGATTGTTCTTGTCTTTACAATATCTTACGATTTTATCTGGGGCTTGACAGTAAAGAGCCAAAATGCGTGGCAAAAAAAGTTACGTTTAGCTTTCCTGTCAAGAAGAAACTGTCTGCATTAAGACCCATGCACGCATCGAAACCCAAACATTCCATCACATTCCTTCATGTTGTAAATGCACCACCAGTGTTTAACCTTGTTTTACACTGTTGTCTGTCATCTGTGTATTTTGCAAGTCTTCTAATTTTGGCTTGCGCTTCTGTACAATTTCCATGGTCCCACACTTGCTAAACACCCTCTGGATGAGCCTGCTGCAGTAGCCACACCCCAAACTCGCACTATTGGTTGAGCTGGAAAGAGATTGATGGATCTGAACATACCGCTCTTAATGTTTTGAATGGCCTGCATGCGAGGTCAGTGTTAACACTTTTGGAGCGGAAATAAACAGCATGAATGGACATACTCTTAGTTCATGAACCAGATAACACACTGGGGTTAAGGCATGTATTTGAACGCAAAAATATTACAAATTTCAACAAAAGACTGCATAAGACCATTGCCAGTGCTTTTTACACTAAAAGTGAGGAAAAGGCAGCAGTATTTTCTTGCACTACGTAAGTGTAAATAGTGGCAGAGGTATTGCACCTCAGCCTGCTATGCCTAGTACATTTAAACAGCATATATAATAATAGCAACACATACTCAGTGTATATTTTTGTAAGGTCTGGACCAATCAAACACACAATATATTTTTTTTTTTTATATTTAACAAATACTCTGTAACACCCCTCAGTTAACAAGCCATATGAAGCAGACACACTGAACCCTTCCCCAGACGACCCCCCCCCCCCCCCCCTCCCCCCCCCCCGCCAGAAATTGCGATATACACCCCAGCGCAAGCACGATCAGGCACCTGGTTGCCATGGACAACCAACGCCCTGAAATATCACTGGCGTTTACCTGGCCCAAAAGAATGCCCAAAGCAGGGAAACTCCTGCATGCTCCCAGCTGGCAAGAGCCGGCCAGAAGCTAGAAATGGACTTTTTACTGATTACTTCATTTGGAAAACCTTTCTTTGATATGAACAAACATGATCCTCAGGTCATTAGCAGTATATTATTGTCATTGTGTATTTGGTCTTTGAAACTGTATACTGTTATGCAGGCTTATAATCGAAACACACTCCAGTCAGCTTACATATATTTAACTCTACCATGTTTAGTATCTATGACTTCGCCTTCTTATGATCGAAACAAGCGTGAATATTATTATATATTGCTACATAGGCAATATATATTAGGGTCCCGAGAATCTTTAGTAATTTCGATTCAAATCCATTTGCAAATTACCATGCATAGAGAACAAAGGGTCGTAAACCCTCAAGCAATTGCCACCTCCCGCTCAGAATTTCCATATTTCTCATTGGACAAGCCCATCTGGAAAGGCCGGTTTTGCTTTTGGCGGGGATCTTCTCCGACCTTAAATGCCCTGCTCCAGGGACCCTCCCAGTCAGTGGTTTGTTTTAATTCTGAGAGAATGTGAGAAAAACGCACCCGGAAACCCTAAGCTCGCGCCAGGGTTCGGCCTTGTCCTTTCCATTCTTCAAGTTACTCTGACGCAAACTGGTTTTTTCTCATCAACCAACTTCAGCAAGATGTTGGGCTTTAAGATTGCATCAGGAATCTATTTTCAGACAGACGAGACTCGCAAGTACAAACTTAGTCTTATTAATTGATACAATAAGTATCAGTTACACCTTTTTACAAAGGGTAGGTTGCCCCCCACTAAAATACTTGACGCATCCATCAGCCGTGTCGATCTGCCACCCTGCACATATGCAAATGGCTTCCCATAAATCATTCCTTATGCCTTTACTGTATCTGGAGTTAAATTTTAATCTTTCTAATACCAAGACTGTATGTGTGTGTGTGCTGTATGTGTATGGAGACAGTTGTACTGTGCTGTATGTAAGGATGTGTTAGACTAGTTTATGTGTTTATGTAGTCTGTTAGACTAGGTTAAGTGTTTATGTAGTTAACAAAACCTTACTTGTATCACACTTGACGTGGTTCATTGTTTTGCTCATAACTGGAGTCACTTAATTGTGCAGATTTATGCTACAAGCTTTTGTAAAATTGTACAGTAAGAAAGTTATTTCCCTTAACCAGGAAAATAACGTTCTTAGAATTGACAAGACAGTTGACCGTGAGAGGTCAGCTAAATATCTACAGCGCGATTCTAAAATTGAAATAATTAATGTATAATAGATTTACTGTAATTTAGTCATATTTCCTCATGAGCTGATGGTTACATTTATTTAAATACAGATAGTGGATACTGCTGTATAGGAGACATTACATTAGTCCTCACTCCCCAAAGCACACTGTACACCTAACCTTAAGCCAATGTAAACCCGCCCCTGCATCAGTAAATGTGTCTGTTAGTCTGTAAAAGGAGTCTGGCTTTCGAGTGCATAATTCCTGATTAAAAAATATGGCCCTGCACATGTCGACAGACTAGTCTGTACAGTCTGTACAAAGAGAGGAAACATAGCCCAATCTTTAATGATAGTCATATTGTCCTACTTAAATACTCTATTCTCCACTCTTTTTTGTATTAAAAAAAGCGAACATTCAGTAGTGACAATCATATTAATAAAAACGTACTGTGTATGATAAAGATGAACCATAAACGCAATGTGCCTAAGTTTCCGTTAAGCATTTGAATCTAAACCATTTTAAATCAAAGCACTTAAAGCGTAATTTAGCCCACGTTGCTGTTGATATTCTGGGCTCTCATCCTTTACCTTGCCTGTATATACCTGTAGGTATGCATTGTCCATAAAGTGTATTTATGTGAATATTTATTATACTGGCTGGTACATTAGCGGCATGTTAAGTGTTTTTCACAGGGTCTAGACAGTTTTTTATACCTTGGCAAAACGTACATTTAATGAGAGGGATCCAGCCACTATCCAAGCGAATATATCGCCTATTTTGCGGGGTGCCGATTATTTTGACATTAAATTTTTCACCTTTTTTGCCCTGGAATATTATGCATTGCATGTCAGGCCTATCATGTATGCTCGCAACATATTATCGAACGACAAATTAGAATCCAATTCTGTTGACTATTATGTTAGGGAAGCACATTCTTGCTGCCACCAAAGCTTCTAGAATAGCTCATCAAAATTCGCAAAAATAAACATACTTGCAGTGCCGTCTAGGCGGGTGACGCCTTCAAATGCTACTAAAGTGCCATATTATGACACAGTGCACCCCTACAAAAATGCTTAAGAGCGATGTGAGCGAGGATTGCAAAAAGAACTTAACAGGATAGAGTGGTTGATATCAAAAAATCGGCTTCTGCTTTGGAACACATGACTAGACAGCTGCAAACAGATTCACACTTTTGGAGGGATTATTACAGAACCAAAAAAGAAAGATTCATTATCTCTGCATTATGTATATGGTTTTTAATTTCAGTTAGTTTTAGATAGATATATGCCGATATTTTGTTATGGTGTTGTATCTTTTGCTATGTTTTCCGGTGTCGTGGTTTTTATCCATTATAGCTTACTTTGCACCAAATTGGTAGACCAGCAGTCTGACAACATCACACACACACACACAACACACACACACACACAACACACACACACACACACACACACACACACACAACACCAAAAACTACACACACGCCACTTTATCAGATATACTGCCTAAAGTATAACTCACTTCAAAGTTTATTCAGTCACATTAACAAGCAATGCCCAGCATATTGCAGTACCGCTCTACAATGAAATGTGATTCTAAATAATACCCCCTGGGCTACATTTACCAGTGTTTGATCTAAGCCTTCATTCTCACAAGTGGAGAAAAAATCTAGTTGCCCAGATTAGCCACATTTTTCAAGTTTATGGCATCTAGACTTTGCAATCTATCATATAATTAGTATTATTATATAGATTAGTATATATATATATATATATTAAAAGACATTAGGGAGTGGGTTTTCGGGAGGAGTTCTTGTGATCATTTTCCTTTCGGTTTGCTTTCTGCACAAAACCAAAACAATCATGACAAAGCGTAAAAAAGTTTCTTGAATCTATTCAAGAACTTATTGAACTTTGTATGATTGTTTGGTTTTGCACACATCCCACCTATAAATGTCGTGCCAAACAAGCAACCCTTTCATTTTTTTTATTTTTTCTCCTTCGGGTCTGTTTTTTTTTTCGGCTGTTTTATACTGTATGTTGATCAGGCTCTTCCTTCCTGTGTAATTTAAAATGTTTAAATATGTAAATTAATACCAGCCTTGGGAGATTGATTAAATCACACCATCCAGCATGAACTGAAAATATATGTATGTTTTGCTTTAATGTTTTTTTTATGCTAACTTTGACGTTTCCATCATTCGTAGGAGTTTGAATATGTATTTCGTGCTTTTTAAGAGTGTTTAATTCAAATACATCATGGGGACGAAAATGTAGGAAACATATCCTCGCTGCAGCTAAGTAAACATACTAAAATGTATTAATGAAAATATTAGTGAAAAAGTTTAAAGTTGTTTATTGATAGAGCAGTTGTTCTCAACCACTAAGGGGCTCGGCAAAATTCCAGTATTTAAAAAAGGGATTAATATGCGATTTGTATTTCTTTTCATCACAACGAATAATGGTTAATTAATTGAATATCAACACTCCCAGTTTCTGTTGGAGTCAGCTGCAAACTCAGTTGGTTAAGGACTTGGACTTGACTTGGACCCAACAACACTATCTTTTAATAAAAAAAAAAAAATTAAAAAAAGCGTAGACTAAAGGTATCAATAAAAGGCTTCTGTAATCAAACTAATACCAGTATGTGTTTTTCTCTCTTCTCAGTCCCCTGCTCTATTAATCCCACCTGCGTCATTGACTCGACTGTCGTCACGCTTGCGTCAAAGTGAAGAGAGACTAGATCTGGAGCTGGAGAAAGTCTTCACACATAATTAATCAGTTCACCACTGTGGAGTAGGTTTAGCACTGTTCACCATTTTAACTGATTGTGAAGACTGATATCATGCAAATTTGCATATTCAAACTTGCAAAACTGGAAACCTTCAAGTAATTGTAATATTGTGTGTATTTATTTATTTATTTTTTCATTTAGCTGTATGAGGTTCCTGATGGCCACAGGGCTCCTGTTCCACACCTGAGCTCCAGGAGTGGATTTCAGATTGGATCTTCCTGTGTAGCTTCCCTCTCTTCTTCTTCCTCATCCACATCTTGCTCTCCACATTGCCCTCTAGATCTCGACTCTGGTAGGTCTGTTTTTCTTCAGTGATGGAACGTCCGGTTCTTTTCCACAAACCGGTTCTTTTGAACAGTTTGTTTCAATGAACCGGTAAAAAAAAGCCGGTTCACCGGTTCTTTTACACCCTAATGTAATGACGTCATTCGCAATGACGTAATTATGTCAAGTCTATCGTCCCGGGCCGGGATGAAAATACACTCAACACATTCAAATATATAAAGTCAGTAATCATAACTTCAGTCAGTTAAAACATCATCATGATCTGATAAGATTCTTACAGTTAAGTTTTGCAACTAAAGCACCCAAATACAGGTAGTGAATGTGCCCAAACGTAGGGTTTAATACAAGTCTTGAAGATATAAAGTGAATAAATTAGTCTTCATCAGTGCAGAAGCCATGATCCACCTACGATGCATAATCCATTATGTTATTAAATAACCTTTTTATGTTTCACTAGATTGGCACCCCCCTCCGGACAGTCGACGTCATGTATGTTTGGAAACTTTACAGCTGAAGCAAACAATGCACCGCGATCATACATGTCATCTGTTCTTAAATCAGAATGTGTTCAAAAAGAAACGTTCCAGTTCAGTGTACTAGGTGATTTGAAAACCGCTTGCAAACGATTCTATACTCGTGAATGAGATCGAGATTCGCAGCAAATGCCGAATCAAAGTAAGACTGCTTGCCCTTCGCTCCCGATTGATTACATTAATTCTTGGTTTAGTGGTTTTATATCACCGCACTCTTGTCACCAATACCTGGATATTTATGAAACAAATAAATGTGCTAGTTGAATAGTTCACAAACAATTAATGTTAAAAAATACATGAAAACCCCAACTAGAACAACTTTTACTGTCCTGCTTTTTCCCCTCCCCGCCCCCCCCAACACATTACAATAGAAAATAAATTTGTAAATATTTATGAACTATATAGATGGTTTGATCATGTGTACAAATATTTAATGTTCATGGTGCAACGCATGTGTTTTTGTATATAACAGTATATATTTTGTATGCTCGCTTCTGTTATTGTGATATTTGCGCAAAAACACCCCATAAACTTTTGTATTCCACAATTTGCGTTTTTCCTTTACCGTATTTACAGCCAAATGCTAAATACTTTCAAGACAAAAGTTAGAGGATATAGAAGCCAAACTATTATCTCTTGGTTTAGGGGGGTTTTTTTTTTTTTTTTTTTTTTGCACTTATTAATATGTCTCAGACTCCTGCTTGCCAAGGAGACTGGGGTGCCTAACCTCAAAGTCAAAGGCGAATAAACTACCCCTTCCCCCACATAGCCCGTACAGTGATGTTAAGCTGTGTAAGTGCATTTTTTCTAGCAATTGCTTCTTTGTTAAAATTGCCTATTGTTTCGAACTCAACTAGATTTATTTGTGAATGTGTCATCATTAACTATAATTACAGTACACTTGTTTCCTATTAAACATAGCATCTCAATTATTATGGTTTAACATCCCTGACCGAGATCATAAAAAAACCCTTTTGTCTATAACCTAAGAGAATCCTCAACTGAACACACAAAGTCCTTTAACACAGATAATTCATCCCCCCCCCCCCCCCCCCCTTGAAAAAAAATAATATACATAATAACCTGAAGTAATACTTAAAGTATGTTTCCTTTGCTCCATCGTTGTTTTCAAAAATTGCTCTAATGACCGCCGGTGGAGTATGTCTCGTTAGTACATGCCGCACGCTGAACCACACATGCTCTAGTATATGGACAATATCAGCTGCCTCTGGATTTCGTCTGGATGTGGGCTAGAAAGCTAACAAGTAAATTAAATTTCGATTGTTTTATTAACATGTACACCTACCCCAATCCTAAACCTACCCCTTACAAGAATGCAAAAATAGTCATTGTTGTACAGTGTGAGAAAAAATACGCTATATTGATGTGCGCATGCCCAGTAGTTTGCTGCTATCCCTTCTACTTAAAGGGGGCTTTCCCCCCCCCCCCCGCGATTTTGGTAGCAATGTAGACATTTGAAATCACCAAAAACAAACACGCCCCTACCCCAAAAGGTTCTTGCCCCTATTTTGATAGCTCCGCACCACACATAACATAACGCAACCCAGGCAACGATAGTTCTGTGAAACAAAGCAAAACCAATGTTACACCGTGTCTACACCGGACGTGAGTGGCGCGGAGCCCAACAAAATATATGGAATTCCTATCAGTGATAGCTGTCTACACCTAGAATATAACCATATTATACATATCTAGGCCCGTCTACATTGCATGCGACCCGACACGGATAAATCCCTGACAGAAAACTGCCATGATGCAACTATATTTCATGACGTATTGACACAAATTCAAATGATTTTCAGCGGTCGCTTTGTCGCGTCCAGTGTACTAGACAGATTTTAGCTGTTGCGGCGCAGACACAGTGTTACACACCTATCGAGAAGAAACAAAACAACCTCAGCGTCCGATCGCAGGCCTACTGCTCCTTGAGTTCCCTCCAGCGCTAGAAAGCGGATCCGATATTTACACGGGTCCTACTTCTTGCCTTAAGCCTTCTTTTGTTCCGCAGAAGTTTTCCTCTTTTGTTTTTTATCCGCCATATCTAGCTTTAGTACGGAGGGTCCCGAGAGGGATCTATCTTTCTGTCGCTCGGCTCGGCTAATGTCGTCCTGTACACTGAATGTTCTCTCCTCCACATCACGAGTAGACACACCCCTTTTTGCTGATTGGCTACAAGTTTGTTTTACTAGTCGGCCCGAATCAGTTTTCGAGGGTGATTTCACACTAGCACTTTTGTTGCCGCCACGGCGGTTCGATGACGGGAATGTCTGTTAAGAGTGCGATGCGCTTTGGATGATGTGAACGCTGTCTTGCGACCTCGGGTGCGCACCCGCGAACCGTACCCAAGTCCGCTTAAAAGGGGCGGTCTAGCGTACGGTTCATGTGAACTCCGATACGGTTCGCTGCTGATGTGAACGCAGTCGTACCAAATCGCGGAAGTGAACCGCTAATAATGACGTATTATTTGATAATAATAATGTGTGTTTGTGTGTGTTTCACTCATTTTCCTGACGTGCTGAAATTAGAGAGCTGTATATCTCATTTCTATTCGCCTTCAGCGTTCTTTAGAGCATTTGCAATACATTCCTAAGACAGACATAAGTGCCGTTATGCACTGAAGCTTTGTAAACAAAACGAATGGTTAAAAAACGTAAATATATAAAAGTGCAGAGAGCAATGTTATGCATTTGCCGCCTTCTCCTGCACCGTTGTTACTTAGCAACGGGGTAAACAGCTGCTGGCTTGATGACCCAAATGAACCGCGGTTCAGACCCAAATAAAATAATATGAACGCAGTTCAGCGGGGGCAGGGGGAGGGCAACGAGAGGGGGAGCCCAATCGAACTCGGGTTCGGACCAGGCAATCGAACCAAGTGTGAAAGCACCCTAAAGTGTTTTTGAAAAATCGCTTATCCCACCTTTAATCGTACTCGTTATCAGTTCTCTTCCCCCTCCCCTCCTCTCCCAAACATGTTTCACAAGTTCAGTCAGTGTACTGTTGGATTAAATGAATAACTCCGGGATATTGGTTTATTTCAAGTCAGAGGGAGTGTCAGTCACATCAAAAAGTGAGTAACTTAAGTAATTTCTGGATTAGTGCTTACTGGAGACGCAAACGGTTTCAAACGATTCATTCCAATTTGTTGAACTGGTTCGACCGGTTCACTAAAAACAATCGGTTCAATAGAAAGATTTGTTCGCGAACCGGACATCACAATTCTTTTTTAAACTCTTGCTGATACATCACCATCATGGTGTTATTCCTGTCAAAAACTCAACTATGTATTAGGGTTACCAGACATCCATTTTCTGGACACAATTTGGTTTTCGGTGCCCTGTCACCGCGAATATCCCTGTTTTATTAGCCACATTCAAAACACCCTGCAAAAATCCTGACTAACATACCCTGCACCAGGGTAATTGTGTAGTGATTATTTTCACCAACAGAGGGCTGCAGTCTACATTGATTAAATTAATGTAATATTGTTTTACTGTTTGTACAGTATGTACTATATATCCTGAACAGAGTGGGGTATTGTTTTGCATACAATTTTAAAACATTCACAAAAGTTCCGCTCAACATGCTTCATTTGGGTTACGGAAGTCGTTAGGATCCGATTCTGGATCTAATATACAGTTGGGAAAAAAAGTATTTAGTCAGCCACCAATTGTCCAAGTTCTCCCACTTAAAAAGATGAGAAAGGCCTGTAATTTTCAACATAGGTATATCTCAACTATGAGAGACAAAATGAGAAAAAAAAATCCAGAAAATCACATGTAGGATTTTTAAAGAATTAATTGGAAAATTCCTCTGTAAAATAAGTATTTGGTCAATAACAAAAATTCATCTCAATACTTTGTTATATACCCTTTGTTGGCAAATGACAGAGGTCAAACGTTTTCTGTAAATCTTCACACACCACGACCGCCCCCCCCCCTGCGTTTCCCACACGGTTGCTGACGTATTTTGGCCCATTCCTCTCATGCTATCTTCCTCTAGAAAACAGTAATGGTTTGGCGGCTGTCGCATGGGCACACAGATTTTTCAACTCCTCAAAGATTTTATAGGTTGAGATCTGGAGACTGCTAGGCCCACTCAAGGACGTAAAATAAACAAGGGGGGGGGGGAAACTTGAATGCTTCTTTTTTTTTTTTTTTTTTTCTTTTTTTTTTTTTTTTTTTTTTTATTTTTTTTTTTTTTTTTTTTTTTTTTTTTTTTTTTTTTTTTTTTTTTTTTTTTTGTTTATACGGAGAGCATCCGTTCGTTGCCCGCGGCGAGTGTGTTTGGCATCATTGTCATGCTGAAAGACCAGCCACGTTTCATCTTCAATGCCCTTCCTGATGGAAGGAGGTTTTCACTCAAAATCTTACGATACATGGCCCCATTCATTCTTTCTTTTTTACGGATCAGTCGTCCTGGTCCCTTTGTAGAAAAACAGCCCCAAAGAATGATGTTTCCACCCCCATGCTTCACAGTAAGTATGGTGTTCTTTGGATGCAACTCAGCATTCTTCTCCAAACACGACAAGTTGAGTTTTTAAATAAGTTCTATTTTGGTTTCATCTGACCATATCACATTCTCCCAATCCTCTTCTGGATCATACAAATGCTCTCTAGCAAACTTCAGACGCGCCTGGACATGTACTGGCTTAAGCAGGAGACACGTCTGGCACTGCAGGATTTGAGTCCCTAGACGGCGGCCCAACACACCCACCCCCCCCTGTGTTACTGATAGTAGCCTTTGTTACTTTGGTCCCAGCACTCTGCAGGTCATTCACTAGGTCCCCCAGTGTGGTTCTGGGATTTTTGCACACAGTTCTTGTGATCATTTTGACCCTCACGAGGTGAGATCTTTTTTTTTTGTTTTTTTTTTTTTTTTTTTTTTTATTTTTTTTTTTTTTTTTATTGCGTCGGAGCCCCAGCATCGAGCCGGAGCATTATCAGTCGGATCTTGTATGTCTTCCATTTTCTAATAATTGCTCCCACAGTTGATTTCTTCACACCAAGCTGCTTACCTCTTGTAGATTCAGTCTTCCCAGCCTGGTGCAGGTCTACAATTTTGTTTCTGGTGTCCTTTGACAGCTCTTTAATCTTGGCCATGGTGGAGTTTGGAGTGCGACTGTTTGAGGTTGTGGACAGGTGTCTTTATACTGATAACAAGTTCAAACAGAAGCCATTAATACAGGTAACGAGTGGAGGACAGAGGAGCCTCTTAAAGAAGAAGTTACAGGTCTGTGAGATGCAGAAATCTTGCTTGTTTGTAGGTGACCAAATACTATTTTACCGAGGAATTTACCAATTAATTCTTTAAAAATCCTACAATGTGATTTTCTGGATTTTTTTTTCTCATTTTGTCTCTCATAGTTGAGGTATACCTATGATGAAAATTACAGGCCTCTCTCATCTTTTTAAGGTAGGCGAGAACTTGCCAATTGGTGCGCTGACTAAAACTACTTTTTGCCCACTGTATACTGGCTGGATCTGAATTTTAGACATAGTTATGTGACATAGCTCCTGTTTTATTTATGTCAAAGCTTCGCGTGCTCGTAACTCTAAAACTCCGCCCACGGCACGCCTCCAGGAGCTCGAATGTTTCAGTAGAGAAGTGCTAAAGCTGTATCTGTCTTATATAAATTTGATAAAACTAAAGAGTCTTCCGAGATATGAAGGATGCAATACTACTCTATAGGCAGAGGCGAACCAAGATGAAGTGGGGGCCCCAGGCAAAATTAATAGATGAGGCCCTTCTAAAAGATTTTGTTAATATATCTACGTTACCTAGATATATATTTATACAACATACAAAAAGTAGTTAAAACACGTATAATAGAACATAAATTGTGAACAGGCTGAACTCAAAATAAAACCCAATTAAAGTGTCTCTGTCCATAACATAACATGACAACAAGAAGAATGCGCACGCGGACAGGAAGTACAACGAATTATTATTTTGTGCGCACGATTTACCTAGAACGAGGGCACGAATTATTATATCAAGTGCATGATTTACTTAAATCGAGGGAATGAATGAATGAATAAATCGTGCGCAGGATCTAGTAAATCGAGGTAACGAATTAATAAATTGTGAAAAAACGATTTATTTTTTCTTGCATGTCATGTACAGGGCTCCATACTACACAATATGCTGCTGCTAAGTGCAACCATAGCTAACCTGTTTCCCAGTAACCATATTAGTAATTGGACTATTACCAGTAATTCATCTTGCAAATAATTAAACGAAAATAAGCTGGAATTAACAACAAAAACATGTCTGTCATACAATTATCCTTAAGTCAATCTTATCTCCATCATTTACCGCTGTCATGTTTCCTCTTTTCCTCCTCTTCTTGCTTTTTTCTGCTTCTGGCTGCCAGATGAATAAGTCCTCTTCATGTTTAAATGAGCAAATGCACGAGTAAGCGCTGTGCCAGTTTGAAAACGGAGGCCGACGCATCACGAGGAAAAAACAAGCACATCCAGCGTAACGCAAGAGGAGGCCCCTTAGGGGGGATGCAGATATATTGCTCCATGTTATATTAATAATGACATTTCCGATTGTTCAAATGGTCAGCTGTCGGGGGCCCCCTCAAAATGCGGGGCCCCAGGCAATTGCCTGCCTTGCCTGCCCTACTGCTACACCTCTGTCTATAGGTACTCAAGATTAAAGGGGTCATATGATGCGATTTCAATTTTCCTTTTCCTCTTTGTGATTGTGCCTAATACAAGACACTCCCCAACTTGCCGTGATAAGAAGATCTGTTTTTTTTTTTTTTTTTTTTTTTTTTAAAAAAAAAAAAGTTGCAAACCCCGCCCCAAAGACTAAAGTCTCATAACCAAAGAGATATTCTTTATAAAAGTCAAGAGTCAACCACGCCTACGTAAAAATGGCTCATTCTAACACGCCCCCACATGTCTACGTCACGATGTGGGAAGATTTGCATAACGTCGCCCAAATGTTCACGCAAAGAAAGAAGTCGTAACTTTTATTCTCGCTGTAGTATTGTTGTTGTTGCCACCGCCATGTCGTGAAGGCGCTGTGTGTTTAGTTGTGAAAGCGAAACTACTTTGTTTGGCCTTCCAAAAGAGGACGATATCTGCTTCGTCATGCCCAGAGCTGATCTGTGCTGGTCGCTGAGAAAATACATCAACTTTGCGCTGTGGATCGCCGGATCGGCTTTCACCGTGGACAAAGCAGAGTCCAGCCAGAAGGTCGTAACATGCGTGCGTTTGGCCCCGCCAGGAAGCCCTATTAACCATTGGGCTAGGCGGGGCTGAAGCCCCGGGGCCCGAGCAAGGAGTGGGCCCGTGATTGGCTGTGGAGTAAATTGACTGGAGCGCCGATCGCCAAAGCCATCACGCCCCCCACTTATTAGCACTGTTATTTATTTATTGCTTTTCCATAAATTCCATGCATTACATTTGAGATTGAAGCTTAAAGTCTGAATTTGGTTTACCAATCTAATGCATTTATTCTATATTTGACATTTGAACGACATGCGCACGTATCTATCAGGTGATCGCTGCCCAGTAGCCTATGTTTGCATTCACCTCCACTCTTCACTTCGTTCTGGAGTAATCTGGAAATGTTCGCACAAAGAACAATATTCTATAAGTAAAAATGTCAGCAATTCTGAGAGAGAGGGGCTAAAAAAATGAAAAACTTCAAATACAAACAACAGAAAAAAAAAAACATAAGTTAGTAAACTCCCCAGCTATCAGGTTATTTTACTAAAGCTGATGATAGAGTGAAGTAACTTCAATCAACTGTTGTTGGAACAGCAAGTGAACTGGGCACATGGAAAAAACTGCGTAATCGTCTACACGGTTAGTTTGATTATTAACTGGATGTCATATTTTTTTGTGTTTGAACAAACTCTATATATTCATTTAGGGATTGGGAGATAATCCGGTAGAAATTTATTAATCGTTTTGCTCATCAAGATGTAGGCTAAGCTTATCATTTAAACGCGTTTTAAGCAGGTTTTAAAACAAATGGTTTAAACTATTCGTGGGCATTAAGCAGCGGGGCAGAATTCTTGTTGGTAAATGCATGCATTAAGACGGTTTCAGCCTGATTCGCGCGGCGCGCACCTGATCGTATTGCCACTGACTAAACTTTTTGCTCCTTGTGCTTAAACGTTTAAATACACAGTTATGTGTCCAAAATTCTCGTCTTTGCGAACACAGTTATTTGTGTCTTAAATGAGCGTGAATAGTTAAAGATAAAGCATGTGCAATAGTTGGCTATTATGAGATCCTGGCATTAGGCCCTATGAGAATCTTAAAAGGCAGGAGTGCCCCCCACCCAAAAATGAAGAATAGACTCACGGAAGTTCTAAGCAGGACATGCCATTATTTTTTATTACCTTCTGTTTTCTGTTATTACAAGGACTTATTTTATCGGTTATAAGACATAACGAGCAGTTGTTTTCTTGCTTAGAACGACTTAATTTTCTGGTATTTCGAATAACCGTGAGAGATTGTTTCTCGTTATAACGACTAATTTCTCGTTATCTCGACATAACGGGAATTGTTTTCTCGTTATAACGACTTAATTTTCTCGTTATATCGACATAACGAGAGTTGTTTTCTCGTTATAACGACTTAATTTTCTCGTTATATCGACATAACAAGAGTTGTTTTCTCGTTATAACGACTTAATTTTCTCGTGATCTCGACATAAAAGTTAAAGTTACAAAACTGCGCCAACAGGTGGGACTATTGACCTGAATATAACTGATGGTGTTGTAGGCTATACTGTATGTCCAATTTTTTTTGGGATAGAATATGAATGACCTCGTGATCGCTATAATTTGTACAGTATTGTTCATTAGGCTACTGACGTTTAATTCATTCATAAATGTTAAATGCTTGAATCAATATGATTATTTTGTGTATTAAGTTCTTGCTAGATGCATGAGTTTCACCAACGCGTTCTGTGTCATAAAATAATAACTGCTTATTAAAACCAAGGTTGACGTCACTGTATTCTGTTTGCACCTATATCTTTATTCGTGCATTTTTTAAGTACATAATTGTTAGTTAATAAGCGGGGATGTTCTGTTTATCTACAGTAGGACAGACTTCAACGACGTAGGCTATTTGTAATGTGCCTCTTTTCCTTATTATTAATCTTTATCATTAATCATTAAATGTATATTGATAAGAAATGTGATTTTATATGTAAAGTGTATAGGCGTAATTTAATGCATTGATGTTCTACAGTGTTGCTTTTTTTTTTTTTTTTTTTTTTTTTTTTTTTTTTTTTTTTTTTTTTTTTTTTTTTTTTTTTCAATCTTTTGATGTTTTGTTCTACATTTCTTTGTGGAAACCACACACACACACCCACACCCACCCCCAATACTCTCGGCTACCCTGCCCGCTTTTTCCCCCGCCGCTGGGTCCACGACCCCTGCTCTCCGTCCCCGCCATATCCTGACTACTCACCCTGCCGAATTCTATCTCCTTTTTTTCACCTCCCAGGCCAATTGAACGTGAGTGCCTCACAGCCGCTCGCACAAGATTTTCGAATAGTTCTGCCTCCTGCACGACCGCTCCGCCTGTGTCTGCGTGTTGACTTTGACCATTTAACATGCTATTACACAAACACCAGGTTTAGACGTAATGTCTCTGGAAATATAACGCTGATTGATCAGCCTTTATTTTTGTCATTGTAGACGTTATACTAGGCATTTTTTGCCCGAAGCAAAATTGCGAAATATCACGACCTAGGACTACAGTAGAGACGCATGCGGTTTATCATGCTCCATCAGATCCCGTGATTCAAAGTTCGCAGTTCGTTACTATAACAACAGTAGATCAAACAATCATTGTAAAAAAAAAATATATATACTTTGTCGAAGAATAACGAGGAAAATTAAGTCGCTGTTATAACGAGAAAAACAACTCCGTGTAGGTGGATATACGCAGAAAATTAAGTTTGTTTATAACGCACGAAAACTAACTCTCGTTATGTCGATATAACGAGGAAATTAAGTCGTTATAACGAGAAAAAAACTCTAGTTATGTCGATATAACAAGAAAATAAGTCGTTATAACGAGAAAAAAACTCTAGTTATGTCGATATAACAAGAAAATAAGTCGTAATAACGAGAAAACAAGAAGGAAAAAAAAATAATGCATGGCCGCTTAGAACTTCCGTAAGATAGCCTGCCATCATATACTTAAACTCAAATTGTTCTAAACCTCTATGAATTTCTTTGTTCTCCTCAACATAAAAAAATATATTTTGAAGAAATGATTGATAACCAGTTGTCTGACCCGTCCCATTGAACTTCAATAGTGTATTTTTCTTTCATAAGTCATGGCAGGGCCAACAACTGTCTGATTCCAGATCCCCCCCCCAACTATGCTTACAAATATAATATTTTGCATTCAACAGCACAAGGAATCTCATACAGGTTTAGAACAACAACAGAATTTTAATTTTGGGTGAACTATTCCTCTAAAGCAGCCTAATATAGCTGCTGTTGCCATTTGTGTCGATAATGTAAATCAAACATCAGAAAGAAAATCACTTACTGTCCTTGACTGAATCACTTTTGTCAGTTAAATAAGAATGAATGTATATTGAATATATACAATGAAGACCATTCAGTCCATTTGTCAATTTTCTTTATACATCGTAATATTATCCAGTGCTTTCAAGTTTTTCAAGTAGGCCAATTTCTTATGATCTTTGTTCTGTTGTAGCTTAATTTGTGACTGTTTACTTGTCTTCAGTAAGCTTATTTTTACTTAGGCTAGTATTCTTTTTTGTGATATTGAAATTGGTAACAAAAATTATGAAATTTCAGTGCATCAAGAATTTTGATATGGGATAAAAATCCTATTTAAAGCTATATATACAATATATTTTATTTGTAATAGGGGGCCCTGCAGTAAGTCATAGCCCCGGAGCCCAGTGCAGTCTTAATGCGGCCCTGGTTTGCAGCCAGCCTCTCCGTCGTCGAATCTGACGCCTATGCTCACTCTAGCCCTCCGGCCGTTCCTCACGTTATCCCCCGGCCTCCGCTCACTCTAGCCCACCATGTGTGACGCTGTGTGTTTCGTTGTGAAAGCCGAAACTACTTTGTTTGGTCTTCCAAAAATGGACACGCACTAGAAATCAGTGAGCCTTAAGTTGTATTTACAACACTGTTCTAGACACTCAACCCAGATATTCAGATGTGTGCAGCACATTTTATGCACATTTTAGACTATTTCCTGATCCTGGTAGAGTAGACAACAATGCCGGCTGTTCTGACTCACATACTGTAAGTACGTTTTTTATATTTAAAGAGTTTTTATATTTTATATATATTTAAAGCGAGTTTTTTGGGAAGTGTAGAGTAGCACTTGTTGTTTGAACATTCTCCGATCACAAATGCAGACATAGTTTTATGTTTACGCGGCACGATGCAACGCGTAAAAAGACAGTGTAAGTTATTATAATCAGTAATTATGTCCCACTGGATGCAACTAATGCCTGGTTTATAATGGGTTTTCATGTGTTTGAATCATCGCTCCGGCCTGACAGCGCATCATCACAATATGGTAAGGGGCGTAACATTTCCATCACACGCTTGAGGTATTCGGCAATACAACGCCCCCCCCCCACTAGCCGCAAGCTGGCCAATCACAGCACACCTCAATTTTCAGACTGATGAGCTTTTTCAAAATCGACGCGTTTCAGAAAGGCAGGGCATAGAGGAGAAACAAAGGAGAAACAATAATGTACAGTATGTGGAAAATAATGTGTTTTTTTTTTCCTTAAACTGCATAAACACATTTTATTACACCAAATACACAAAATAATGTTCTTTTTAGCAACATCATATGACCCCTTTAACATGAGACTGGCAGAAACTGTGTGTGTGTTATGTCCGCTTTAAACTGCAAAATAATAATCCTAATTAGGGATAGTAACGATCCATTTTAAATAGCACAAACATAACATTTTTAAAGATATTTAAAGTTTTTTTAAAAGTGTAATTATTGTGTAGTGTATATTCACAGTTTGTGGACATCTCATTTTGTAATGTGTGTTTTTTAAATAATTTTGTTAGAATACTATTTTTATCTGTTTGCTAAAAAACATACAAAAATGTATTGTCCCTATTTTTAATTCATGGATAATAACAAGTGAGATTTCAAGTATATTTTGACCACTCAACTCTTTGTTTAAATTGAACTGACTGATACTGCTCTGTCCTCAGTTGAGGAGGTCAGCTCATGTATCCTAAAGCTGTCCTCATCACCACGGCCCAGTAACAGCTACTGCTTTCAGAGAGATCCACCAGAGGGTTGTGAGAGAGTCCGGGTGTGTGAAGAAAACGTGTAAGTAGGCATACAATGCTAGGGTGTTGCTCTGTGGTTGCTGTTGGTGTTCTGAGTGGTTAATGCAGTCTTGACTATTGTGCATCTTGTGCATATTTTTTCCCACCCCATCCTCAAATTCAGCCTTCCATGTTTGGACCAAGTGTACATGTTCTCCTGCCCCGACCCAAACAAAGTGAACTTCTCCACACACACAGGCTCAGCCTTCTGCCCTGTCAATCTCCCGAGGCCCCTCCTACCTCCAGTGGACTTCCTGATCTGCAGCTTCAGTTTTCCCGCCAGCGCTCACATGTTGGGGTGGCGACAGTGAGGAGTGGAGAGTTAATACACCCAAGAAAAAAATGATGAATTTAGGCGTCTGTTACTCCTGGAGGCAGGGGTTTGGGTGCGGGGGAGGGGGGGTGGGGGGAAGCGTGAGAGAGACAGAAAGTGACTGTCTTTAAAAACACTCAGTACTTTTTAATATTGCATTTGCCTATGTGACCTTACTTTTAAAAATGACATTTTTTCATTGTTAAATGGTGGAAAAAGTAAAAGCATATTTTCTAATTTAAAAAGTAATTGTAATAAGAGAATACCACATTTCTTTGTGAGTCAGTGAGAGTGGTGAAAATATCCTGTTGGAATGGCGGACTTGATAGATTTATGGATTAATAATTTGGGCAGTTTTATAAAGAGAAGGCTGTTCTTGTAGATAATGAATGTTGAATAGGCCATAGTACTATTAAGGCAATGCTTGTATTTTAAATTAGCATTTTACCACCCACTTCAGTGTTACAATTAAAAAATAAATTGGCAAATGCATTTTTTTTAATATATTTTTACTTTAGTTTTATTTAGTTTTGATTATTGAAAAGTTTATTGAAGAAAGTATGTGGGTGGATTATTACAGTCATAGACCACATCAGTAGGTATATTTATATTCTTATTTAAATCGAATGTTACAGTCATGCTCTTAATGGTACATTTAAATTCACCATCTATATTTTTTCAAAAGTAGAGTGTTTTTTTTGTGGCTAATGAATGTTTACATGGTATACCTTGAACATATGCTATTTTTGTATTTGTTTAGATTAATCTGTACGTGAATGTATGATTAGTTAGGAGCTCTGTACTGTTTGCACATATATTTTTGCTAAAGATAAACTATAGAATGTAAATGGTGACATTATCTGACTTAAAAGTATTTCTTTTTCAATACGCTCATTGCACACATGATGGTTTCTTTTTTTTACTTTGGTTGAAATGCTTTAATATTCAGATGAGTTTAAACTTGCCTTCCCATTGGAAAGTGCATGGGGAAACTACATGTGCATTGATGATACATTATTTACTCTTTCTTTCTATAGATCACTTAAATTCTTGCATGTTTGCAATGCGTTTTGGCACCGATAAAGTAGAATTGAGCAACAATAGTGGGTGAATGTGTGTTCTGTCTTAATAAATTCCAAGTGGGTGATATTATGAGAAATAGCATACTGTGATTTTGACTGTCAAATTTATCAAAAGAAAAATTATTAAGTGCTAATCTAAGGCAATATCAGGCATCCCTTCACACTCCGCTTCAGATGCACACATCAGAGCTTTACAAACACCATCAGATCTCATTAATTCTGCTGTATAGATATATTTTGGGAGTTTGACATGCTGAGTACCGTATTGAAACAAGTGAAAAGCCACCCGGCTGTAAGTACAGGTGCATCTCAATAAATTAGAATGTCGTGGAAAAGTTCATTTATTTCAGTAATTCAACTCAAATTGTGAAACTCGTGTATTAAATAAATTCAAAGCACACAGACTGAAGTAGTTTAAGTCTTTGGTTCTTTTAATTGTGATGATTTTGACTCACATTTAACAAAAATCCACCAATTCACCATCTCAACAAATTAGAATATGGTGACATGCAATCAGCTAATCATCACCCCACCACCCCAAACAAGATAACAAAAAAAAAAAACAAACAAAACAAAAAGACAAAAACAAACACGTGCAAAGGTTTCCTGAGCCTTCAAACTGGTCTCTCGGGTTGGTTCACTAGGCTACACAATCATGGGGAAGACTGCTGATCTGACAGTTGTCCAGAAGACAATCATTGACACCCTTCACAAGGTGGTAAGCCACAAACATTCATTGCCAAAAAAGTTGTCTGTTCACAGAGTGCTGTATCTTAGCATGTTAACAGAAAGTTGAGTGGATAGAAAAAGTGTGGAAGAAAAAGATGCACAACTAACCGAGAGAACTGCAGCCTTATGAGGGTTGTCAAGCAAAATTGATTCAAGAATTTTAGTGAACTTCACAAGGAATGGACTGATGCTGGGGTCAAGGCATCAAGAGCCACACACACAGACGTGTCAAGGAATTTGCCTACAGTTGTAGGCTATTCCTCTTGTTAAGCACCCTTTTTTTTTTTTTTTTTTAACAACCACAGACAACGTCAGAGGCGTCTTACCTGGGCCTAAGGAGAGAAGAACGGGACTGTTGCCCCAGTGGTCCAAAAGTTCTCTTTTCAGATGAGAGCAAGTTTGTATTTCATTTGGAAACCAAGGTCCTAGAGTCTGGAGGAAGGGTGGAGAGGCACAGAAACCATGTTGCAAGTCCAGTGTTAAGTTTCCACAGTCACTGATGATTTGGGGTGCAATGTCATCTACTGGTGTTGATCCATTGTGTTTTTTGAAAACCAACGTCACTGCACCCGCTTACCAAAACATTTTGGAGCACTTCATGCTACCTTCTGCTGACAAGCTTTATGGAGAAGCTGATTTCATTTTCCAGCAGGACTTGGCACCTGCACACACTGCCAAAAGCAACAAAAGTTGGTTAAATGACCATGGTGTGGTGTGCCTTGACTGAGCAGCAACTCACCGACCTGAACCCATAGAGATCAATACAATTAAAAGAACCAAAGACTTAAACTACTTCAGTCTGCTTGCATTGAATTTATTTAATACACGAGTTTCACAATTTTGAGTTGAATTACTGAAATAAATTAACTTTTCCATGAAATTCTAATTTATTGAGATGCACCTGTATATTCTGCCTCATTCTGTGACAAGAAGCCTCATCAGGTCACAGAGGGAAGCATGTGGCAGGTGTTGTGGAGTAAGAAGGTTATAATGTTCTCTTTAGTTGGACAACAGGTTTAGAAATGTGAATACAAGGGAAGTTTAGCATTTTAATTTAANTTTTCAGATGAGAGCACGTTTTGTATTTCATTTGGAAACCAAGGTCTTTGAGTCTGGAGGAAGGGTGGAGAAGCTTATTGCCCAAGTTGCTTGAAGTCCAGTGTTCCACAGTCTGTGATGATTTGGGGTTCAATGTCATCTGCTGGTGTTGGTCCATTGGGTTTTTTGAAAACTAACGTCACTGCACCCGTTTACCAGAAATTTTGGAGCACTTCATGCTTCCTTCTGCTAACCAGCTTTATGGAGATGCTGATTTCATTCTCCAGCAGGATTTGGCACCTGCCCACACTGCCAAAAGCACCAGAATTTGGTTAAATGACCATGGTGTTGGTGTTCTTGACTGGCCAGCAAACTCACCAGACCTGACCCCATAGAGCTCATCACAATTAAAAAACCAAAGACTTAAACTACTTCAGTCTGTGTGCGTTTAATTTATTTAATACACGAGTTTCATAGTTTGAGTTGAATTACTGAAATAAATACTTTTCCACGACATTCTAATTTATTAAAATGCACCTGTATATTCTGCCACCCCAAAAAAACTCCCCATTCTCTGTGACAAGAAGCCTCATCAGATCACAAAAGGAATCATTTGACTGGTGTTGTGGAGTAAATAGGTTATAATGTTCTCTTTTGTTGGAAAACAGGTTTAGAAATGTGAACACAAGGGAGGTTTAGCTTTAGGCTTTTTAATTTAAGCATGTTTAGCTTAGTTAACGGAAGGTTACCTGCTGCCATCAGAGCAAGTGTAATTACTGCATTTCGCGCTCCTCGGATGCTCTCATTTCCAGAGTTGTGCTTAAGTCGGAATGTGAAAACAACATGGACAGCAAAGATGTGTTGGATTTGTATTATTAGAGTTTTCTGACTTGAGTTCACGTGCATTTTCTCAGTGTGGGAAATATTTTTTCACGTGCGGTGCCAGTGATGATGCTTCAGATTACTTTTTTCAAGTAACTAGTAAAGTAACGCATTACTTTTTTAATTTACAAGAAAATATCTGAGTTACTTTTTCAAAAAAGTAATGCCAGTTACTTTGTTTTCCATTTATTGACTGACAAGTCTCCTGCCCCCATATTAGGAGAAATCAGGAGTGCAGAGGTGTGTGTGCGCTGTGTGACCATGATACTGTAGTTCTAGACTAAATGTGAATGTGCATTAATTCATCTCCACTCACAAAAACAGATTCAGTATTCCTTAAAATGAATAAAAATAATGCAACTCATAATATGACGCAAACCTGCAATAATTAAATATGTTAAATAACACAAATGTATCTAATCCCATTTTATTAACCAATATCTTTGCTGCTGACCTTTGCTGATCCAGTTCAACCGTACTAATAAGCAAAAATGACTTTAGATAAACTAACAATTGTGCTTTTTTTTTTTTATTGCTGAAGAGTGTTTCTTCTCCTGCGTTCTACTGTACAGACGTGAATTTACTTTTGCTTTAGCCTGAGGTTTATTCATTACACTTTTTGGTGTGAAAGGGCTTTTATATTTGCTATAAATAGAACTTCTTATATTAAAAACAATCAAGCCCTGCTTATATTTAAAAAGTAACGCGAAAGTAACGCAAAAGTAATATAACGCATTACTTTCCATAAAAAGTAACTAAGTAACGTAATTAGTTACTTTTTTTAGGGAGTAACGCAATATTGTAATGCATTACTTTTAAAAGTAACTTTCCCCAACACTGATAATATTTTATAATACTCTATGCTGTGACATTCTCTCGGCCTAAGGCATTACACATAACACCACTTTTTTTATAAATAAAAAGAAAAACAAGTATAGAATAGAAAAAGAATAGGGAACGGTAGTGTTAGAGGGTCTTTTTTCAAGTCAAAAGAATAGAGATTTTCTTTAAAGAAGACAAGTAGTAAGAATACAAAT
The DNA here is from genome assembly GCA_018155175.1 of Sinocyclocheilus anophthalmus. Classification (NCBI taxonomy): domain Eukaryota; kingdom Metazoa; phylum Chordata; class Actinopteri; order Cypriniformes; family Cyprinidae; genus Sinocyclocheilus; species Sinocyclocheilus anophthalmus. Next base: position 189,294 of record JADLZN010004644.1, read on the forward strand.
AGAATAGAGAATGCAAGTGTTAGGGGGTCAAGTGTTTTCTTTTTAATTTCCTTTTTGTCTTAGATTAGAATAAGAGAGTTATATAGTTTAGAAGGTCCAAATAATAGGGAAGAGATTTGTTTTTAGTCATTTCCTTGAAGAGGCTAAGGACTCATATATATATATATATATATATATATTATATATAGTTATATATAGATATGTTTGTGTTGTTTTTGTTAGTGTGTGTGTGTGTGTGTGTGTGTCTTTGTGTGTGTGTGTGTGTTGATCAGTATACCTTACGTCACCACAAGATGGCAATATCCAATGGGGACATTTTTTGGTCCCCATGAGAAAACAAATTTATAAATCATACAGAATGAGTTTTTTTTAGAAAGTAAATGGGATTGTTTGGGATGGGCAGTTCGTACAGTATAAAGACCATTACGCCTATGGAATGTCCCTATAAAACATGGATAAACCAACATGTGTGTGTGTGTGTGTGCATGTTTATGTGGTTTATGAGGACAAAAATTTGTATAATAACATGGGTATGACATAGGTAGTACAACGAGAAGGTGATTTATGAGGAAATTTTGAGTGTCCCCATATTTCAAAAGGTTTATAAATAATTCAGAATGAGTTTTTTGAAAATCTAAAAATGCAGAAAGTTTCCTGTAAGGGGTAGTTTTAGGTGTAGGGTTGGTGTAGGGCGACAGAAAATACGGTTCGTAGGGTTTAAAAACCATTACGCCTATGGAGAGTCCCCTAAACCACAAAAACAAACCTTGTGTGTGTGTGTGTTATAAGGTTTGTTCACGCATGACTAATCAAAACCGTGAAAAGGTTCTCTGAAAGACTCTGACAGACAGTATATAGCCTTACAATAGATGGCGCCATTTCCTTACAAATGACTGTGGTGATTCGTTCAGTCAAAAAGACAATTTACTCACCCCAAGGGTATCCAACCATATGGCTTTCTTCAAAATGAGAAGAACATATTAGTAGGTTGGCGACCAGGGTTCCAGCTTCCCTAATGTCTAACACTTACACTCCGTTTTTATTATCAAACCGCGCAAAAAATCTTAAATGCTTCTTAAAAACTTCTTAAAAGCATTATATTTTTATTATATTTTAGCATTATATAATTCTAAGTATAATTTCAAGTTTAGCGATGGAAAAACAAGAATCGTGATATCGCCTACTACGATTATTAATCATCAAAATGCGAGCGCTGCACGTTTCAAAGTCAAAACGTTACAGGCTTGCGGGATGAGATGTTATATAGGCAGTTGTAGGCCTAATATATATGCAGCCACGTGCCAGAACGGTTTGTCAGAGAGGGAGCCACCAATGAGGCCCCATTTTTTGGAATGTTTCAATAACCCCGGGACCATATATAGCATAGAGAATGACCAGATATCACCTTATCTATGTTAACTAACTTCACAGCACAATGACCTTTGACCTGTGATATTCTACTTTAATCATCTCAGTGTCCTGGAAGCATTTATCGACCTGCACCAATTATAATTATTGTAATTATTGCAATGTGGGTCATGCAATACCACTTACGTTTGGAAGAGGGCAAGCTTACTTTTGCAAGCTTACTGTCATTGTTGCTAATGAAAATACATAAATATACAAAATTATAGCTGTGTAACTCTATAATACTGAAATGTTAATGTTTCGTTATATCAGCGTTCAGATATACAGTAGACAAAATGGTAAAAATGGTTGTATTTGTAATAATACACTTATTTCAGGAAGGCTTTTATAATGTGATTTTTTCAAAAAAGTTAAAATGGTCTCTTGAGTAAAATGTAATGTCAAGACATATTTTTGCTTCTATGCAGCATTTTGGTTTACATCAAAACTAGCTTACATGTAAACTATCAAAACTAAAGGAATGACTAATGTTTACAATGCAAAGTTGTATTATGCTTCCGAACCCTGAGGTGTATTATTACATGCGTTTCTAACATGGGGGAGATTGCTTGAAAGAGTCTGGCGGTGTAAACTTACTCGATTAAGTTTCTCTCCATTGTTAAAAACATAAAGAGGACATAAAAGAGCTCCCCAAACATTCTTCTCTTTGAGCTGAGTGATGTCCTGATCTTTCCTGTTAGAAGCTGCTAACATGACAGAAATGGGTCTTAATCTTGGCCATGAAAACAGACATGACACTCTCATAACAGATCTATTACCCAAGAGTTCTGTAGAGTAGGTTTATAAGTGGGTGTGGGAACTTTGGGGTTTCTGTGAGGTTTGAAAGTGTTTCCACAAGGTGATGGCAGGAAACAGTCATTCAGGCACTCAATATTATCTGTGATTCGATGAACAAGTATTTCTTTTCAACTTAATCCAGATATAAGCAAAGATACTAGTAATAATTTCACTAAAGCAATATGAATTTAAGTCACAAATTCTGGTAATACTGATCAGAACTTTAATGTTTTGCTACAGGTTGTATAGTTCTTATTCTCTGCTAGTTGACCTGGGAGATATTTTTCAATACTAGATTCTCATATACCATAGGCAGTCTCTCTTGTTTGGATAAAGAACCAGTTTTCATCTGTTGTAAAGCCACTAAGATTTCACCACAGCCCCATTCTGCTCCTGTAGGGAGCTGGTCAATGAGGTGATGATAAAAATGTGAAACCAATATTGGCCGGGAGGGAGGTCTAAAGGCTGGGATTGTGTCCTGAGCTCTTTACTGAAGGAAAAACATGGTCAGGAATGATATGTTTGTTTGCCACTATTTACGACTTCAAGCAATATTCTCATGGTTGCAGAATGTCGACCTTCAAGCTTCACTAAGCATGAGGTAATGTTAAAAGGATATTTCCCATAAGGATGGCCCCAAAAATTCATACTAACTAGCTGGTTATTGCATGACCTCTACGTCTGACCTGTTTATCTCTTAAGGAATAGGTAAATAATAATAGTAATATTAATAAATGCTCCTGTTTTTTAATCACAGTACATTAAGACAATTGTTTTGTATTACAGGTTTTCTGAAAAGTTATGTTTCAATATGCAAATGAGGCATTTTCTACTTAGATTCCTGTTCCTCTGGCTCAGTGGTATGCATTGCGGTAGCACCACAACGCCAAGGTCATGGGTTCAATTCCTAGGGAACACACATACTGGTAAAAAAATGTATAGCCTGAATGCACTGTAAGTCGCTTTGGATAAAAGTGTCTACTAAATGCATTAATTTAATTTTAAATATGCACTCATTTGCATACATTTCCTGAACAGAAATCTGAACATTGGATAAAGCCAGGTTCAAAAGGTTCATTTTGTTGACATATCCGAGTCAAATGTATATACAGAGGGGTTTTTGGATTTCTCTTTTTATTAATTAATATCAGAAAACACTGTCAACAGCTAAAAACATTCATTCATAAATGTTATATAAATCAAAGGATATATGAACAAACCCTCTGTAAAAAGTTTCAGAATATAGAAAGGACTAAGACTGGAAAATTTTGTTTCTGTAAGTGCAACTGAAGATTTCTGGCTCAGTGCATGAATTGTTTTTTTTTTTGAGAAAAGGGTTTTAAAAGATATGTATTGTAATAGAAATCTACAGACGCAAAAAGATAAAGTGTAATACAATATGCACGTAAATGTGTATTTTGGATGTTTTCCTTCCACTAGTTAGGTTTGTTAAGGAAGTAAAATAGTCCAAAATCTACAATTAACCAGTGTATGCGGAAAGAAAAATGGTTTTGCCTGTAGTATGTCTCCAACTTGCTCAGAGTTTTTTGTTGTTGTTGTTGTTGTTGTTGTTATGAAATGTTATGCCCCTATTACCTGAGAGATATCATTGAAATTTTTCTGAGAAAAAGTTTTGAGAAGTCACACTTGTCTGTGTGACAGACCAAAGCAGAATAACTAGCCTACTTAAAGCTATTTTAATACTGAATGTTGGGCTCAATACAAGTTTGACTGCAATTTTAGAATTGTAATAAGCCTACTGTAAAGAAATCATTTTTGCCCATGTGGATGCTTAGTGGCAGTGCCATTTTTCTTTGCATAAGATGCAATTATGTTCTTTCTATTATATTTTAAAATTAGTGCTAGTGACGTGAGTTTGGGAAGAGACATAAATGCTGCTTGTGGCATGGAAATAACATACTCTACCTTTAAATAATGCGGTTCATCTCATTTAAATCTCCAGGCAGTTGGGTGTCAAAATGTTCTATTTAAAATATTCCAGTTGCCTATGGAAATTATCAGCCTGAAAGGTGCATAAATCACATTCTCTTTTGTGTTTCATGCCTTTAGGCTTCTAAGATGAATGTCTGTCATTGTCCAACGGTTGGAGACTGTTGCTCTTTCAGAGGTGTAAATCTGTGGTAAGTTTTTACTGCATGCTAATACAAACCCAATTCCAAAAAAGTTGGGTTACTGTACAAATTGTGAGTAAAAAAGGGAATGGAATAATTGACAAATCTCATAAACTTATATTTTATTCACAATAGAATATAGATAACATATCAAATGTTGAAAGTGAGATATTTTGAAATGTCATGCCAAATATTGGCTCATTTTGGATTTCATGAGAGCTACACATTCCAAAAAAGTTGGGACAGGTAGCAATAAGAGGCCGGAAAAGTTAAATGTACATATAAGGAACAGCTTGAGGACCAATTTGCAACTTATTAGGTGAATTGGCAACATGATTGGGTTTAAAAAGAGCCTCTCAGAGTGGCAGTGATGGGCAGAGGATCACCAATTCCCCCAATGCTGCGGCGAAAAATAGTGGAGCAATATCAGAAAGGAGTTTCTCAGAGAAAAATTGCAAAGAGTTTGAAGTTATCATCATCTACAGTGCATAATATCATAATCAGACAGTTGAGCAACTAGAAGCCTGTATTAAACAAGAATGGGACAACATTCCTATTCCTAAACTTGAGCAACTTGTCTCCTCAGTCCCCAGATGTTTGCAGCCTGTTATAAAAAGAAGAGGGGATGCCACACAGTGGTAAACATGGCCTTGTCCCAACTTTTTTGAGATGTGTTGATGCCATGAAATTTAAAATCAACTTATTTTTCCCTTAAAATTTATAAATTTTCTCAGTTTAAACATTTTATGTCATCTATGTTGTATTCTGAATAAAATATTGAAATTTGAAACTTCCACATCATTGCATTCTGTTTTTATTCACAATTTGTACAGTGTCCCAACTTTTTTGGAATCGGGTTTGTATTAGGCACATAGCACATTGGTAGGCAATGTTCTCAAATTGTTGTGAATTATGTGTAATGAATACACTTTCTAATAAAAAAAATCCCCAAAATATCCTGTAAGTAATGACTGTCCAAATGAAACACACCCCTGTCTAACTCACTTTACTTTAATGCTATACTTTTAGTTAAACGGTTTTGAAAACAATATGTAAATGTGTGCAAAATGGGCCACAGATACATAGTTTTGTTAGCATTTGAGTTTGAGTTATCGTTTAATTTATTTATTGCAGAATGTGGTCCTTCAATGCATGTCAAAGCAATTATAGAGTGATCCACACTTTAGTCTACACTGATGTTGTGCTGAATGTGTGAAAATCTGTGTACTAGATTTTGAGAAAGACTGTAATTCTTAACAAACATTCGTGGTACATGTTACCATTGTGCCATTGTATCTGTAAAGTTTGGTGGAGGAGTTGGGCTGTTTTTTTTAGGGGTTGGGTTACTTTACTTCCAGTGAAGGGAAATCTTAATGTTTCCGCATACTGTACAAAGACATTTTGGAAAATGCTATGCTTCCAACTTTATGAGAACAATTTGGGGAAGGCCCTTTTCTATTTCAGGTCCATAAAGATATGGCTGGATGAGTTTGGTGTGGAAGAACTTGACTGGCCTTCACAGAGCTCTGACCTCAACCCCATCAAATACCTTTGGGATGAACTGGAATGGAGATTAGGAGCAAGGCCTTCTTGTTCAACATCAGTGCCTGACCTTACAAATGTTCTACTGGCTGAATAGGCAAAAATTCCCTCTTGTGAAAAGGCCTTCCAGAAGAGTGGATGCTGTTATGGCTGCATATGGGGGAACAACCCTATATTTCTATATATTTAGAATAGGATGTCATTAAAGTTCTTGTTGTTGTAATGGTCAGGTGTCCCAATACTTTTGTCCATATATGGGCAAAAAGTTACTTAGCTAGATCACCTGTGAAAAATGACAAATATATTAAGGTATAAATTTATGAAGTTTTATATAGAACTGCTTAATGATTACCTATGGGTTTTTAGATATTAGTACTGCAGTTTTTTTTAAAATGTAAAACTGCTTTGAAACAATGTGCATTGTGTAAAACCGCTATATAAATAAAACTGACTTGATAGGACACCTGTGTGAAGAGGAACTACTTCATGTTTCCACTAAAAACACCTTAATGCCAGCTGATTTATTGGAAAAATGATGTGAAAAAGAGGTTCGTTCTAAAAAAAACTCTAGCATCACTTGTTTTGCATTTTTTTTATAAGATCCACACATTTAAAAATCTGACTTAAAAGTTTAGTTCACAAAAATATATAAATTCTGTCCTTAGTTACTCACCTTCATGTTGTTCCAAACCCACAAGACTTTAATTTATCTTCAAAACACAAATGAACATATTTTTAATTAAACCTAAGAGATTTCTTTCCCTCCATTGAAAGTCCATGCAACCAAAACTTTCATGCTCAAGTATTAATGTATATACACAGAGCTCATCAAATATCGGTACCACGGCAGCTAAATGTTTGCTCGCTTGACACGCCCATAACGCAACAAGGTTTATTCTTGCACATTTAGCAAGTCAGGTTGAGTTTCCGTTTACCATATTTGATGAGCTCTATGTGTGTGGATTGATTCTTTTTATGGTTGCATGGGACTTTCAATGGAAGGACAGAAATCTCTCAGGTTTCAAATTAGATCTTAATTAGGTCTTAATAAATAAATAAAAATGTTAAATCTGTTCATCATAATGTCTTTTCAGTAGACTTGGTATATACTACCCAATTCATATGTAATCACCCACTTTCAGAGAGATGGTAGGAGACCAAAAGCCTCAAATTTTACCATCTGTTTTTGTACTTTTTGATGCGTTAAAATTTTGGTTGCATGGCTGTTTCATCTAAAATATCTTCATTTGTGTTCCAAAGATGAATGGAAATCTTATTAGTTTGGAATGACATGATGGTGAACTTTTTGGGTGAACTATTCATTTAAGTGTACAAATAGTTTTTGGGGTCACTGTATGTGTATCTCCTAAAGAAAATACTGTACAAGCTCTTAGTCATATGGATTCACTCTGCCCCTTGCTGTTTCACTCTCTGTACAGTCACAGTGAAAGTAAAATATTCAAAGGAAAAAGCAGGACATGAAGAGGTCACCTAATGAACAAGGAGACATGAAGAGACTAATGGACAGTACACACACACATCACATGCACTTACTGGCTGACCCTTGATTTGTTCTGCCTTCCTGAAGAACTACTGTAATAAATCACGCTGTGCACACACTCCTAGATTTACTCTCCTAACCACTTACACATGCACAGACTCACAGCATGCAAACAGGCAAATAATTACAGAATTATCACTCAAGAGGTTCAAAAGCACCTCAGATTCCCAAGAGACCTCGTACCTCTTGGAGAAAGACTTTATGTCCTGACATACACACCGTTCCTTAAACTAGAACATCTTTAGACAACTGCCAGGATAAAGGAATTCCTGATTTTTATTTAAAAATAATTCATTTCATAACATTAAAATAATAGTATGAAATATTTATTCTCATTTTGTGCCAGTCCTGTTTCATTCCAAATTTTGCGGTGTAGAGAATCACTTGCCAAAATGTGTGTGTGTGTGTGTGTGTGTGGTGTGTGTGTTTGGTGTTTTGTCTTGTGTGTGTGTGTGTGTGTGTGCGTTTGTGTTTGTGTGTGTGTGTGTGGTGTGTGTTGGATAGGTTCGTGCGTGTGAATTTCATACTATTAATACTGCAATATTTTTCTAATGTGTTTCTTTGAAACTTTACATTGTGTAAAGCCTATGTAAATAAACATTATTAAAAAATATCTTTACAACCGCTGTTCATTGGGAAAATTATGTTGACAATTGAACGTTTTTCGATCGTAGAAAAACCTTCACTTGTTTTGATATTTTATCAGGATATCCACAAATGTTAAGCTGACTTAAAGGTTTACATCACCACAAAATGAGATCCATTTTTGTTTTGAGATCCTTGCACATGTTGAGACTGGCCTTGGTTATTAACTGAATTGTTTTGAATCTGAAAAAGAAAATTCATAAGCAAATACTATCATACCTGTGTCTGAAAAATAGATTATTTTTAAATGAGATGAAAAGTCACAGCATAACAGGGTTGAACCGAGAGTGCATTTAAATTAAAAGTAGGCTTTAGACATTTTTGTTTTTGGTTAGTCTTTGCACATTGTATTTTACTTACAGTAAACTAGTGTCCTTTTTTCAACTTCTGGAACGAATGCAAATTCAGTAAGCTAGACTGGATTACTGTATTTTCACCCCATTTTTACATCCTACAGAAACACGATCTCCAGAATTTGATGCCACAAGCTTTCACTGGACGCAGAAACTAGAAGTTGGAACGCGGCAGATTTATTCTGTGCTTTATTCTGCCATGTAAAACATAAACACATCAGGTATTGTTTGTTGAAAACTCGTCTGAACACATATGACTTGATTACATTTTACACGTTGTCAGAATGTGACATAGACAAAAAAATAAAATAAAATATAAAAATAAAAAATCACGGAAGAAGACGCAGGACTACAGTTGAGTCGTTCGAGGGAGTTCAGAAACAGCACTTTCTAATATGGAAAATATCTCCTAGAAAGCTGAAGGAAGCTGAAAATGAAAAAACATAGTAGGACCTTTCAAATGAATTGCTGAGGAAAATAGCGTAAGCGTCCTCTTTTATTAAAAATGTCTTCTGTCATTAGATACTAATGCACTGCAGTGAGTGTTTGTGCTTCATTTGATAAGGGTACAGTACAGAGAATATCAGTTCAGATCTCACAGACAAATGACTTCCGCATATATCTATTTCCAGACTCTCTGCACACTGTAACAGTGACTTTTATGAGCCTGACTCGCTTTTACAGCCAAAAGATAAATGCACTGTATGGTATTATATAATGCATAGGCTATATTATATATAGTGTAATACAAAGTGTCAAACCTTTTTTTTTCTTTCTTTTTCTTTTTTTTTGACAATGAATATTACATGTGGTGTATTACTTCTTTCTGTATTGGGTTCAAATAAAGTTCCCTCTGGCCCCCGCCCTCTTTCCCTCCCTCCCGCTTTCTGAATAAGGACTGAAATTAGATCTGATTCGCAGAGATAAATGGAGGAAAAGATCAGATATTCGTTACTAACCTGATTTTGTTTCGCAGTCAGAATTATGCTTGAAAGCATCGCTCTCATTTCTGAGACAGAGTTAATAGAGTTCATCAGTGCCCGCTCCCCCATTTTTGGGTGACTTTGTTCTGTGAGTATTGTTTTTCTCCACTAAGCGGTTTTTCCCTTTCAATAAGTTATAAGCGGTGAACGCAAACCAACTTAGCTGTGGTGAATCCACAGCGTCCTTGGGTGCATATGGATTATTTTTAATAAAGTCTCTATGTGCTTGAACCCCGACATTATAACCATGAACCAACTACAAACTTCTGATCTGCAGCAAAAAAGGACATGTTCAGACGGTATAAGCGGCTTCAAAGAAAAAGTATTTGAAAAAACCCATGAAGCATTGTGAATGACATAATTAAATTAAAAACAATGGATAATTATAAAACTATCCAGTTAAAGTTATTGATTGTATATATAAACAATATACTTTAAGTTTATTGCAAATGAAGCATATATATTCAAATATTTAAGTATTTTGAGTGTGGGTGTAACGGGGCTGACGAGACGTGAGGCGTGTGGATCCATCTGCAGGCTTTATTAAAGAGACGTAGTACACAGGCAGGGTCGAAACAATGGCAAACAGGTATATGGCGGTCAAGACACAAGAATAGTCCTAGGGCTAGAGTAGGTCGATGATCGGCAGACAGAATCAGAGGGGCGAGACGAGAGGGAAAAATCCCAGAAAACAGGCAAAGATCAGAAACCGCAAAATCAGGCAAGGCAAAACAAGGAAAACACGGTGACTCGGAAAGGGGTACAGGCTAAACCATACTCAGCAGAGAAAGGTGGTTAGAGTGTGTGTTATATAGTGAGTGAGGTGATTAGAAGCAGCTGTGTGTAATCAGTGCAATCAGTGCAGTGTGTAATCGGTGCAATGATTGATGGGATATGTAGTCCGGGGTGCTTTGCAACAGTTTGTGTTGTGCGAGAGTGAATGAAATGGAAAGGGTGACCTCTGGTGGTGAATAAACGGAAGCCCATGGACTGAATTCGTGACGAGCCCCCCCCCCCCCCCCCCACGTAGCGGCTTCCAGACTCTCCAACACACTAAACGATCAGGTGGGCTGTATAGCGGGAGCAGAACTGGGTGTGAGAGGGGACGGAGGCCAGTCCAAGGATAGAGAGACCATGGACTGAGGCAGCGCGTCAGAACTGAGGGACCACCACAGCGAGCAGACGGGACAAAGACCCCAACGGCGGCAGAAGACCACAGGAGCCATACATATACCACCACGCGGGGCAGAGAACCACACGGCGGATGCAAGGACCACCACGGTGGAGCAGAGGACCAACAGAGCCAGACAGTAGACCACCACTGCAGGGCAGAGAACCACCACGGCGGAGCACAGGACCACCACTCGGAGTCAGAGGACCACCATAAACAAGACGTAGACCACCAGGGCGGAGCAGAGTACCACCAGAACCAGACAGTAGACCACCAGAGCCAGACAGTAGACCAACACGGCGGGGCAGAGGACCACCAGAATTAGACAGTAGACCACCACGGCGGGGCATAGGACCACCACGGCGGAGCAGATGGAACAGAAGACCACCCCTGTAACCACACCGATCAGAGACCATGGCGTAAATGTAACACGTAGAGTAGAGACATGACAACACATACATAACATTGGGTTTTATAGACCAATACTGAGCGTTCAGGGGAGCCTCCCCCTGCCGCTGATCCTTTCTCGGACGCCAATCGTGACCCCCCGTTGGCTGAGGTCTTTTATGCCGTGCCTCTTCCTGTGGGTCCATAACTGGTGACATGACCGTATGAGGATTCCCAGACCGGCCACCATAGCCGTGACAGGAAAGACCAGAGTTCCCAAGACGACCTCCTAAACCGTCCCTTGGCCGGAACAGAACAGGCATAATCTTCACATTTTGCGGCCTCCTTGGCCTAACAAGACAGGCCAGAGAGTTCATAGCGCCGGTTCCCTTGCCGGACAGAACAGACATAGTTCATAGACTTGGAGACGAAGGCCTCCTTGGCCGGAACAAGGACGAGCAGAGAGTTCATAGATGGCCCCCTTGGCCGGAACAGAACAGACAGAGAGGAGTAGATTGCCTGAGATCTCCGACTTAGTCTACCTTGGCGACAGGCGAAGGACGAGCATAATGGATTGATTCATAGGAAAAAAAAAGGGAGAATGGCCGGGGGTGGCGAGGATAGATGCCGTCCTTGGCCGGAAACGAGTACGAGCAGCAGATTTTCACACTATGGGTAACTGACTGGGCCGAGGAGGGGAGAAAGAAGGAAGACGAGGAGGAAAAGGGAAAAAAGGAAGGAGCCGAGGGGGGGGGGGGGGGAAAGAGAAAGGACCATGCATAAGTTCTGTAACAGGGTGCACAAGAAACGACGGAAATGTCTGCAAGGTAGGGAGTAGCACACAACTCACTGGAGGCTTTACTGCTGCCACCTCGGACACAGCAGTGAGTATTCAGCTAAGGTAGGTGCATCTAATCGTAAACCTCTTACAGCCCAGCTGGACTGATGCACATGCCGTTCCAGAGAATGTGTTATCCTTTCCAAATAGAAAAACAGAAAAAATCAAAAACAAAAACCAAAACCACGCAATGAGCTGAAGACGAGCACAGGGTCTCAGCCGTCTTATCACGTCAGGCGGGAAGGCTGTGACTGCAAACTATCCTGCGCCGCCATCTCTGGAGAAACTGCAGCGGGCACCATCACCGGCTTCTGGGAACAGTCGGCCCAAGGTTCGTGCCAGTCACTATGAACGGGGGTCGGGGGTACTTCTGCCTCGGCGGCGTCACGCTGTTGCAAGGCATCTGGGAGGACAGGAGTTGGCAGCTGCAAAAAGGTCAACGCCGATCTCACACAAAACGACACTCAGGAGGCGAAGCCATTTGAAGGTCTTGGACAGCCAGCCATACGGTCTGCAGAGACCCGAGACTCGTACTAGCGGGTGCTTATGTCGTGCCCTCTGGGGTTCTGTGATGTGTATGCCAGGGGCCGAAATGCACAAAGCCAAGCAGTGCCCGTATCACTAGAGGGAACACTCCGTCTGCATTACAGGGTAATTACGTGCGTTCATGAAGCACCAGAGCTCTAATAGACGTGAGTCCGCGCTATTGGTGAGCGTGGCATCATGGCCTGTCTTGTTTCCGGCCAAAGGAGACCGCAGTAGCACAGCGCGTAGTGCGCAGGTAACATCTCCTGCGTGTCATCCGTCAAGCCGAGGCTCATCACTGATTACCACTTAGGGAACTGCTGGATAGGCCTGTACAGCTACTGCACTTGAGAAGCTCTGGAGTTGCCGTAGCAGATCGAGATACTGTCACATGATACTCTGACTGATCCACATGTGCTGCACAGCGTATTACTTGGAGTGCAATCAACTGAGGCCGTTACGGTTGACTGCTGTGACGAACATTTTTTTGACGACGTATGCTGACACGACGATCTCGGACGGACAGCCTGAGACCAGCAAGGGAGGCTGCCCCAGCGCATGTCGCACTCCAAGTATGCAACGGATGCAGGGGCGTGTGACAACCGCCAAAGGTAATCCTCTGACTGCTGGATGATTTGCATGCTGTCTCCAATAGCTAGAGCAGTAACTCGCGGGTCGTGGAATCAGACTAGTGTCAACATCATAAATGAGCATGCAACAGCAGCCGATCGGGGGGTGCTGTGACGCTGACATAGAGGCGTCGGATAGATCGCCACACAGTGGACTGCAACATCTGTGACATCACCGACGACGACGGGCGATAAGATGCACCGTCCCCTAGGGCGTGTACACAACTAGCGGGAGTGCGAGGGTCAGTCACCTCAGGCACGCGTGACAGTCACACTTTGGACGGTCGAGATGACATACTGCACCCAATGCCAGAACCTGATTGTGTGTGTGCGGCTGTTACTACGACTGGTGCCAATAAATGATGTACATGCTCGGACCTAAAACAGCATGTCAAGCGAAAATAACTCACAGAACACTACGAGCGGCGCTCGTGAGGGATGCTGACGTAGGGGTGTGGTGAGATGCGTTGACGTGGCAACAAATATGATCGAATCAATAGAGACCGATGTCTGGGAGAAAGAATACTGCGAGCGGAGAGATCACACGCTGTGGTTGACTGACCTCAGAAATGAATCCAGCAGCGTGTGCGTCAAGAGTGGGGCGGTACATAGACTCAAAGGAGAAAATCAACCGTGCTAAGTGACGTGAGCCTCAGGAGATCGAATACCTGTGCCTCTTGAGAGCATGAACTGCAGGAAGAACACTGGGAGCTAGACTTGACTCAGACGATGACAACTGTGACTTGACATAGTCCGTATTGTTTCTGTTGGTCCCTTGTGCTCCGCCATCTTCCGCTTGATGTCAGTGCCTGGTGACAGCCGGCCACTTATCTCCCACAGACATACGCTGTGTGTCGCGTGTCCTCGCATCTCCTCCGCGCGCCACCCCAACGACGTAACACAGATCCACCTCAGACAAAGTGCTGGGATCGACCTAGTGCACTGAGCGAGTGATGAACGGTGGACCCCCTCGCGCTAAGCTGTAGCTCCTTGTATGTCATGAGGTTGATTTAATGCCTGATCTACGAAAACAAGCCGGTGGGGCTAGATCCACATTGGGACGTACAAACTCACCGAACGTCCTGCTCTGCTAGTGGTGGTCCTCAGATTGTTCGCGGTCACGGCATACCGCTGCGAAGTATGAAGAAAAGACCAAAAATACAAACGAGTTCCCTGACTCTCCAAATACGTCGGGTCTCCCTAGTACTTCGGAGGCGCTGGAGACAACAAACCTTCTTGCCGTTGTCCATGACCTTCCAATATGTCTTTGAACATCCGCTGGATCCGTTGTTTTGTGTCTGAGTATTCCTGGTAACGGGGCTTAGACGCACGACGTTTGAGAGCTTGGTTTGTACCCATCTGCAGGCTTTAATTAAAGCGACTCGTCCAACACAAGGCAGGGTCAAAACCACTGGCAAACCGTGTATATGGCGGGATAAAAAATTTGGGCTTAGGGCAAAACACGCAGTAAATATGTAGGTACAGGTCACTCCTAAACCGTCCTGGTGAAGGAATAGCCTAGTCCTGGACTCACCGCGTTCCTGGGTCAGCGATGGTCGGCCGACCAGCCGCTACCTCAAAGGATGGAGAAACCACAACAAGAAACCAATAAAAAAAAAAAAAGGATAAATACCAATGAAAAACAGCAACCAGATCAGAACTCCTGCAAACATCAACGCTGACAAGCGCAAAAACAGGAAAAACACGAATGAAGTCCGTTTATCGCTGAAAGGGGTCTCGGCCTAAACCATACTCAGCAAGAATTAGCTGTTTCAACGTGGAAGTGTCCGCTCCTGGGGGGGTAGATCGGGGGGGGGGCGGGGGGGCTCCTATGTCAAGTTGAGGTGATCACACGTATTTAAGCAACAAACAGCCTCTGTGTCAAAGGCGAATACAGCACTCGTAGTGTGCGCGTGGGGCAAATCGTGTGCGTTGAGGAAGCAAAAAAAAGAATGATGGGCGACTGAAGGTGCCACGGCGGTGCTATGCAACAGTGTTGGGCATTTCCATTGTCGACGAGAGTCGACCTAGTCCGACAAACACAAACTGTGGGTGAAACGAGTAGTAGCGCACCCCCGGATCTTACATAGGTCCCATCGATTCGTTTGCACGATTTGCACACTTTCGCTCTGGTTGCACACCGGAAGCTGCTGCTAATCAGCCGACGAACACTCCTATGGATTAAGCCCATGGACAGTTGGCAGGAAGCAGAGAGCGACCGTGCGCTCGTATGTCTGCGTGGACTTTGTCGTCCCATTGTGTGGTGCACGGTGGACGCTCACATTTGCTTCGAGTGTCCACTCGTGCTGCTTGTGGGTGAGAATTCGTCGTTTTATCACGCCAGCGGAACTGGTTGTAGTGTGCTAGGTTTCTTCCCGCAGGGATTCCACTGATCTATGCATTGCACAAATTAGTTTAATACTACTATATTATGATTGCTCCTACTCTACTTATATAGTAAAAAAATACACTTCTCAGCTTTAAGTAGGCATGTGCGGACATGCTTGTGACCTAGTGCTAGCTCCACAGGACACTCTGCGCCATTACCGGGGTGCTCTTGCGTTGCGTCCTTTGCGTGCTCTTATACGGTGCCTTGAGTGTGTGCGACCGCCTTTGCAAGGCATCAGACAAGCTAACAAGGGCATAGTGTGCGCAAACCAAAGCACACGGTCAGGAGAGAATAGGGGGAGGTCGTCAGCGGAGGCGAACGTGAATGCAGCACTACAACTAAAACGTCTAGCAGGAATCGCAACAACACTACACAATATAAGAAAGCACAAGATAACACAATACAATTATTATAACTATAAAAGCTAGATATCTGTCTTTAAAAGTTTGCCATCGTTAAAAATTCATTTTCATATGGAGAAAATGAATGCCATTTTTACTTCCATAACCTGGCTATTGCACTCAATAACTGACCTCGGAATGTAGCAACTGACCAATCAGAGTCAAGTATTTCAGAGTGCCATGTAATAACATTGATTAACAACCTCTTAGCTCACAGTAAGTCTGTCTTTAAAGGTTTATAAGTTATCGTTAAAAATCAGTTCCCCTATGGAGAAGATGACTTCTGGAAACTGACTGTTACACTCTAAATGATGTCTTTTTTTAATTTTGACAAATTTTACAATCAGGAATTAACAGGTTTAACAAGCCAACAATTATGCAGATATAATTATGCCACATTGTCTTTTATTTCCAATAACTGTTTTTGTAATCGTATTCAATAAATAGTGGCGTGTGCTGTCAAACATCAATTTCATTTTGTGCCCATTTTAGGATTAGAAATCTGAGGGTTAAAACAACCCTTAAGTATAAATAATAAACTTTCACACATAACTTGTCCAACTTTGTTTGTGGTACAGACATGAATGACACCTCAAATCATGCAGCCTGTAGAAGTGAGTGTGTTCTTACTGTTCTAAGTGATCGTAATAATGATTTTCACATGATGGATGATAAAATGTGCAAACATTTTTATAAACTCACATTGAAGGATCAATAGAGGCCAGAATATTATAGAGACTTTTTGAGGTGGAATGTTTTGACCTTTGACGTTTTGACCTTTGACATGGGTCAAAAGAGAGAGAGAGAAAAAACCCATTCAGGACATGGAGGCATGTTTCTCATGAGCAAAATTTCCACTCACCAGGATTTCATAGACCTACTGTATTAAAAGCTGATGTAAACCTTCCAAAATAGCACATTAAAGTACATAAGGAGAGCCCATCATCTTCAGCCTCTGTTCCGTGAATGCAAAGTCCCCGATAGCACTTTGTGATTGAGAATGGGAATGGATGAAGGCAAGTTCTTTATTTACACTCTTGAGTCCAGCTCTGTGTCTTTTAACAGCACGGCTTTGATGTCGCTCCATCCCTGATAACCGATACCGCCGCTAAACCCGACACCATTGCAGCACTCCAGCGGGATTCAGCCACAGAACAGCAGAGGAGAGATATATAACGGATAGTGGAGTACAGTAAGGGAAGACTGTAGCCTGTTGGTCATGTTTTGGTGTGTAGATATTTGTACTGTGCTAATAATGTTAAAGGAGGGCGAGCAAGATTATTGTACTCATTCTAGTAGATTTCTATTATCTCCCCTGTGAGTAGATGTCAGATACACGTTACTCTTCAATGTGTGTTGTAGTATCTTGTAAGATGTGTTGTACTGTACATCATATGAATTTGGTGATTTAAGAAGTTTCAAAGGAAAGATGTCAGAGAGGATTGTTTTTATTTATTTATTTATCGTTTTTATTCGATTTTAATATGAATAAATTACCTCTTTTGATGTATGACTGGGTGCTTATTAACTGTAACACCCAGATAGCAAGGGTTACACAAATGGTAATCACCCAAAAAACACGCGTATGGGAATGTCATGGTAACACAAAAAAACATTCATCACTAGTGTCGGGAGTCGTCAGCGACCTTCCAGAATGAGGCTGAAACAGCCGGGATCAGCGAATATGCGCAGCTTTCCTCCTGGCCCCCACCACCAGGCCGACCATGCGGCGTTTGCCCGACATGCCCAACAACCAATCACAGTTCGTTTCGGTCAATCGTCGTTTCGGGGCAGTGACAATGTAGACCCAATAACAGCCGAGTGTGTACAAATCGTGGACGTATTTTAAACATTCTTGCGCTAACTTTAAATTTTTCACATACTTTTGAAAATCCATCGTTTAGTGGAATCTGATAAGCGCTCGTTGTCACAGTTGTAAACACGATTGCTTTCTTCTTCGTGTGGGGGTTTGGCGGCACGGCATCTTTGTTTCCAGGTGGAACGTTAAAGAACGCGAAATCCTGTCGGATCCCGGAAATCCTGTCGGATCCCGGAAATCCTGTATAATTCAACCAACCCGATGACGACTTCGAAACTCCTGAAATGTTTCCAATTTTTGTGCCATAAACATCAGACGTTCAGCCAAGGTCGTGCGGCGGCGTCCTCTGAGGCCTGAGCTCACATCATCACTCGCATTTACCAATAACACCATGGTTATATGTTATTAAGGCCGTGTTGGGGTCCATTGAAACCATTTCGTTGTTGTCTGTGCTACTGCAACGTTTTCTGTCCTTGGTTGTGTGTGAGTCGTTTCAGTGCATTTCGTATTTGGTACATTGTGAGTATTTGCAGCACATGTTGGTGTCAAACTGATGAACGAGGTTTTCTAATTGTGGTGCTTTTTCTGTTTGAGGGTTTCTGTAAAGGGGTCATCAGATGCCCCCATTTTCCACAAGTTTATTTGATTCTCATTGGTAGGGTCTTAATGAAAAAAGTTCTATAACATTACCTTGGCTTCAAACTGTCTCATGGTAGGTGGAACAAAAACACGCTTTGTACCATGTCAAATCAAGCTCTGTATTCAGCACGGATAGTTATAGTCCCGTCGCCGTTGCGTTAAACTGCTAACCGGAGCCTGTGACCCGCCCTCTCTGCCGGGACGGTAACGACGCTCAGACTGTAAACTTCAGCCGCCAAATTTTCTAACTAGCACATATTAGGAAAGGCGATTTGCAAAGATTCACTAAAAAAACCTTACACTCACTTCTTCTGTAGATGAAGCTGGATCACAAATGATTCACGCGAACTTAAACGCATTTAGGCAGATCGGAAATCGGCGCATTCCTTTCAAAAACGAAATTAACTTTAATCCTCTGCGTCTTCAGCAGCTCAAATGTCGGGAGTAAATGACGACTGATATGTTCATTATTACATCCAACAACAAAAAACCTCCATCGCTAATCGGAGACTTTGGCTTCCCTGCAAGGACGCGTGCCACAATGGCGGACTGATGACGGCTCAGTCAGGGTGGGTCTAAGGTAAGACGGCCTTGTCAACTATCGTGGGAGGGGCCTGTGCAAAACTACATCATTCTGACAGGAATCTCAGAACAGACTGATTTGAGAAAGGGGATTTTAAAATAGGGATTAAAAAAAAACCTGGTGAATTTCTCATTCTCGGGTGGAAGTTGGTCACAACCATTCCAACACACACTTATGTTTCAAACAAACAAAAAAATTAATTTAGCCTCGATGACCTCCTTGACCTCTGCAGCACATTGTGCTCTTCAGTCACCGTACCCTGCGATTGCAGGCAAGTTATTTCAATTTAACTGAAAATCGCTTCTCATCCTTAAGGACACGTTCCACAACAACATGTTGTGATTCCTCTGTTCATACTACTTTTCTGAACTAGTGTCAACCCAGTAACAGTACGGATTGAGCATCATCACATCCATGTCTGACTTTTCTTCACTGCCATATCCATCAATTCGCCAGTCCTTCAGAATGACGGCAGATTGCAACAGCAGCTAGCTTTATGTGAACACCTAAATTAAGTCAGCGACGTATAAGAAGTTTCTGAGGCATTATGAAATTATGGTGGCCATGCACATGCACTCCTGAATAAAAACAATAATCTTTCATGAACTTGGACAACCTGTAAAATGCAAATCTGTGTATATAGAGAGATTATGATATGAGCTTGTCTCTCTCAGATGTCAGTTGCTAGTACTGGAGGTATGCAAGAAAATGGAGCCCTGCCATCTTTTCTTTCAGTGGCCTCTATCCATTCTCTTCTCTGGTTTTCTGGCACTATTTCCAACTGAGCCGACTGGTGTCGTTGCTGTCCATGATTTTTTTCCTTTGGCGATGGGGTTTGGGATTGTGTCACTGTTAGCTGTGGGTCTTCCGATTAGGTGAGCAGCATTTTGCCTCCCATGGTGACTTCCTGCCCCACCACCCTCTTGAGCGACTGACTCAGTCGGAATGACCCTCCCGCTCCCCCTCCCTGATTCTGCCCACTGTGGTGTTCTGTTGAGAAGAGAATCTATTGCACATGTTTTTCTTGTTTCCAACTTGTCAAACCGCACGTGCCCTTTTCTTGTGCTCCCTGCCTTTTGCTCACCGCTCTGTCCGCCCGTGTGTTTTGGGGCTCCGGGTGTCCCTCCTTACTTCGGGCGCCTTCCCGTTGTTCGACGAGCTATTTTTTCTGTCTGATTTTTTGTCTTCTTACCTTGCCTTCGGCTCTGACGGCCTCAACGCCCCGTCACTCTAGCACTCATTGTGCCGTCAATGGGCACAAATGACGTATATCTTGTGAGATGATCTTGCCATAATCTGCTGGTTTTCCCCGGCATGTGGCTGGCCATATGCTCATGCTGACGAGGCGCTGTTTACGACCAAGGAAGGGACACCTAGGCGTTCTTTGAGTGTGATGGATCCTCTCTCTTCTGCTTGGTTCGGTCGTCGTTGGTGGACCGAGACAGCTTTATATGCTTCTCGCCGCTCCGCGGGGGCCAGGCCCTCTGCGGCCAGCTGCAATCCCCCTGCACTGGTTCTTCGCTGCCCTTTCCCTGTCTGGGGCTTGCTTCTGTCAGGTGTACCCCTCTCCCCTATATGCCCCGTGTCTTACTCTTTCCCTTGTCCCTTCGCCCTTTTCTTTTACCACCCTACACCCTAACGTCTCGCTCTTCCTCTCCACCGTGCCCGCTCGATCCACACTCTCCTACCATTCACCCTACGAGCTACCAACCCTCACTAAAATGTCGATCACATTGTACGCCCCCCGGATTCACAACACCACGAAGAGCACGCCATAAACTCTCTCTATGTCATCCTCCACGACTATTTAACTCACCACCCCCCCTCTATCAAGCGTCTTGCTCATTTTCGCACTCGGGCATGGACCATCTTCGCCGTTTACCCCCCGCTCTTTTGGACAGTTCAGAGCCCCCTGGCCTGCAAGATCCCCTTGTGCGCGGTGCCGGCGTCCCCCCCTGCACCCACTAACTGCTTTTCATGTTCGGCGTATCTCCGCCACCCCTTTTAGCATTGACTTTTCCCGACCGCGCCGCTCCGATTACCCAAGACGGGGGGTTTTGTCCCCACTTTGTTTAAATCCCTGCGAAACCTCTTTGTCTCTAGTTTTGTTTTTTTATCCTCAAGCAATATCCTCGCTTGTATTACATCGTACATATCTTGACGCATCCGTGTTCCCCACACGCGGCCTCTCATCTCCCGGGGCCGTTCTCCTACAACCATGCTGTACTTCGGCAATTCAGACCCCGTGTCGCTGCTCTTTTGCTTGTTGAGTTTCGTGCCGACAGAGGGCCCAGTGTAAACCCCGGCAAATCTAAAACACACATAGCCCGTTTATTCCTTCACTCTTCAACCCCCACACCCCTTCTTCCATTGTTGCTACAGTACAGCGCGCGATCATCGGGGCGCGGCAGAACGAGAAACAAAATCTACAGGTAGAACCCACTAGAGTGACCAGGAAACAACACGGGTGAAAGAACCAACAAGAAACCACAGACCAAGACCGGAACACCAAGCCAACATGCCAATAGAGATACCAAGGCACACACCCAAACAGTCAACACGCAATTTGTGAATACTGTCGAACAGAAAAACAACAAAAGCTCAACAACACGACCAACAACACACGAAGCCACACGATGTACCAACGTGCGCCACCACATACCCACAAAGTCAACAATTCAAGCACTAACCATCCTCACCCACATAAACAGTTCTCCCACCACTCCCCACCCTCGCAAACACCCTGGAAACACATTAACATAACCTAATACCGCAGCAATACCACAAAACCCTCCCCCCAACAACCACCCACGCAAATCAACCCGCACGCCCACCACATCACACCCGCCCCTGCTCACCCCCCACTCTGTGTTTGCCAACGGTTAAGCGCGGCTGCAACTAGTTGCACGGACCACGTTTTTGTCACGCGGGCTGCACGCGAGACCCAGTAAATCCCCGGACCAGACAAAAACACACCCCGGGGTTCTGACAGACTCACCCCTCTAAATTCCCCTACCCTACCGACAGACTACGAGCAAACCAAATGATAGGGTATTTGGATTTATCACTGGTGGGTTAAAATCTTTGATCAGATGTATTTTTTACGGGGCTGACGAGACGTGAGACTTGAGGATCCATGTGCAAGCTTTATTTGATAAAGACAGAGACGTGGTCATACAGCAGTCATGGGTCAGATGAGGGCAAACAGGTATATGGTGGGCAAAACACAAGAATATTCCTAGGGCTAGCACAGGTCGACGATCAGCAGACAGAATCAAAAAAGGGGCAAGACTAAGGGAGAAATCCAGGGAACCAGGCGAAGATCAGAAACCGAGAAGGCTAAGGCTAATGGCAAAGGCAAAGGCAAAGGCCAATGGCCAATGGCCAATGGCCAATGGCTAATGGCTAATGGCTCCGTAAGGTAGCTATCTCTAAGAGAGTGATAAACGCTGAAACAATACTCGGCAGAGGGAAGGGATCAGAGTGAGTGTTAAAATAGTGAGGGAGTGATATGAAACAGATGGGTGCAATCAGTGTAAACAGGTGTGTGAAATTCGTGCTGAGTGCAATCAGTGCAAAGCATGATGGGAAATGTAGTCCGGGGTGATGTGCAACAGTGTGTGTGCGAGAGTCAATGAATAGGAAAGTTCGGGGACCGGATTCGTGACAGAGCCCACCCCCAAGGAGCGGCTTCCAGACGCTCAAAACCCTTTACGATTACGGAGGGCGGTGGAGTGGAGGCGGAAACAGGGGGGGGACGGAGGGCCAGGTCCAAGGACAGGAAAGACCAGGGACTGAGGCAGAGCCAGCAGAACTGAGGACCACCACAGCAGAGCAGACAGGACCAAAGATCCCCACGGCGGAGCAGAAGACCACCAGAACAAGACAGTAGACCACCACGGCGGGGCAAAGAACCACCACGGCGGAGCAGAGCAGAGAAACCACCAGAACAAACAGGGATCCCCACGGTGGAGCAGAAGACCACTAGAGCCAGACAGTAGACCACCCCGGCGGAGCAGAGGACCACCAGAGCCAGACAGTAGACCACCACGGCGGAGCAGAGGACCACCAGAGCCAGATAGTAGACCCCCACGGCGGAGCGGAGGACCACCACGGCAGAGCAGAAGGAACACAGAACCCCCTTGGTGAACCACACCGACCAGGAGACCAAGGCAGAGACTGTAACAACGAGAGAGCAAAGACAGACAACACAGACAAAACATTGGGGTTGATAGACAAGACAGAGCATTCAGGGGCAACCTCCCTGGCAGACACAAAGCATTCACAAACGGCCTCCATACCCGTGACAGGACAGGATGAGGATTCCCAGATGGCCTCCATAGCTGTGACATGATGAGCAGGGAGCTCGCAAACGGCCTCTATAGCTGTGATAGGACGAGCAGGGAGCTCGCAAACGGCCTCTATAGCTGTGACAGGACGAGCAGGGAGCTCGCAAACGGCCTCTATAGCTGTGACAGGATAGACAAAGAGTTCATAGCCGGCCTCCTTGGCTGGAACAGAACAGGCAGGGAGTTCATAGGTGGCCTCCTTGGCCGGAGCAGGACAGACAAGAGAGTTCATAGACGGCCTCCTTGGCCGGAACTGGGCAGACAGAGAGTTCATAGGCGGCCTCGTTGGCCGGAACAAGACAGACAGAGAGTGTTCATAGGCGGCCTCCTTGGCCGGAACAGGACAGGCAGGAAGTTCATAGACGGCCTCCTTGGCCGGAAAAGAACAGGCAGAGAGTTCATAGACGGCCTCCTTGGCCCGAACAGAACAGGCAGGAAGTTTGTTGCTGGGCGCCACCACCACGCAAGGAAATGAGGCCAGTGTCGCCATCTCGGGAGGTTCTGCAGCCTGCGCCGCCACCTCTGAAGCGACTTCAGTGGACACCGTGGCCTTTTTTCTTTGGGGGGGAGGGGGGCACGGGGGGGGGCAGTTGACACCGCTACCTCGGGAGGTTCTGCAGCGTAAGCCTCCACCTCTGGAGATGTTGTAGCCGGTTCCGCTGCCTCTAGCAAATCGGCGGTGGATTACGCAGCCCAGATACACCATAAAACAAACCCCCATATGGGAAGTGCTGCACACAGGGGAATGAGTTCAGGATCAGGAGGGCTAAAGTGAGTGGGTTTGGGGATACCAGCTGCGCGGGCAGACACCAGCGGTGCATCCCTCACACTGGACACCAGACTGGGATACGTGCGGAACCGAACCGACAATCGGATGCAACAGACAGGAGTGACTTGACTCTGGATGATCAGCTGTGATGCGTCGTGATTCTGGATGAATAGCTGAGACGTGACGAGGTTCTGGATGAACAGCTGAGACATGATGAAGCTCTGGCAGATCAGCTGAGACTTGACTAGACTCATGAATATCAGCTGAGACTTGAAGAGCTCTGGAAAACAGCTGAGACGGACGAGGCTCGACGAACAGCTGAGACGTGACGAGGCTTTGGCAGATCAGCTGAGACTTGACTGGACTGATGAATATCCACTGTGACTAGACTTGACTCATTACGATCAGCTGCGACTTGACTTGACTCATTATGATCAACCGTGACTTGACTGAACTCAAGAAGATCAGCTGTGACTTGACTTGACTCATGAAGATCAGCTGTGACTTGACTTGACTCATGAAGATCAGCTGTGACTTGACTTGACTCAGGAAGATCAGCTGTGACTTGACTTGACTCAGGAAGATCAGCGGTGACTAGATTTGGCTCATGATAAGCGTGTAACCTTGAACTCGACGCAGGACGATCACTGTGACTTGAACTAGACCGTGATCATAAACTGTGACGTGATTGACTCGTGAGATCAACTGTGACCTGATTAGAATCGTTGAGGATCAACTGTGAACTGATTCGACTCCATTGCACGGACTGGGACTGACTGAACTCAGGAAAGAACAGCTGTCTGGACTAGACGTGACCAAGATAATGATTTAAACCTTGACTAGACTCATAAACATCAACTGGATGGCTAGACTCGGTGCAAAGGACTGTGACTTGACTAGACTCGTGAATATCAGTGGTGACTTGACTGAACTCAGGAAGAACAGCTGTGACTTGACCTGGCTCATGATAATGAATTGTAACTTGACTAGACTCATAACTATCAACTGTGACTTGACTAGACTCGTGATCATTAAACTGTGAAGATTTGACTCGTGATGACAAAGGTGATGTAGACTCGATATAACTACCAGCCTGGTGACGGACTTAGATCATGATCATAACTGTGACTCTTGATCTGACCCTGATGATCCAACTGTGACTGAACTAGAATCATACTATCAACTGTGGACTGGACTGATCATAACCATCAGCTGTGAATGACTAGACTCATAAATGAACTGGTAACTTGACCTGACTCGGAGATCAGCTGTGACTGACGGAGCGCTGTGGTGGTCACGACATTGTGAGCATGTTCGGGGGCATTGTTATTGGGGTGTTAGGCAGCCATCACTTCAGTCACAGACATGGTGGCGCTTCCTCCTCTGCGACACCCACCAGTGAAAGCTGAACAGCAAGTCAGCAAGGCCATAATCTATAAAGCCTCTAAGTACAGTTAAATCAACCGTTATTTTGGCATCCAAGATTTTGTGGGTTTCATGAGTCACAAAACGGAAACAGCTTTAAATAAAATTTATCATATGTGTGGTAACTGATTAGATAGTTAACAGGAACCGCGCGTTGTGAACATACTACTCAATCGTGAACGACCTCCTTGACGAAGATGTGTAGCTCGGTGACTGGGGTCCATACCTGGCCAATGTCCACTTGAAGAGCTGTTGGATCCTTGTGTGGCCGAGTATTCTTTTACGGGGCTGACGAGACGTGAGACTTGAGGATCCATGTGCAAGCTTTATTTGATAAGACAGAGACGTGGTCATACAGCAGTCAGGGGTCAGATGATGGCAAACAGGTATTTGGTGGGCAAAACACAAGAATAGTCCTCGGGCTAGCGCAGGTCGACGATCGGCAAACAGAATCAAAAGGGCGAGACTAAAGGGATGAATCCAGGAAAACAGGCGAAGATCAGAAACCGATAAGGCTAAGGCTAATGACTAGGGCTAAGGCTATGGCTAATGGCTAATGGCTAATGGCTAATGGCTAATGGCAAGGGCTCCGTAAGGTAGCTATCTCTAGGGGAGGGATAAAATGCTGAAAAACAATACTCGCAGAGGGAAGGGATCAGAGTGAGTGATAAATAGTGAGTGAGTGATATGAAACAGCTGCGTGCAATCAGTGTAAACAGGTGTGTGCAATTCGTGCTGAGTGCAATCAGTGCAATGCATGATGGGAAATGTAGTCCGGGGTGATGTGCAACAGTGTGTAGTGCGAGAGTCAATGAATTGGAAAGTTCGTGGACCGGATTCGTGACAATTTTGGACTGTTGATCTATTACGGAAATTATATGATATTATATATATGTAATATGAATTTAAGTAATTTGATTGATTTTGAAGACAGTTTCTTTAAAAATGTGCATGTTCCCAAAAGTGTCCTCTATTTATACATTTGCTTTGATTGAAAATGAAATATCACATTTATGCTTTGTGAAATTTTTTTTTTCTAAACTGCTTTATGCAGTTTTAGAGAAATTGCTGAATTCAAGAAATTTTGCGTTACATCAATTTTGCGTTACATCACATCACAGTGGATCCTCTGCAGTGAATGGGTGCCATCATAATGGGAGTCCAAACGGCTGATATAAACATCACAACAATCCATAAGTAATCGACACGATCCCAGTCTATCAATTAAAGTCTTGTGAAGTGAAAATGTTTGTTTATAAGAAGCTAAATCTATCATTAAGATGTTTTAACTTTAAACCATTGCTTCTAGCCACAATGCAAGTCCATAAACCATAATAACGCTTCCTCCAGTGAAAAAAAAGCCCATCTCCTGTTGTCCTTCACACCACGCAAGTCTAAAAAACACAAACATATTTAGAACGGTTTTGACTGTTTTTGCTTGTAAACTGTGCTTGATCTGTGCATATTTCTCTCCTGATTCAGAAGAGATAACATTAATAGTCTTCATATAAGTATTTCATTAAGTTTATGCTTATATTGGACTTTTACATGAACATATCAATATAAAAATAAGATTTTTTTTTAAAGAAAAAAAATATTCTTCTACACAAAAACTACAGGAATGATGTGGTATGGTACAGTGATATTTGCTACTAACATGCTGCATTGACCGTTAACCCAAAAACATTTAGAATGATATGGAGAAATGTGAATTCTCCATAAACATTATCTAACTAACTAACTAACTTTACGGGGACTCTCCATAGGCATATGGCATATTTTCAAAAACTTCATCCTGTATGATTTATAAGCTGTTTTCCTCATAGGGACCAAAACAATTTCCCCACAAGGTCCAAATTTACTGGTATTAGTATACTTGTGGAGACATTTGGTACCCATAATGCAGGGAATACCAGGCACACACACACACACACAAAACCCAACTGACTTGTTTGTCTCCTATTATGTCATGACGATTCCAAATTGTGATTATGTGGTTCTTTGAACCTCTCAGCAAAGAGATGACCATAAAATGAAGAAAAATTGAATCTTGAAATCTGGAAGGCTATAAAAAGAATTCTAAGTGCTTCCTGCATGCAGTTTCCACAGACTAAAATCTCATTTTGAAATGGAAGTTAAAGGGAACTCATAGTGAAAGACTATAAAAAGATATTAAACACTTCCTGATTGCAGCTTTCAAGGTCTGAAATGTCATTAAGAACTGGAAGTCAAAGAGAACTTAAAGATGAACAGAAAGAAAAACCTCCAGCTGCCAGTAAAAATGTCATAAATGTAATAAAAAAATAAAAATAAATAAAAAATCCCTGCAGAGAGCTTCAGCTGGCACAAGAGAATAGGTCTACTGGTTTTGCGTGAGAAAATAAAGTGTTTTCTGGCTACAGGTGGTAATTTTACCAAATTATTATTGAAAAATACTGACTCATTGTGTGCCTCTCATACATTCTCATACATTCCACTTGGTTCCAGTTCATCAAATAAATAGTAATCATTCATTTATATTTGCACAAATACAGTAAATTTGGTGCGAAAGTAGTATGTGATTATTTTGTAAAGCAAATTGGCAATGTAAAGCACATACGGTAATTTGCCAAATTTTCCCCCATTACAGCTTTATTTCAAATGACTTAGACAAGAAAACTTAAGTCATCATTCGAATGTTCCTCCCTCTTCTTATTATTGAATTAAGGAACATTTTATGAGGCCAGAAATAGAGCAAACGCTGCTTGGAAGAGCAGGAAATTCAGAGGGTTAATGCACAATTAACCATTTTATTGTTTGGTCTGTAACCACATTCATTTAATTGCACTTCAGAAGCATTTGACTGCACATGCACTGCAGCAGGAGCCAAGAGAGCCAGATTATTTTGCTCAATAACAAAGAGAAGTATGTATGAGCAGAAACACACACAAACAAAGACCAACACACACATTCCTCTCCCATAAATGCCCTCCACAACACTTCGTGGCATGGGTACCGCATGTTTATTTGTCTGTTTTTGTCTATGAAGCAAAAGAAAAAAAGTTATATGGAACTTGTTGGGAGATTCAGCCGACTAAGCATTAGAAATAGTCTCATTTATCCAGCCTGGTCTCATTGCTTATATGTAGGTATTGGTACATAATAGTTACAAGCACAAAGTGTACATTTTTAAATGTTTTTAATGATGCTAAAACGTACAATTTGGACGTATCACAACGTTTTAAAAACGTAAGATTGCTATGTATTACAGATAAAAAAACAACTTGTTGCTGCTTAAGGTCATCTGCTAAGGATGGAGAGGAGAGCGCTTGGGATAATTAAAAAGGCTTGAGTCGGGGTACGAATAAAATTGATTTCTTTTGTAATTATGTTGTGTTTTTGGTGTATTTTATGGTTCTATTGTCAGTCACAGCATGTCGGAGAAAATGCCTTTTAGTTCCATGGCAAACAAAGTTAATATTACATGATAAGTAATGTTTAAAAATTATTAATTGTAATGGTTTAAAGTGTAGTCTTGTTTAACATCGTGTATTCTTTGAATCGAGTTGGCAGCAGAAATATCACAGAACAGAACAAAATATTATAATTTCATATTAAGTAAATGAGTAAACAATTCAATAAACACAATTATTCAAATATTTCATATGGATTCATTGTAGTCTGTAAAGTTGTTGATGCGTAAATAAATTTACATTAGGTGTTGTCAGCGAACTCAGTATTGGACGTTTAGATGTTTTAAGAGTTAATGTAATGAACACTGTTAATGAGTTAATACGTCAGTGGTACGTTTCAGTGTCGGTGAAAAGGTAAGTCAAATGTACGTTGGTTAGACCACATGTTAAATAAAATACTTACGAATTTCCTGAGACATGTTGGACTATCAGAATAGAGTCTGGTCTGCATTGCAGTTTATTCTGTGGCCAAGAACCTGTCATTTAGACAAGGGTAGACTGTGGCTGTGTTCCAATGTGTCAACTTACACTCTTAAAAATAAAGGTGCTTCACGATGCCATAGAAGAACCTTTTTGTCTAAATGGTTCCATAAAGAACCTTTAACATCTGAAGAACCTTGCTGTTTCACAAAAGCTTCTTGGGGCGAAAGAAGGTTCTTCAGATTACAAAAGGTAAGAAAGAGATGGTTCTTTAAATATCCTTTGACTGAATGGTTCTTTGTGAACCAAATATGGTTCTTCTATGGCATCTCTGTGAAGAAAATTTTAAGCATCTTTATTTTTAAGAGTGTACACTTAAAGTATGTGCTCTTTTGGTGAAGAAAAAGTACACAATTTTGAGTGTGTAGAAGAAAGTAGGCTTTGGAACATACTTCACTATGACATCATAGAACTGCATCTTTAACAGAGCTCTCTGTCTCATAGTTACATGCACCGTGTCACTGTTAAATATTGATTATTAGTAACTTAAACCCCTGTATTGAAACGTCGCTTAACCGTCTGTTACGCACATCCAACATGTTTGTAGTTCTGAACCGAATCCTCATCCAAAGCACAATGTGTTGTGGGCAATATTAGCCTACTATTTTTGGCTACTATTTTCAAAATACTATGCTTTGGGACACACTTATTCTAATCTCACATACTATTTAGGATGGATAGTTTGACCATTGGGACACAGGGTGTTTGACTGATGTGTCAAGTGTAAAGTTTGTTTTGTGCCATTAAAGGATGGGTGTCTGTATTAGGTTAAATCAAAATAACAGAAGTTTACAAAAAAATTAAAAAATAAATAATAATAATAGTGGTGCAGACCAAACCAATGTACAGAAAACGCTTAAAAATAATGGAGGTGGAAATATCTGTCTGTTCAAATGTAATTATTTTGGTATTTCATAGGCATAGGTACACACACACATACACACACAAACACATTGGTTTCCATGTTTTATCGGGACATTCTATAGTTGTAATGATTTTTATACTGTACAAACTGTATTTTCAATGTATTTTTATGCATATAAGCTTGTGTCTATGGGGAACAAAACAATTTCCTCCACAGGGTAAAATATTACTGGTATTACTATTACATTTGGTCTCATCAAATGAAATCCCAGGTACACACACACACACACACACACACACACACACAGAGGAATGCTGGCTTCAATGATAGTTTGCTTATTGACCCAGAACTGAACATCACAGGGGGAATAAGACATCCATTGTGTCATCGCTTTTCCTAATACCCAAAATCCTCAGAGATGTTTGTGCAGATGTAAGAACTACAGGTCAAATAGTATTAGGAGACCTGAAACATCAGTACGATTAATCAGATTTCATCTTAAATTTAGTGATTTATTTTCAAAATGAATCCCTATAAGCCCACAGCGATCTGATATGTCTAAACTTACAGCATGATCAAACCACTGCAGTGTGATTCATCCATATTTTAGGCAATATATTTTAAACAAATGTTTATTTAAATTAGCGTTTTCAGTCAAGTGGATCAGTCTCAGATCGAAATTCTCAAAACTTGTTCAAACTCCACATCTAGTCCCTTGTGCAGATCGGTTTTTCATGCTTTTGAACAAATTGAAATGATTTGGTACATTACAATTATCTGCTGTTTCCTAAATTATATTTTCTACACATTTCTATTAGACTTTTTTGGTAAATGTGTATTGAATTGATGAATTGTGCAGGTGAATCTTGAATTTCACTAATGAAGGGGAAAGTAAAGCGTTAGCTCAACCAATGATCAGTCAGTTCTCTAAAATAGCACAAAGGTGCATCTCATGAACCTTCAACCACATGAGAATGAAACAGCTGTACCGTGTACCATTTGAAAGGAATGGTGACAGAGTAAAGAGCTACGGTACCGGCATGTAAACATCTACAGTATGTGCATACAGTAACTACTTTACAGCAACATTTTATAGTGATATGTAGTACTGTAAGAGTGATGTGTATTTTAAATAGTTGTCATCCAAACCACAGCCATAGTTTACATCAGGAAATACTGATAGAGTACACTGTTAAATTGAGAATATGGCTAAGCATTTTTTATCTTGTTTGTGTACAGTGACACAAGACTTATTCTGATATGGAAAAGCCATGAGTGACAAACTAAGGACACCCTATGATCCAGTTGCTTGTAGATCCACTTTTAACAGTAATAACTTGAATCGTTTTCTGTATGACTTTATCAGTCTCTCACATTGTTCTGGAGGAATTTTGGCCCACTCTTCTTAACCATTGCTCCCAGTTTATTGAGGTTTGGGCATTTGTTTATGCACAGCTCTCACCACATGATTTCAGTCAGGACGAGTTCTGAACTTTGACTGGGCTATTGCAACACCTTAATTCTCTTCTTTTTCAGCCATTCTGTTGTAGATTTGCTGGTGTGCTTGAGATCATTGTACTGTTGCATGACCCAATTTTGCCCAAGCTTTAGCTGTTGGAGTGATGGCCTCACATTTGACTCTAGAATATTTTGGTCTACAGAGGAGTTAATTGTCGACTCAATGACTGTGATGTGCACAGGTCCTGTGGCTACAAAACAAGCCCAAAATCATCACCCTTCCATCAGCATTCTTGACTTTTGGTATGAGGTGTTTGTGCTAATAGGCGCTTTAGGCTTTCACCAAATGTGGCACTGTGCATTACTGGCCAAACATCTCCACTTTGGTCTATGTTCAAAGGACATTATTCTAGAAGTCTTATGGTTTGATCAGATGCAACTTTGCAAACCTAAATTATCCTGCCATGTTCTTTTTAGAGAGAAGAGTCTTTCTTCTCAGCATCTTTCGAACATGCTGTATTTGTGTGCTCTTTTTCTAATTGTACTGTCACCAACTGTATCATTTAACATGTTGACTGAGGCCTGTAGACTAGAGTCGGAGGTGTAGGTTTTGGGTTGTCTGCAAATTCTCAGAGTATTGTACGATCTGACCATGGGGTGGATTTCTTGGGAATTTTCTTGGAAACTTCCTGTTTTTGTTAAATAAATAATGAAAAAGTGTGATATGTCATGTTGTTGTTCATCTGAGGTTTTATTTCCAAATTTTAAGCCCTGCCAAGGACCAGATTATTAATTTTTTTATTATGTCCTGATACAGAAAACCATGAAATTCAATAGGGTGTCCTTTCTTTTTCACATGTTTGTACTGTTTTTTTTTGAAAACAAGTTAGGGTGATTAATTTGTACCAAAGTGAGAACGGCTGAGAAAAAATGTTAATGCTAGGTTCTTATATGATCACTGTTTGTGTGTGTGTGTGTGTACCTGGTATTACCTACATTATGTGGAACAAATGTCCCCACAAGTATAGTAATATCAGTCATTTTTGACCTTGTGGGGACATTTTTTGGTCCCCCATAAGCCGGGGCATAAATTGTGGGGGTGGGGGGGGGGTCAGGACCACTCAT
Organism: Sinocyclocheilus anophthalmus; assembly: GCA_018155175.1. Classification (NCBI taxonomy): domain Eukaryota; kingdom Metazoa; phylum Chordata; class Actinopteri; order Cypriniformes; family Cyprinidae; genus Sinocyclocheilus; species Sinocyclocheilus anophthalmus. The sequence goes on from JADLZN010004644.1 coordinate 222,019, forward strand.
CTTTAACACAGATGACGTGATTTATTCTCTTTAATACGAGGATTGCTGGAGCATTAATAAAAATTAGTCATGACAAAACAAATTATGATATCCGATGTAGTTCCAGATCAGATATAGGTTACCTAGCTGTTGGTAGCTTGTTATTACAGCTTGTTGGATAGTAAGTTAAAGTCACCCACTCCAATAACACGGCGATAAGCTGTGTGTAAACATCTACCGATGGGTTGGTTGTGCTCAATATGATGGTAGTGGCAGATGTGGGCTGCTGCGGTTGAATATCTACAAAGAGGAGGCCTCAATCCCAGAGGAACCTAAAATTATGGTGAGGATGCAAAATAATTAGAATTATATAGAACGCGTGGTGAGGCCTATAAACTGAAAACACGTCCCTCTCTATGTACACATGCTGTGTCACTTATATCCGTAAAATTAAAAATTTTGCTGTAATATTTGTTCCCCTAATGTTAGATGAAATTACGCACTGCCATAAAAACAAACTTAAAACATAAATCATACAGAATGAAGTTTTTTTTAAATCTGCTGAAAGTTTTGTGTGAGGGTAGGTTTAGGGATAGAAAATACAGTTTGTACTGTATAAAAACCATTACACCTATGGAATGTCCACATAAAACATGGAACCCGTGTGTGAGACTGTGTGCATGTTTATGGGGTTTATGAGGACACAAATTTGTATAATAACATGGGTTTGACATAGGTATTACAACGAGATGGTGATTTATGAGGACATTTTCAGTGTCCCCGTAATTCAAAACGCTTATAAATAATTCAGAATGAGTTTTTTTGAAAATCTAAAAATGCAGAAAGTTTCCTGTGAGGGGTAGGTTTAGGGGTAGGGTTGGTGTAGGGCAATAGAAAATACGGTTTGTACAGTATAAAAACATTACGCCTATGGAGAGTCCCATAAACCGAAAAACAAACAGGTGTGTGATGAGACTAGTGTGTGTGTGTGTGTGTTTATGTATTTGTGAAAAAAACATCAGACAACTACAATCTTATTTAGTTTATTATTTCTTATTTGTAATAGTACCTGCATTAAACCTACTTTAATTCTAGTAAATTCACATTTATATGACATTATACAGTGTACATAACAGTAAATACATGTAACATTCACTATTGTTTCTTCCTGCAGAACCTGTGTCCAAATAAACCCAACAAAACCTCTGCTCACCATCTCATGCTCCTCATACTCATCTCACAAAGCTCCTCTACCAATCGCAAGATTCAGTCTCTGGGTATTACGGGTTTCCGATCAACTCCATGTCCAACAACTGAGCATGTGTGATTGTCAGAGACATCCATCTCAGAGATATGCACTGTGATATTGTGTAACACTACAAAACATATTCTACAGATAAATTGAAACCAAAATGGCACGTTTGTCAAATAATCAAAAGGATTTTATACAAGAAAAAAAATGTCAAAAGGGTATAAAGGATGAAGAACAGTGGCAAATCATGTGACTTTGGGTTTATGGTTGCAGGATTGTCTGATATTGCCCTACAAGACCAATACCATAAGCCTTTCAGGCTATAAACACAAAACAAAAGCAGTTATCACAAACACAGCAAAATTATGTACATACTGAAAAAAGACCTGATATTAATCTCAGGAATTTGTTATACAAAATGTACATTATACTTTTTAAGTGCTACACTCTAAAAAAAATAATTTAAAAAAATAATGGTAAAATAATAACTTTCATTAATACATCATTAACAAACATTATATAATGCTTAATGGATCATTAGTTAATATATGTTCAAAGAGTTAGAAACGTGAGATAATGTGCTTGTTAATGTTTGCTAATAAAACATTAGATACTGTTCAAACAAATCATTATTTCATGTAAGTTACAATGCTAACAAAAGTCATTAAACTTTCAATTCCATATGATCAAGCACTTATTGAAAATCTACACATGATTTTAACAGATGTTATGCAATGATTAAAAGCGTGTGTTAATGCACAACACTTCTGCTGCTACTGAGGTGTGATATGGGTAAGGTTAGGGACAGGTTTGGTGGTTTGGGTAGCTTTAAGGCTTGGTTAAAGGGTCAACAGTGTACAGGGGTCAATTTGATTATTATAAGGGAACACGGTTCAATCTGTTCATATTATATTGTTTTGATAAATGAACAAGTATTTTCTTTTAAAAAATGATTTGTTTTCCCCTGTTTATTTATGATTCAAGGAATAACTATCCTGTTTAATGATATACTGAAGAGCAGTATACTAATGTGAGTGTTGAGGCAATAAAATGTATTTTTTTGCACCAAAATTACAATCTGTTATGTCTTTAGCAAGCATTTAGCTAACTTAACCAGCCACCCTTTACACAAACCTTGTTATATTAGCTAAAAGTCCAATGCACATAAAGATACTAAATTATTAGTAATGGTTTATAAAAGTAAAATGATTCAGTTCATCTTTACATGGCGGACTGCAAAAACTATATGAACAAATGATAATAATATATTAGTAAGATATGTCAATCGGGTCAATCAAGTCTTTCGTGGACACTTTGGCTCATAAAGGTACTAATGATTAGTAAACGTTTGTAAACATTTGCAAATGATGAATAGTTTCCACTTTAGATTGGGTACTGCAAAACATGAACAAATAATTAATAGATTATTTGTTAAGATGTGTAAATAGAGGTCTACACAACAAACAAAGACCAACGAATGAAGATCATATGAACTGAAAGTTTACTGACATTTGTAAGCATTTCAATTTACATTAAATAATCATATGTTAATCATTAGGTAATGTTTAGTAAGTTCATTAGTAAACATTATCAAGGACATTATCTCATATGTGAATATATATTAACTAATGATCTGTTAAGCATTATGTAATGTTTGTTAATGATTTATAAATGAAAGTTATTATAAAGTTTTACCAAAATCATATCCAGAAATGGAGAATGCCTTCATTTAAAGATACAAATTACAGTGTGTTTGCATTTTTCCAAAAAATGCATGTCCAAAAAGTTGAGAACATTCTTTCCTCAGTATTTAGACTGACCGTAATATTCAGAGATATTAATAATGTATGCTGCTGCATCGCTTTTCAAACTGAATGAACATCACAAGAATCTATGAATACTGACAATCGTGCAGCTAGAAAATTTTAATGTTGTTTCATATCTTTTGCATAAGTACATCAAACATTTCTCCCATCTCTGACCATCTCCCATCCTTGTAAAAAAAAATTGTGCTGAAGTTCAGAAGATCAGCTAGTGCTTCCTGCATCCTCCATTATAAGGCCACTGATATAGACAACAGAAATAATATGGAACAGTGACAGATGGGTAAATCTCCACACAAACCCTGAGACATTATAAAGCCCTGGAGATTTCTTTTGAATTGATTTCTTCCTGTCATCTAAAGACAACTCTATCCCATACCAACGACAGTATTTGAACCAAATATATCAGTTGCACAAATTGTTTCATTGGATCGCTTCAATTTTTTGGTACTATATCCATTATGCTGCTGAATCTTAGAGTCTAACATAACAATAAGCAGAAAAGATTGATATTCTTTGAGATGTTCTCCTAGTCCTTCAGTGTTTCCAAACTTTTTGACCATTGAATGTCCAATCATCCCTAAAATTCTCAAATATATCCAGGTTTTCCTGGGAACCCTGAATTATGCCTTCAAAAGAGTTGCTTTTAATCACCCTAAACATTCATATCAGTCATCGGTTAATTTTATAGGGATGCTTGCTTCTTTGGTGTGTGTTAATGAGCGGATATTGTGTCTTGTGTCTTTAACATTTTTCTATCTGGGTCACAGACTGCATGGCCAAGCGCTTTTGTCATGGTGATGACCTGAGCCAGGTAGTGACCAGTGTCACATTACCGCTGTAATAAAGAAAAAAGTGAAAAAACAAAAAAAAGGAAATTGCTATCATCTTTCAGCCAGCCAGACCACCAGGATGACAAAACCTCCTGCTCATTAAATCCATCTAGAATGTTTTGAGTCACCTGCCCAGATTTAGACAGAACACTGATAAAGACAACGTAATAAACATACATTAGTGGTGTCTTTTTAGAACCATCACTAATACGATTGCACTAGGTTTAGGGTTCCGAACAAACTTGGGCAAAAATTATACATCAATTACAATTTTTGCTATCATTTTTCTCAAAATTTGAGCACAAGACTAGAATGGTAGATATTTGGGGTTTGGCTCTTTTAACTTGGGCCAATAAACAACCACCCACGGGCAAATAAACTGCAAAAATCTAGTTTACCTTAAGAATTATTATACACTTTATTTACTGAAGGAAATAAGTTGTAAAAAGGCAGAAATTTATATTTTGACCTACATTAAGTAACATTTTGGCTTGTATAAAGAAAATATATTGTTTAAAAATGGTATGATATAAATAATATTTTAACTTTGTATAAAGGTTTTTGTGTGATGATCAACAGTCATTCAAAATGTAAAGTTCGAACCAAACCATAAATAAATGTGGCTGTAACAAATTAGAGGTTTTTTGTTTTAAGTTGATCCAAATTATAATGTTTTTCAGTGTAGTTTGACACTTCTCTGATTTTTCTTTTCTTCACCATTGCATCGCTCAGCAAAAAAAAAAAATCTCTCTTAATCTCTCTGTTACTGACACAACAAAAGATGAGATATGGAAAATGCTAGACCTGGTTAACCAAGAAATGCAGTTGATTACTCATGTCAGAGTCATTTTATAGACCCATGATAGCTTTGAGTTTATCTATATGCCAGTATACTTCTAAGCTGACATTCAAATATTTATATTTAAACCACAGAAAATATTGAGTGCTACACAATTTTTTTGTCTAATCCAATGCTCTCTATAATGAGAATGTCCCTCTCCCTAATAACTGACAATAACAAGTAGTAAATCAGGGATCATGGTTTAGTTTACAATCAAATTAAGCAAAAATCTGACAATAGTGGCAGCATAAATCTAGCTTCTTTAGCTCACATTACAGAAAAACTTTCACAATTCTACAGTCTTCATATAGATCGTAGTGATTTCTAATTCATTTTTCTATGTCTGATTCTTCTCATACTGTATCCTGGTTGTATTTAAAGCACAGGAGCACAACATCTACTGTGTACAAGTGAGGTCAGGGGTCAAACTCTGACAGGATATAATCAGTGGATATGGTTTGTGGTAATGGTACACTCAATGCATAGACAATGACTGAACTGGCCATATTTTACGTATCAATAGCATATGCATTATGGATGTTACATAGAGGTTCCTGTATAGAGGCAGAAAAATGGAATTAAAGAATGCTAAAAAGGTAAATAAAAACATTTAAACTTATACTAAGGAGGAATAATCTGTAGGCTAAAGCTGGGTGTGGTGTGTAGTTTGTATAGTTGTGATGCTGAAATGTGTTAAATATAAAATGAATGATTTTGATTTGATGAGTCTTTTATGGGGAATTCTCTTCAGGAAAGACATGAATATCCATGTTCAAGCCCGTATGGCTTTTCTCAAACTAAAGGAACATGCAAACAATATTTACTAAATTGTGCATTCGTTGCACACAGTTTGGCCATAATCAAGGGTAAGGGGAAACGGCACTTCAGTCTACAGCCTAAAGTTAAGGATATAGTGATACATCAACTTCACAGGTGATACATCAACATCGAAGTATGCTGAAGGCAATGTAAGGTGTTTATTTCGGCATCTACAGCATGGGAGCATGTGTGTGTTTGCAAGCTGTGGTTTTCTCATACGGTAGATGTAGCAGTTGGTTTAACTGTGATGCTCTGCACGATGTCCTCCCTATTGATCTTCTTCAGTGCTGTGAAAAGTGCATCAATGCTAGCCGAATCCTGACTCGCCCAATGAGACAGAAGGGCCTGGATGGGCCTCTCTTCCTGCTTGAAATTAGCAATGTGTTCTTCTTTGTATCCAAGTAGCCCTGCCAGGCTGCACCAATCAGTTTCCTCATTGGCTCCTGACTCCTCCCCTTCACAGGTACGATTTAGCAATTTCTCAACCTCCTCCCGTGTGTGTAAGTGCAACGACAGGGCTGAACCTCCATCTATCTTGACCACTAAAACAAAAAGAATAAATTTTTTGTTTGTAGTAGTGGTAGCAGTTATAGTAGTGATATAATCGTAGAAATGATATAGACATAACCACCATGTAAACCGCACAAATGCAAGCTAAATATATAATTCTGTCATGTAACTGTCATGTAGACAGTGCAGCCTGATAGGTTTAAACTAAAATTTGATTTTAACAACTGTACAATTTAAGATTGTAGCTTAAAAGTTCTTATTTATTTATATATCTTTTTAAAATAATTTACAAATGAACAATCAAACTGTTGCATTGCAGTTAACAAGCTTGCTTGCTCAATATTGAAATAGTCTGGTCCAGTATTTGCTGTAAGCTGGTCCCACAGAGTTCCTCTGAAACTCTCCACCTCCCCCAGCTCCACCTGTCTAAGAGCCAGATTTACTAAACAGGGCAAATTAGCGTGAGATCGTAAATCCCATAAAAGTGTCAAAAGGAGTGGAAAGTTTTTGTGGGCGATCTACTATCAATCAGCAAATTAAAGAACACAGACAACCCAGGCTAATTTCCATAATGATCAACTCAAACTACCAAGAGCAGAGCAAATTCGCATCTATCGCAGCCATGTGAAGCTCAAAATTGGTAAAGACATGCTCAAGACAATTGACTTCAGCAAACCTTTCTAAATCACATTGTATTATTTATTTAAATATTTTCCTCCCATAAATTTTGGGTCTGAAAGGGAAACTCCTACAAATGCATATGCAATAAGGTCAGCAGCAGTAACAACAGCAGCTTGCATAGCAAGTAAACCAAGATCATCATATCTGTCATATCTGTATATATATATATATGATGATCTAAGGGTCTGTACCTGTATGTAGAGGCCCCTGGCCCTCCTGTAAGCTCTGACTGTCCACTGAGATACCGCTGTCACTGTGGAGTTTCTCTCCCTCAGGAGAAGCGGTCTGACTGGGGTTTGCACTGCACGCTCTGTTATTGCCTCCTTGCTTGTTCTGCTTACAACTGTTCCACCTGAAAGATATCAAAGTGAACATCAGAAGCTTTTATTATCACAATCAGTATTAATTTCTAACCTAAAATTGAAGTGTGACATTTCTACACCACTCTTCCGCCCCCTGCCACAGACAAGCTTGTCCCGCCCAAACACACCCCATTGGCTGAGCCAGAAATTGAGATATTGGACCACTCAAACAAACAATGATTTCAAAGCACCAGGATTTTCATACTCTGAAGGAACCAAAGCGGGTCTACACCCCACAGCTGTGTGTGTTAATAGTTTATGACCCCTTTCCCCCACAACCTCCATCTATGTCTGCTCAGAAAACTATCTTCCTTATTTTTATCTTGTTATCAGTCTGCAAAAACATGTAGTTATTATTTTTCATATTTGCATTCGCTGTCTTGATTATTCTATTGCTAGATTTGCTTAAGGCCTTGAATGTGCTTCATCAAATCAGAAATGAAATTAATAAATGTTTTTTAATCTGATCTGAGGTCAGTGTCTCTGTTTTACTCCACATAATAAACAATGTGCTCGTGATGGATCAGATGGAAGAACAGCCTAGAAGCATTTTTTCCTTACTTTATAAAAATAGATGAACTAAAGCCTACATAGCTGTACTGTGAGCGGAGATGAAAACAGCTTGGGGAGAGAATATTTCCAGTCCTCCTCACCGTTTAAAGATGATGAAGGCCACCAGGCCCAACAGCACTGCAGCCAGTATGGAGGTGTAGATGGGAATGAGGTTTTCGCTCAGCCCAAGTCTCTTCAGCCCAGGGTCAGCCGTGGTCACGCTCTCCATAGGACTGTCAGGAGGAGACTTGTCTGTATATGAGACAACTGAAGGAGCAGGAGAAGAAGAATAAGAGGGAGAAAAAAAAGGAGGAAGAGAAGGTGTAACATATGGAAGAGGAGAAGAAGGAAATCTTGAGGTGTTAGGAGGATCTACATCTATTGGAGAAAAGAGACAAAGACAAAGAAAAAGATGCAAAATCGGTTAGTTGCTTAAAAGCTGATGTGAATTGGCATGAGAGATTTCTAAAGCAAGTTAAAAATGCATAACAAATCATGCAGTTGTTATTTAAAAGGAGCCAGATAACAATTCATGAAACACAAGCAGAACAAATTTCTATGGGAACTGCTTACTTTTTTAACAATTTAAATAAAACTGGTTTCAGAAGTGATTTACAAAGAAATTCTCATTGCAACTGCTGCATTAAGAATTTTCATGCAAATCATTCATAAAACCACTTTTATGTAAACTGTGGTATTGAATTGATAGTTGAAGTTCAATACAATAAAAATTAACAGTTTGCACACAAACTCTTTCTGCTTGAATAAGGCCAGTTGTGTTTAAGTTCATTATTTACTCATCCTCATATTGTTCCAAACATGTATGCACAAAAAAAGATATTGTGGAAAGTGTTCCATTGACCCCATTGACTTTTATTGTATGGATGCAAACAGTTGAAATATTCTACAAAATTCCACAGAACGTCATACAGAAGAAAAAAAAATTATACAGGTTTGGAATGACATGAGGGTGATGACAGATTTTTTTATTTTTTGACAAGTTAGTTATAACAGTAACAGACCTTGATATGGAATCTGTATGCACAAAAAGCTCATTTCCACAGAATCGGCAACGTGTTTGATTACTAAATATTTTGGATAATTTGATTTTCTGTTTTCTACTAAAAGAGTGTAGAAAAAAGTGTTGAAACATTACCAGATTCCATTTAGGTCTAGTCATTAGTTTCTAAAACAATCCCAAAATAAAAGACACAAAACAGCCCAGAGAATATTGTAAAATTGAGTAAAAGCACATTAGAACTGAGGCTGCTTTGTTCTTGACCCTGTGAACTCTTTTCGCTGGCAAGTTAAAAAATTATTCTTTTGATTTGATTATCTTTGATTCAATTGGGGGCCGTAATAAACAGGCTTTGTCCTGAGTCAAACCTAATGGACACTCAGCAAATGCGCGCGTGTGTGTGCGTGCGTGCATGTGTGTGAATGGGTGGTGTAAGTTATACCATAGACAGATGGACAGACACATTGAAGATCATCAGATATTCTGGCTGTAGGGGGATGGGGGGGTCATTGGGGGTTTGGTTTGGGGAAGGGCCATGCTCCAGGGAATGTTGAGTATGGATTTATTGATCAAAGTACTGCAGCATGGAACATTTTGGAGGGAATTTTGGACATGTGAGCCAGTTTTGTGGCACGCTTAATAATTTACCTCATTCATAAAACAAAAGCAGAGCAAATTTCTGAAACAGTATTGTTGCAGGAATGTGACAATTTACATGTTACAATTTTTACAATCGATTTAGAAATTGTGATTAATGAATGTGAATGAATGTGGGTGTTGTTACCCAAATGTCACTACCACGTGTTGTTGGTGGTAGCCAGGATGTTGCTAAGATGATATTTAATGTGTTAATATTTAAAATGCGGCAGTATGCAGTTGCCATAGTGTTCCAGAAGTATTTTCCCTTTCATTTTTTCCATAGGAATCTTTTTTTCCATAGGAATCTAAAGGAAAAGGTATTTATTAAGAACCAACCAACCAGCTATGAGGTGAATCACAATATTGCAAACTCTGCAAACTTTGATTTGAAGCAATAAATAAATAAATAAGAAAGGAAGAAATCTTCACATAAACTATAGATTGTATAGGCATAAACTATAAATGTAATATAGATTCATCTTTATTTAAGCTACAAATGTTAATCAGCAAGCAGAGCAGTAAGTGATTTCTCTTTTTTTGTTCTTTGATTTACGAAAATGTAATTTGATTTGAAGAAAATGAATTTTCCTATGAAGAAAATGAATGTGATTTTTACAGTCTCTTTAATATACTGGTCTCTAGTTTCAGGTCCCTCTTTCAGTGTAAGATTTTACAGGATTTTTATGATTTTTTTCAAATCACTGACCTTAAAGGGGTCATATGATGCCCATTTTCCACAAGTTGATATGATTCTTTAGGGTCTTAATGAAAACTCTGTAACAGTTTCGTTAAAATTTCTCAATGGTAGTGTAAAAAACACTGTCAAAAACAGCTCTTTTCAGAGCACGCAGCTTTGTAGCATTTTCCTTTAAATTGTAAGAGCTCGTGACCCCGCCCTCTCTTCCAGCTGCTCTCTGAGGGCCTGTTTACTTTAGCCGCATTCATAGTGAAATCGCTAATTAACACATTATCAGGAAAGGCGATTTGCAAAGATTCATTAAAAAAACCTTACACACTTCTTCTGTAGGTGAAGCTGGATCACGAATGATTCGCACAAACATAGACGCATTTATGTAGATCGGGGGCGCATTCTCTTCAAAAACAAACGTAATCCACCGCGTCTTCAGCGGCTCAGATGTCGGGAGTAAATGACGACTGCTATGTTCATTATTACATCCAACAACAGAACACCTCAGTCGCTTAGGAGTCATTCTTGTCTACAGCTGCTCCAGCGGTGAAACAATGGCGGACTGATGACAGCTCACTCAGGGCGGGTCTAAGGTAAGACGCCAATCCAGTCTGTGCTGAAACACTACTGTCAATCAAACTATCGTGGGAGGGACCTGTTTTTGTGACATCACGCAGACAAGCATCTGAGATCGGCTCGATTTGAGAAAGGGGTAAAAATTTTAGCAGATTAAAAAAAAAACACTGGGTGGATTTTTATCATTTTAGGGTGGTTGTGTACACACACTGCCAACACACATTTCAGTTCAAACTACTTGTAAAAGTGAATGTAGCATCATATGACCCCTTTAACAGACACCACTAGTCACTATCTTGAAAACAATATTTCAGTGTCTTATAAGATTTGTATTGTGTTTGCAGGTATACAGGTCTGAAATAAAATTTTTCCATTCACATCCGCTCCCTTTTCCTTGTGCAGCCTCTGAATAATATGCCAGTCCAAAAGCACACACACACAGTGAATCATTGGAGAAGGGACACCAGACACCATCATGGACAGAGATGTTCTTTGTCATGAAACAATTCCCCCCACCCAAACCCCCATGTCTCTGTAACTCCTCTGCCTCTCCGTATTGCTTTCTTTCTCCATCATGCATGGTTGACCTTTAGTCGGGCGGTTATCATCCACCGCTTCATAAAGACAGAACTCACTCATCTACACAGTTCTGTCTTTTCCTTTCTAATGCTCTGCTTCCTGCTCCTTTTCCTTCTCAGATTTATTGTTCTTTTGTTGTTTCTGTGTATCATATTGTTCTTTTGCATATTGTTCTTGCACACAAATACAAATGATCAGTGGTGTGAATATGGAGGGAAGTGCAATATGAAGTGTCACATGAGACTGTGATTGGCTGATTACCCATCATGTGACAGACTATCATCTCAACAAAACCTGGGCTGCGTTCAGCCCCCGACAAAGACGGTGCAAAACGTTTTTTAAACGGAAACGGTGATGCGTTGAACACCCTGTTCTGATGACGCAAGAGTTGCAACTATGGCAGCTGAGAAGGCCATTCTTTGTGTTCTTTTTGAAGAATTTTCGGAGCCTGATGAAATCGGTATAAATACGTGTTTAATGCTGCAAAATACGCTCGATGTTACAGTCACTGCCCTTGCCGTCCAGAATAAAGGAGAACATCCCAATCAAATGAAGGGATTTGTGGAAACTGTGGTTCCTAATTATTGTGATCCAACATTTGCCTCGCATTTCAGGATGAAAAGACAAACATTTCAGGTGAAGGATAATCCACTTCTTACCTCCGAGACTGTGTTATGATCTATATGACCTTATTATTTTTATTGTGAGTATTAGGCTTATCATTATTGCTGATCACTGTTGTTGTGCTATGATATTGTAATATTTACCATTATATAATCAGAGGGGTATAGAAAAGTTTATGAAAGTGTCACTCCATACTACAATAGGAAAATATATAAATATGCATTGAATTTTTATGTTACATTAATCAGTATTAGCACACAATAGAAGACATTGCAATTACTAAATGATATTTAGACAGACTTAAAGAAGTTCCAGATCTATACTTGTGCCCTTATTATTTCAGTTATTTTGCCTTTAATGTAAATAAACATGTGCAAACAATATACTTGCTCTTGTGAATTTATTTGGATGTTAATTACATTGTGCTAGCTGTCTCTTTAATACCGCGTGGTTTATATACATGTTGCTGCTGATTGGGCTGACATGTTTGACACACCCACCAAACAAGAGAAAACGCATCTCAAACCCCGTTGCACACCGTTTCCAGGAAACATGTCGTTCAAACCGGAAACCGTAGCAAAACGGTGCACACCGGTTTGAGCTTGAACTTGCCCCTGGCTATCATGATCGTAAACGGTCCATAAATCAACCTGGGGTGCATTTCCAACGTGATCTCATGATAATTCGTATAAAACGTACATTTACTTACGTTTTTACAGGCACTAAAACGTACAATACTGACGTATTTTCAGCCTCTAAACGTACAAATACTTACGTATTTTCAGCATTTTAACGTACAAAACTGACGTATTGACGACACCTAAAAATGAATCCTTAACTCGCTGCTTACCATAGTAGTGATGTATTGTTGGAGAAATTAACTAGCTAGTCACGACTGTTTCCCGAAAGAGTAGTAATATGGTTACATTTTCGTTGTTTGAGCCATGCTGGTTCAACAATACAGGACTGTTGTTAATGACATCAAATGCAGGTGGTAGACTAGTTCTGCTAATTAATCGATGTGAGATCGCAATTAATGTCTCTATATATTAACACACACACACACACACACACACACATATATCTGGAACACATATATATACTGTATATATGAATGGATCTGAATGGATCAAACTGATGGAAAAGGACAGACTAGTTACAGAGTAAACAACTCACCCACTCAAACATCTGATCTTTGAAGCATCACTTTGTCATGTCTGAACCAAATGAACTTGTCTTAAAACACAAAATGATCAGTGAATGAAACATAATGGTTCAGTATCTCCAGTACACATGCCACTGATAGGGACAGACAATGACTGTAAATATCAAGAATTTTGTGTTGCTTCTTTGTGGGATTATTACTAATTCTGAACTGTTCAGCATTCTGGGACATTCCCGCTGCTTTCATCTTCTTGGATATGTGATTAAAAATGTTCAGTTTCTTTTCTTGCATTCCCTCCTACGCACTTAACAGGAGTTTCACTTCACTTAACAAGCACATAATACCCAAATTATCAGCCGTTTTTCATAATAGAGTAATGGTCCTAATGTTAGTAACCATAAGAAAAAAAAATCTTGCAAAGCTCCCACCTCATACCATATATTTGTCAATTAAATGAATGGCTAGTTAACAACTGATGATCTCAAAAATCCAGTTAATATACAGGAGTCCCTTCAGTTATAAAATGTAATATTACTCTCTATCATAAACAAAATGAAAAGAGATTGAAAATTGGACTTAAGAACAAAAACTATGACAATTACATACAACTACAATGATAAATGTCATACCGTCCACATCAATAAGTAATAGAATTAAGTTTATTGTAAGGGTGTTGCTGCAGTTATATTCTCACAGCAAGCTTTAAAGTAAGGTGTAATTATAAAAAATAAAAAAAACAGCAGCTGTGGTTGCCAGAAATTTACCATAAAAAGAATTGTAGCAACATTAATGGATTTTAGAGATTTAACTTAAATTTACAGTAAAATTATTAGTATTATACAGTATACCAAATATACCAAAGTAAAAAAAAATCTGGTTTGGACCTTTATAATATACTGACAACCACAGTTCATCACATGTAGATTTTAATAATATTATTAGTAGCTAAATAATAAATAAATTATAAATAAATTATAATAAGAATAATATAAAACACCATAACGTTAGCACACAACAATAAAATAATGCCATCAACATTACTCTAACGATATAATATGTAAACCCCTAATGTACTGTACTTATAACAAAAAACTAAGAAGAAACAATTATTTAAATGAAAAAACATCAAATGTGAAGGATCACACAGAGAATTATAGGAATGTCAATTTACATTTTTTTCCACTGTAAATTATATGACTTGTTCTTTTCCACTTCCAAAAAGGTACGTTTAACAGTATTTTACTGTAAAATTACATTAAATGTAATTACATTTATTCAGTTTCACCATAGAAAAGGAATTCATTGTCAACCAAACTGCTTTTTACCGTGGCATTTTTATAGTCTTTTACTCTTAAAATTACAATCATTTTAATTTTAATTTGCTTTCAGTTTTTTTATTGCTACTGTTTTATCATTACCATTATAGTTGTGCTGTGGACTCCGTGAGCAATTTTTATTATTTTTTTTACTTCCTGTTCATAGTTATTGTTAATGTTTTCGTTCTTGGTCTGAGTGGGCCTTTTATGCCATTACAAGCAATGCCCTAGTAACCACTCAGAACACCCATTGCATTGGTGACGATAGCTATTGGTCACTTCCAACAAAGACACAGTCGTATTTGGAATAATGGCACTAACTATGTTGTTTATTTACAGTGAAGTTGCAATCATAGTGTTACAGATCATCATACTGTACAGCATAACAAAATATGAGTAACAGAAGCGGACAGGTCTGGACAACCACAGTCTCCTTACTAACACATTTTATGGCATAATAGACTGTATGCATGCTATAATAATGTATGCCTGTGATAGCAAAAAAATCCCACACACAGACAGGTTATTATTTTTCACAACTGCAACTATTTGATTCTTCAGTGAGAAGGCGAATAGCTGCCTCATAACAGTCTAAGATGACAAGATGATGGTGGTTGGGAGAAAGCATTTCCTGTAAGCGTGATTTGACATTATGCCATTATTTTTATTGGAAATATACACAGCAACATGCCTTGTCATGCTGGAGAAGAGAGCTATGTAGCGTGTTGTTTGTGTGCATGCATATTCTCTTTGGCAAAATGTGATACTGCTCACAAAAGGTCAGTGTGAGTAACCTGAGATCGCAGCGGAGAAACTCCATCTCTATTATCGACCACAAACGCTTCTGTACATATGCTTTCTTCCCCTCGCCCCTAAATCTGTGCCTCCTGATACACGTGTCTTTTCTTTTGCATTTCTGTTTTCAGTTCTCTTTTGTTTTCTTCCTTTCTTTCAGATCTCATGCAACGGCTCTTTCTTTTCTCATTTAAATCCTTTATTCCTTATTGAGTCTTGATCCAACAGTGAACTAGAGCAAGCAAACAACTGTATGATCTGTATTGTGTCAACAGAGTCAAATTGAGCCCCTCTAATCATCAAGTTAACCTAGTCTAGGGTAGGTCAGAACTCACTGGCACGCAGGGAAATCTGATCTTCAATCAGTATTTCCTACAACCTGATTTAATTAAGTGCTAATGCATAAATGCTGTTCAGTGCTGTTCGTGATCATTAGGCCTTCCTGTCAGTTATAAGGACAAGAATATTTCCTTTTTCTGAGACAGATTATACTGTAATTAAAACTTGATTTTTCTTTGTAAATAAAACCATTCCATTTTAAGTGTAGTTAGTGGTATTTAGGTTTCAATATGCAATAGTTTGCTGTTACACAGTAAATGGTAAATTATGCATAATTACAAGTAACTAACCTTAAACGAATGAACCCTAACTCCAGCCTTAACCCTACAGTAAGTACATGTAGTTAACTCAGTTATTTTTTGTAACAAAGTAGCTTAAGTTCATAAGGTTATTTCACAAGGTTATTTGTCATTCAGCTTCGGAATCTGATAGCCCCTCCCCCTCCGCTATGTAAGTAAACCTGTGACAGTTGAGTGTATGAATTTATTTAAGTGCATCATCTTTAAAGTGCACTTTTTCTTTTTGGAATTTTCAGTGTGAACACACTATTGCACTATTTATACTACAAAATGTAGTACGCGAATTGGGACACACCTAAATTCACCTTCATAAAGTGTAACCGTTAATGCTTTTGAAATCACTTTATCTTTAACCAGCCTTTTAAATGATTAGTTAGGGATGCACAAATATTAAAAATTTGCCTGTTATAGAAAAGCCAATAAAGATTTTTTTTGTTATGTTAATTTATTATGTTATGTTATGGCTGATAAACAATAAATGGCCTCCATACACCACTAAAAAAAATGAACATACACCCCCTGACTTTACTCATAGATGCACCACCCAACACCAAAACACAACACAAAATTAAAATAAATCAAATATTATCATTTGCAACATGAAAAATGGATATTCATTTTTTGATTTTGAGACTGTAAAATAAGAAGCCAACATTACAGCGGGCAAATCCTGAATAATCAGTAATATGTATTGATGTGTTTGTCAGGTATTTTTATTCATATTTATGATGCTTGTTAAATAAATTTGAAGTCAGTCTTGGGTTTTATAATCTTTGATTATCTTCTTGTTTAAAAGTATAACATAATTGCTGCCATAAAAGACTGGAGCCTGTCCCGCACCCGCAATCCTGGTTAACACGGTCCATAACCGCCAATGCTCAAATTCTCCAGCCAATGAACATCCATGCTTGAATGTCAGTGATTTCATCCGGACACACTCTTGCCGCACAATTTAGTGGGTGAACCTTGACACTGGGGTTGTAAAGGGAAAGATTGTGAGATAAAAGAATAGATGTAAATTGTTCTCAACTGAAAGGATTCTCTTGGAAACTTTGGCACAAAAAAAAATCTTCATAAGAATCTTAAATTCCACACTGAGCATCTTGGAATTTTAATGATGTAATTCCAGCCACAATCACAGCTATATCCCAGAGGGAGAATGGGACAAAACCACAGGCCTAAAAGTTTAAGAAATTCATAAGGCATAAAACTAGCTCCATATGACACAAGTTTAGGCACACGTCGGATCATCACCCCAAACCCTCACATCAGGGAAAAGCGTTACGTTACCCCAGAAAACAGCTCATCACTCTATCTACTAATGTCATAGGGCACATGCCAGACAAGTGCAGACAGCTGGGGAATGAGCAGTTGTCATGAATGGACACACTTCATTGTCGTAGGATGGAGAGGGTGGGGCAAACAGAGAGAGAGAGATTGATTATTTCTGTCCAGTACAGACAGGCGTCTCAGTTTCAAGGCATACATTGTACACGGCAGAAAGAGAGGTCAAATTTAAAGAGTCAGTATGGGTAATGACAAATCTTTAGGATTGGATGGGAGGGATATTGACCAATAAAGCTATATGTGCTTAGTTTTGAAAAAAGCCCTCCACTGTCTCATGGCCTCTTATAAAAATGAATCACTAGAGAAAATTGATTTTTTTTTTTTTAAGTCTTGATATCTCTAAATTCTACCAAAAAAGTATACAAAATAAATGTAAATTGTTATAATTTTTAATGTCTTGCTTTGTCTTTTTTACATTAGATTTCAATTCTAATATTTTTCATAATAATCAAGCCTATTTCCATTACCATAATGCAAAGTCCAAATACCATTACCATAATTGATTTGTTGTGTTTTAAAAAATAATAAAAACAAACTAGTTTGGTCTGTATTATTTACACATCATCATAGTATATGTGATATTGCCACATATCATACGGATACAGAAATAATTTGTATTTAAATGTAATGGAATCTATAGTATACATTCTATTTTTTCTATTGATGTTGTATTATTATTATTATTGTTATATATCATGATTGTATTTGTGGTATTGCATTTATACTGATACAAATAATTGTTAAAAAAAAGTTACAACATGCCTGATGTCACGTGTCACGTTGGTGGAGGCAGGCAGGATGACAAGAGATTTAATGTATGAGACAAGCAAGGAGATTGGGTAGATGAGACACACACACAACCACTCTCGAGGAACACTCCAATAACCAACAATACTAGAACACCGAGACAGGAACTTATGTAGGGTACAGATAACGTTAGGGCGAGAAGGTGAGTCACACTGAGGATATAATTAATGATTGAATCGGACAACGTAATACCGCAACAAAAGGGGAATGAATAGCACAACAAACAGTCAACCACAGGGGGTCGTTACATATCCCCCTCCCGACCGTAGAGAATACAGAGGGAGGGGCGGTGGGACTAGGGGGGAGGACAACGTCAAAGGATTTCTTTGTGACTGGTGGTCAGAGGGAAGGCGACAAAGGGCTGCAGCAGGCAGACAGGTGGAGGTTACGGAGAGGACGGCACATCCGGAGGAGGAGGCTAAACAGTCCAGGGAGGTGACGATGTAGGGAGGAGCCAGGGAGGAGACAGGAAAGACTTGGAGCAGGCGGAGCCAGGCGGGACCCAGGCCACAGCCAGCTGAGGGCTCTGGCGACCAAGGCGGAGGCGGAGATCCCCGGCGGAGCCAGAGTGACTGAGGACCAAGGTGGAGCTGGCTGGAGGAAGGAGCCCAATGGAGCTGGTGGGACAGAGCGACGAGGCACAGCCTGAGGAGAGGAGTCCAGAGGCGATGGCAGGTCGACACCCGACCAAAGCGGAGCCGGAGGGATGAGGGAGCCCAGTGGAGCTGGTGGATAGATGGTGGAGGTGAGGGACGCATAGGAGCCCGAGGTGGAGCCATTGGTTTAAGGCACCGAGGCGGCGTCCCAGGATTCGGACGGCTAGTAGGTGAGGAGACTCCGGGGGGGGGGGGGGGGCCATGGAACGCTGGAGCGTACGGCCGGATGCGCGGTGGGTGGTGAGAGCGTGTATGGAGTCCTCCTGGGATGGACTCGGGGAATCAGGAGCGCCGGTACTGGGCTGGACTGGGGTCAGGAGCCCTTCGGGGCTGGGACTGGGGAATCCGCAGTCTCTCATCCTCATTGGCCCTGAATACCCCTCCATAGTCGCTCACCCTTGGTCGCCAGAGGGCATGGGGGAGGAGCTCCTCTCTGCCACTCACCCCATCCACGGCTTGCACGCGACCCTTGCGTGGAGCGGACCAGCACCTGTTGCCGGATCTCGCAACGTCTGGTCTGAGTACGTATAGAGTGCGCGTGGTGGCTCAAACGATACAAAGGCGATCCATATCTTAGACAGCCGGGCTTCGCTCCGGCTCCGATCCACCGCGGGAAATGACCGCATAATCGGTGGCTCAAGGATTATGCTCCGTTCACGTGCGGGAGATGGTGGAGCTGGGTTCACAGTGTCCTAGTGGGGCTGGTGTCGGTCGTCACTCGACGAAGGTGGTGCGCTCTCTGAGGACCTCCCCAGACAACCCTGCGCTCGTGTCCCCCGCCCCCCCTGGCGGCCCCTTTTGGGGTTGAGGTGGCAGGTAAGCCAACTCTATAGAGTAGGTACAGACCCGGCCACAGTGTAGGGGTCTGTGCGGGAGGTGGGCCAGGGACAGAAAGTTGTTTGTGTGGTCCTCAAGAGAGCATTCCCCCTGCTCCAGCAGGAGGATTTCAAAGGCGGGGTAATCCATAGAAAAACAAAAATAAACACTGGCAAAAACAAACGAGGGGAAAGAAGCCGCTATACTTTACTTTTGGGTCGGTTATTCTGTCACGGTGTGTGGAGGCAGGCTGGATGACGACAAGGATCAAATAACGGCAGTATTTGGGATGAAGGACCCACACACACACACACACACACAAACCATCACACACACCACACCACAACACACACACACACACAAACACAAACACACACACACACACCCCACACACCAACACACACACACCCACACTTTCACACACACACAACACACAAACACCCACAACACACACACACCCACACACACAACACACCCACACACACACACAACACTTTGGCGGTAACAATTCACAAATAACCGACCCAATACGGAATAACGATGACAGCAGGAACTTATAGGGCAGATAACCAGGGGCAGACAGGTGAGCACGCTGAGGTAATTAAATATTTCATGAGTCAGAGTGTTTAGGAAGCTTGAACAGACTAAACCCACAAAAGGGGAAGAAACCACAACAAACAGTCCACAGGGGTGTTACATTGATGTTATAAAAACAGTAACAAGGCTCTTTGAAAAAAAAGAAAGCCAAAATATATATATTTTTTCTTTTTGATTTGAGGGTGAAATGTGACCTATTACATGAAATGTGACATGTTCTTTTAAGATTCACCCGGGTATGTTGCAATTGATGGTGTTTTTTGACACACACCACACACCAGCACAACTTCATGCTTTTTAATGAAATTACACGCCACTTCCATGCTGCCTTTTACCACATATGACTAATCTCCCATTAGAGTAGAAAAGGACAAAAAAATTCTCAAAACTGAATCTGATCTTTTTTTTCACACTTGGTCCTTTTCTGGGGTCTGAGTGCAGTTTGCTTTTTAAAGTGAACCGAATCAAGATCATTTTGGAAGGTGGTCTGAGTTTGTTCAAATTTGCTATGTGAACACAAATCACTCTGAGTTCACTTGATTTTTCCATTTCATTTGGTCATCGGACACCTCTGTACAAATTCATCACACTATTCATCATGGCTGCTTCTGCTGGAAGATCTTTCCAAATTATTAATTCATGGCATTCACTTGTCTACTGTTCCATCTTGCATAGTATTGCTGTACCCTCAATAAACAGCACTGAAGTGGACTAGGTCCAAAAAGCAACCGTAAGGACACAAAGGGGTCTGAGAAAATATTACTGCTTAAATGGACCAAAAAATAATCTGAGTCCTCTTTCAGGGGAAGGGACAGTGTGAACATAAAGAGATCTGAGTCCTTTTTTACTCGATTCACTGATTGGCCCACTTCAAGGGATCTAGATTTGGTTCTTTTAAAAAAAGACTCCGGTGTGAAAACCCTCTTAGATCATTTTTGATACATCTGCTTCATCTGTAATCTGGTAAATTATTTATCTGAAACAGACACCTCACTTCCTTGTAGCAGACAACACCATGTTTTATTTACTTTCTTCTGGAGATTTCCATGTTTATAGAACCCAGGCTGAACTGAAATCAGTAGCCACCCATGACCTATGACCTCTCACCTTTATGTTTAGACCCCGTCAAGAGGTCAGACCGGGTCTGAGAAAATCTTACATTGATCATTAACAGATAAACATCACTTACACACACGCATGTCTCGGCAGTCATGTACAAACTAATGCAATCCAGATTATCACTGTTTAATATTTGCTGATTAGCTATTGACAATGGCAATAATAATCTGTGTTCAAGACAATATCCAGAAACATACATATTCAGCCAAGTTAGAAATAACTGCAACACTTTCCATATTTTTCCAAACTAAGTGGTGGTGAGTTTTTGCCAAGTTTAGCTTTTTGCTAAGTTTATGGATATTTGGGTTATACTTAAGTTTATGAATTAAGTAATACAATTTTGTGAGGAATAAGTTTGGAAGGTGATTTTGTACTAATATGCTAATGCCTCAAATTGTGTGGATTATTGACGGGAACTGTTGCATCATTTTGAGTGGTAAGATTAGCTATTTTTTCCATTTTACAAATGCTGTCTATACATACACACACATTGCACAAAATGCCTAAAATGACATCATATATTTTCTGTGTAATACCATAATGAGAATACATTAAGAAAGTACACTGAAAATCCATTTATGGACCCTGCTGCACTTAGTATGGTTTTCTTTGATGACAGAACTTGTGTTCTGTGTACAAAGCCTCTTTATCTGGTCCTCTTCTGAAACCGTGTTAGCGGCCAGACACAGAACAAAGCCTGTAATGTTGACTGCAGAACTTTGAATGTTTTTTGATACCTTGTTTTTTGCTCAAGATAATTGTAATTTTTATTCATTTCAGCTATTTAATTTCACCCTTTCATTCTCAGCAATAAGATGGCAAACATTACGCTTCCGGCTATGCCAAGAGCATCTGACATTTTTATTACAGAGATGTTCAGATGAGCTGGGGCAGATTTCACAAAAGGGTGTATTTGTGTGTTGGCCAGTTTTGTGTTGTTCTAACTCATGTTATCTGGTCTTTTGTGACATATTCACTATCTACAAAACACAAACGCAGTAATGAGAATGACCACATGATCATAGCACACCAAATCTCATCCATTAATTTATCCATCACATGCAGTCTTTAGACGAACTCTTTGTCACCCTAGACGATACCTATATATATTTTTTATATCCGCAGATAGTTATAGTTATAGTTATATATTATACAAACCCAATTCCAAAAGAGTTGAGACACTGTACAAATTGTGAGTAAAAAAGGAAGGGAATAATTTACAAATCTCATAAACTTATATTTATTCACAATAGAATATAGATAACAAATATCAAATGTTGAAAGTGAGACATTATGAAATGTCATGCCAAATATTGGCTCAATTTTGATTTCATGAGAGCTACACATTCCAAAAAAAAGTTGGCGGAAAGGTAGCAATAGAGGCGCCGGAAAAGTGACAAATGTACATATAAGCGCGAAAGCTGCTTTGAGGACCAATTTGCAATTTTTGTAGGTCAATGGCAACATGATTGCGGTATTATCAAAAAGAGCCCTCTCAGATGGCTAGTGTCTTTCTCAGAAAGTCAAGATGGGCAGAGATCACCAATTCCCCCCAATGCGCTTTGGCGAAAAATAGTGGCAGCAAAGCAGAAAGGAGGTGCTCAGAGAAAAATTCGCAAAGGAGGTTGGCAAGTTATCACTATATACAGTGCATAATATCATCCTAAGATTCAGAGAATCTGGAACAATCTTTGTGCGTAAGGGTCAAGGCCGGAAAAACATACTGGATGTCCGTGATCTTCGGGCCCTTAGACGGCTCTGCATCACATACAGGAATGCTACTGAAATGGAAATCACAACATGGGCTCAGGAAAACATTCCAGAAAACATTGTTGGTGAACACAATCCACCGTGCCATTCGCCGTTGCGGGCTCCTAAGTCACAGCGTTACTTCTTACTTACCACACTCTATGGTATAGGTCAAAAAAGAAGGCTTATCTAAACATGATCCAGAAGCGCAGGAGTTTTCTCTGGACCAAGGATCATTTAAAATGGACTGTGGCAAAGTAAAAAAAACGTTCTGTGGTCAGACGAATCAAAATTAGAAGTTCTTTTTGGAAAACTGGGACGCCATGTCATCAGGACTAAAGAGGACAAGGACAACCCAAATAGTTATCAGCGCTCAGTTCAGAAGCCTACATCTCTGATAGTATGGGGTTGCATGAGTGCGTATGGCATGGGCAGCTTACACATCTGGAAAAACACCATCAATGCTGAAAGGTATATCCAAATTCTAGAACAACATATGCTCCCATCCAGATGTCGTGTCGTCTCACTGTTAGGTGAATAGATCCTTGCATTTTCTCCACATGACTAATGCCAGACAACGATACGCAGCAATTACAACATAATGGCTGCGTTTAGAAGAAGGACTCCGCGGTACTGAAATGGCCAGCGGGGTCTTGAGTCCAGATCCTTTCACCCATAGAAAAGTATAGAAAACATTTTGCGCATCATAAAGAGGAAGATGCGACGAAGAAGACCTAAGACAGTTGAGCAACAAGAAGCCTGTATTAGACAAGAATGGGAAAACATTCCTATTCCTAAACTTAAGCAACTTCTCTCCTCAGTCCCCAGACGTTTGCACACTGTTATAAAAAGAAGAGGGGATGCCACACAGTGCTAAACATGGCCTTGTCCCAAATTTTTTGAGATGTGTTGATGCCATGAAAATTAAAATCAACTTATTTTTCCCTTAAAATGATACATTTTTCTCAGTTTAAACATTTGATATATCATCTACGTTGTATTCTGAATAAAATATTGAAAATTTAAACTTCCACATCATTGCATTCTGTTATTATTCACAATTTGTACAGTGTCCCAAATTTTTTGGAATCGGGTTTGTCTAAGATCTATATATACATTATAGCCTATTGTTGAACTCATTTGAATTAATCTTACATTTATTTAAAGGGGTCATATGGTGCGATTAAAATTTTTCCTTTCTCTTGGAGTGTTACAAGCTCTTGGTGCATAAAGAAGATCTGTAAAGTGCAAAGACTAAAGTCTCAAATCCAAAGAATTATTCTTTATAAAAGTTAAGAGTCAGCCACGCCTACCCTAAAACGGCCTCATTCTAACAGGCTCCCCCACATGTCCTACGTCTTACGATTTTGTGGCGAAGATTTGTTCATTAACCGCTGTCTTCCAATAATGGTCAAGCCAGGCGTAACTTTTATTCTCGCCTGATGTATTTTGTCGTTCTCTCTGCCTCCAATGTAGTTGAAGCCGCTGTGTTGTTTTTGAAAGCGAAACTACTTTGTTTGGTCTCCAAAAGAGGACGATATCCGCTTCTACCTCGTCATTGCTCAGAGCTGTTATCTGGCGGTCACACTGAGGACAATACATCAATTTCGACGGTGTGGATGCCGGATCGGTTTCTTTCACCATGGTCTACGACAGCGGAGTCCAGCCCGGGGTCAAACACGGGTCTGCCGCACACGCCCGAGGTTCACGATCCTTCTCACATCCACCAACCACGCTCCATGTTCTCAGGCTTTTCCCCTGCCCGCCTCCGCTCCACTCTAGCCACCGTCTTTGGTTTCGGGTGACATGTGAACCTTGTCTTGTGAAGCGAAAAAAAAAAAAATACTTCGTTTTGGCCTTCCAAAAGCTTGACACGACTAGAATTCGCGTGTTGGTCCTGGTTAAGTTGTATTTAAAACACTGTTCCAGAACAGTTCAAACCAAAAAAATATTTGTGTGTGTGCAACGCATTTTAAGGAGGACTGTTTCACGACCCAGGGGGAGCGTTTCAGTACTACAATGCCGTGGTCTGCCTGTTCTGCCCTCCGCACCTCTCGCTATGTCTGAAGTACATTTTTTATATTAAAAGAATTTGCCACTGACGATTCAAACGCGAGTTTTGTGAAATCTCTATTTGTTGTGACACAAGCTCCTGAAATGATAACAAATAGTGAGTATACTACAGAGTTTAAAAGTATGGCTGTCTTTTTCCGGGTTGTGAATGTGTGATAGTCTTATGAATATTTTCCTTAGAGACTGACCATTATGTGTTTGGGGAACATTTTGATATTATGATATTATGTTAAAAGACGTGAAAAAATCAATTTTTTCTATCAATACAGATGTAAATGGTCTGGTGTATCCTAGATAAGTGCTGTTAGCCCGTAGCTAGCAACACCCATCAACACAATAAATAAATAAATGTAAAAAACGAGTACACTAGTATTGTAGTGGTGACATACTCAAATGTAAAAATCTGATTGTCACAACTAACTTGTCTTCAACTTTCATCTCCAGAGAACAGAGCCGTTGAGGGCCAACACACAGGTCTAATTTCTTGGCCAGTGATTTTATAACCAAGCATGAAGCTGAGTAACAGAAATCTATTTGTCACACTTGATAACCCATCTATTCACAACTTCTATTTGATTTCTATTCTCGATTCTCCTACCTTGGCAGACAGCATCATTGACAGGTGTGCAGCTTCTCAACTTCATCTCAGGCTGATCGCAGACAGCGCAGGGCATGCAGGGGTCAAAAGAGGACTCCTGATCTGAATACGTGTCATCCACGCACTCCTCGCACACCGTGTCACGGTCAAAATTACAGCGCATCAGCACACCCTGGCCCACAGGACACACCGTGCAGGTCTCACAGCGGCCCGTCATTTCATTGAAGTAGAACCCATAGTCGCAGACACACAACGCGTCGTTGGCATCAGTGCAGGGCGTCAGCATGCGCATGAGTTCAGAACATGATGTACACGACTGGCACTGCTCCGTGTGGCTGAAGATTTCAGAGAAGGTCTCGCCTGAAGGCAAGAGGAGAAAAGGTTAAGAAGACAGTCTCTTTAAACATACAAAGTTTGTAGTTGTGCATTTCAGGGTTATTATCATTACCTAACCATAAAAAAAACATTTCCATTTCCATACTTGAAATAAAATAAAAATTAGCTGAAATTAAATAAAATACTTTTTAAAAAATGTAACATTTTATTTCAGTTAGTTTCCAAGGTAACATTTCTTATTGAGTTGAAGTTGAAGTACTAAAATAACTAAAAATAAATAAACAAAAACTAAAATAAAACTTAGTAAAAGCTAATAAAAATGACTAAAAATCACAAAAACACACAACAAAATAAAAAATGTTTTTACTAAAATGAAAATGAAAACAGAAAGTGTAAAAATAAAATCAAAATCAAAATATTAACAAATCAATAAAAAAAAATTAATGATACTAAAATGTGACCCTGGAGCACAAAAC
The DNA here is from genome assembly GCA_018155175.1 of Sinocyclocheilus anophthalmus. NCBI lineage: Eukaryota > Metazoa > Chordata > Actinopteri > Cypriniformes > Cyprinidae > Sinocyclocheilus > Sinocyclocheilus anophthalmus. The sequence continues at coordinate 248,283 of JADLZN010004644.1, forward strand.
CAATCTTAAGTCGCTGGGGTTATTTGAGCAAATCCAAAAATACAGGTGCATCTCAATAAATTAGAATGTCGTGAAAAGTTCATTTATTTCAGTAATTCAACTCAAATTGTGAAACTCGTGTATTAAATAAATTTTATGTACACAGACTGAAGTAGTTTAAGGTCTTTGGTTCTTTTAATTGTGATGATCTCAACAAATTAGAATACTTCCTAAGACCAATAAAAAACAATTTTTTAGTGAATTGTTGGCCTTCTGGAAAGTATGTTCATTTACTGTACATGTACTCAATACTTGGTAGGGGCTCCTTTTGCTTTAATTACTGCCTCAATTCGGCGTGCATGGAGGTGATCAGTTTGTGGCACTGCTGAGGTGGTATGGAAGCCCAGGTTTTTTTTGACAGTGGCCTTCAGCTCATCTGCTTTTTTTTTTCTCTTGTTTCTCATTTTCCTCTTGACAATACCCCAGATTCTCTATGGGGTTCAGGTCTGGTGAGTTTGCTGGCCAGTCAAGCACACCAACACCATGGTCATTTAACCAACTTTTGGTGCTTTTGGCAGTGTGGGCAGGTGCCAAATCCTGCTGGAAAATAAAATCAGCATCTCCAAAAAGCTGGTCAGCAGAAGGAAGCATAAAGTGCTCCAAAATTTCTTGGTAAACGGGTGCAGTGATGTTGGTTTTCAAAAAACACAGTGGACCAACACCAGCAGATAACATTGCACCCCAAATCTCACAGACTGTGGAAACTTAACACTGGACTTCAAGCAACTTGCTATTAGCTTCTCCACCCTTCCTCCAGACTCTTGGTTTTCAAATGAAATACAAAACTTGCTCTCATCTGAAAAGAGGACTTTGGACCACTGAACAACAGTCCAGTTCTTCTTCTCCTTAGCCCAGGTAAGACGCCTCTGACGTTGTCTGTGGTTCAGGAGTGGCTTAACAAGAGGAATACGACAACTGTAGCCAAATTCCTTGACACGTCTGTGTGTGGTGGCTCTTGATGCCTTGACCCTATGGGGGTAGAATTGTTGCTTTATTCCAAATAAATAGATTATGATCCACAAATAAATGTAAAGAGATAACAAAATTATAAATATTGACGAATAAATAGAATGAGATCCACAAATAAATCTTAGTTTCACAAACATTAATTAAATTCACAAATAAATAAAATTAGATTTGCAAATAAAAAACATATTCACAAATAGCTTTTCATGTCACAATAACAATTTTGCCTGGCATTCATTTGTGGATTGCTTGCTGTGCGTTTGTGGATTTTGAAACATTTCTAGCGTCGAGACACACCAATCCACAAATGCGTGGACTCCACCCACCGTCTACTCAAGCCAATCAGATAACAGCCACTCTTCGCTGACCAATCGTAGCACGTTCTCGCTATAGCCAATCACGATTTGCTTTACAATCAGGGCGGGACAGATTAATTTTGCACCCCTGTAAGGAACTGCATTCTATGGACACTTCGTTCAAATTGAGTTTAAGTGCTGTTTGTAATGGTTAAAATGGTTGTGGTTAAAAAACCTGTTTCCAAAAGATTGTTGGAGTCTAAGGCTTCTTTTCCTTCAGGATCAGCGCATGAGGATAAACTCAGGATTATACACAACTTGATCATTCACAGATCCCGAGCATGATCGCAATGCGTCCAACGCAAATAAAAATCATCATAATCAGTCTACACTGGACGAGGTGACATGGGACTTTTAAAGCACAATTGCGGTGACAAATATATGGCATAATAAAATGTATAATATCAAATAGCCTCAGCATCATTGCAGTGTGTACTGGGGATTTGTGAGTGGACCATGTAAATACAAACTGTGCATTTACTTTGGATGCTGTTAAGTAACTTTTACAATCAAAACTAGTAAGTCTGGTTTATATGAAATATTGTTTGCGTGATCAAGTGTTTTAACCAATATCTCATCTTACATGTATATGCATTTATATTCAACACACCTGCACCACATTTAAAAAAGAACCCACATATATTTATTTCCTGCCCAAACAATGGCAACTTTGTAATACTTTTAATTAATGTTTGAAAATATTATTTATAATGCTTCATACATTGTTAGATCCACATTGCTGTTCATACATCATTTAAACGGCTTGACTGAAAAACTGCAAACGCTGTTGACTGTTGTGTGACAGCAATTTAACCTATTACACAAACTCATATGTTTATCATGAGGTTGAATCCAGCTATTTAATAGTCAGTTACTTATTGACGCCTTTCTTTCCATCTTGAATAACATGACGCTTCCATAACGCGTTTGTATCCAGCATTGTTCCCATAGCCGTGATTTAAAGCGTTGTTTCTCTGGCATTTTCAAAGGCACGTTAATTATAATCCTGTGGCTTGGATTGACACACAGTCTAATGGTCTAACAAAATCCAGTTTTAAACATCTTTTACTATACCAATTTTTATGGCCCTTATATTTCTTATTTGAGCCAGTGCAGATGAATGAAGTTATCTCAGGACAGACCGCCCTGATTGTAAAGCAAAACGTGATTGGCTATAGCGAAAACGTGCTACGATTGGTCAGCTAAGTGAGGCTGTTATCTGATTGGCTTGAGTAGACGGTGGGTGGAGTCCACGCATTTGTGGATTGGTGTGTGTCTCGATGCTAGAAATGTTTCAAAATCCACAAATGCACAGCGAGCGATCCACAAATGGGTGCAGCGATCTACAAATGCACAGCGAGCGATTCACAAATGAATGCCAGGCAAAGTTGTGTTTGTGACATAAGATATTTGTGAATATGTTTTTTTTTTGCAAATTTGCAAATCTCATTTTATTTATTTGTGGATCTAATTCTATTTATTCGTCAATATGTTTAATTTTTGTTAATCTCTTTACATTTATTTGTGGATCATAATCTATTTATTTAGAATAAAGCAACAATTCTACCCCCATATGACCCCAGCCTCAGTCCATTCCTTGTGAAGTTCACTCAAATTCTTGAATCGATTTTGCTTGACAATCCTCATAAGGCTGCGGATCTCTCGGTTGGTTGTGCATCTTTTTCTTCCACACTTTTCCTTCCACTCAACTTTCTGTTAACATGCTTGGATACAGCACTCTGTGAACAGCCAGCTTCTTTGGCAATGAATGTTTGTGGCTTACCCTCCTTGTGAAGGGTGTCAATGATTGTCTTCTGGACAACTGTCAGATCAGCAGTCTTCCCCATGATTGTGTAGCCTTTTGAAGGCTCGGAAACCTTTGCAGGTGTTTTGAGTCGATTAGCTGATTGGCATGTCACCATATTCTAATTTGTTGAGATAGTGAATTGGTGGGTTTTTGTTAAATGTGAGCCAAAATCATCACAATTAAAAGAACCAAAGACTTAAACTACTTCAGTCTGTGTGCATTGAATTTATTTAATACACGAGTTTCACAATTTGAGTTGAATTACTGAAATAAATGAACTTTTCCACGACATTCTAATTTATTGAGATGCACCTGTATATTGTATAGGTCAAAATTATCGATTTTCCTTTTATGCCAAAAATCATAAGGATATAAAGTAAAGATCATGTTCCAAGAAGATATTTGGGTAAATTCTACTGTAAATATATCAAAACTTAATTTCTGGTTAGTAATATGCATTGCTACGGACTTAATTTGGACAACTTTAAAGGAGATTTTCTCAATATTTTTTATTTTTTTTTGCACCCTCAGATTCCTGATTTTCTAATAGTTGTATCTCGGCCAAATATCGCCCTATCCTAACAAACCTTACATCAATGGAACCGTATTTATTCAGCTTTTATTATTTAGTGTATAAAGGTGGTTTGGGTCCAGGGTCTAAATAACAGTATTTCGTTTTCAGGTCAACCTTTCTATACCCAATACATTCACTACTTTTAAGTAGACCAGTTTGATCGTTCCTGACATGAGGTGGTGATATTATTAGCACACATCTACACACACAGTTACGGGGCTGATGAGACGTGAGACTTGCGGATCCATTCTCAGAGCTTTTTATTGGAGAAGACAGAGACGTGGTCATACAGCAGGCATGGGTCAGATGATGGCAAACAGGTATATGGTGGGCAAAACACAAGAATAGTCCTAGGGCTAGCGCAGGGCGACGATCGGCAGACAGAATCAAAAGGGGCCAGACAAAGGGGTGAATCCAGGGAACCAGGCGAAGATCAGAAACCGAGAAGGCTAAGGCTAAGGCTAAGGCTAATGACTAGGGCTAAGGCTAAGGCTAATGACTAGGGCTTTCCGGAAGGTAGCATCTCTAGGGGATTGTCAGCTGAAACAATACTCGCGAGGGAGGGATCTAGTGATTGTTAAATAGTGAGGAGTGTAGAAACAGGTGTGTGCATTCGTGCTTGAGTGCATCATTGGCAATGGCATGATGGTAAATGTAGTCCGGTTATTTGCAAGAGATGTGTAGTTGCGAGAGTCAATGAAATGGAAAGTTCGTGGACCGGATTCGTGACAGAGCCCCCCCCCCCCAAGGAGCGGCTTCCAGACGCTCAAAACCCTTTACGATTCCGGAGGGCGGTGGAGTGGAGGCGGAACAGGGGGAGGGACGGAGGGCCAGGTCCAAGGATAGGAAAGACCAGTGACTGAGGCAGAGCCGGCGGAGCTGAAGACCACCACAGCAGAACAAACGGGACCGAAGATCCCCCTGGCGGAGCAGAGGACCACCAGAACCAAACAGTAGACCACCACGGCAGAGCAGAAAACCACCAGAACCAGACAGAAGACCACCACGGCAGAGCAGAGGACCACCAGAGCCAGACAGTAGACAACCACGGCGGAGCAGAGGACCACCAAAACCAGACAATAGACCACCACGGCGGAACAGAGGACCACCAGAGCCAGACAGACCACCACGGCGGAGCAGAGGACCACCAGAGCCAGACAGCTGACCACCACGGTGGAGCAGAAGACCACCGGAGCCAGACAGGAGACCACCACGGCGGAGCAGATGACCCCAGAACCAGACCGTAGACCACCACGGCGGAGCAGAAGACCACCATAGCCAGACAGTAGACCACCACGGCGGAGCGGAGGGCCACCATGGCGGAGCAGAGGGAACAGGAAACCCTCTTGGTGAACCACACCGAGCAGGAGACCATGGCGGAGACTGTAACAACGAGAGAGCAGAGACAGAACATTGGGGTTGATAGACAAGACTGAGCATTCAGGGGCAACCTCCCTGACAGACAAAAAAGCACACAAAGAATTCACAAACGGCCTCCATAGCCAGGACAGGACAGGATGAGGATTCCCCGACGGCCTCCATAGCTGTGACAGGACGAGCAGGGAGCTCGCAAGTGGCCTCTATAGCTGTGACAGGACGAGTAGGGAGTTTGCAAACGGCCTCTAATAGCTGTGACAGGACGAGCAGGGAGCTCGCAAACGGCCTCTATAGCTGTGACGGACGAGCAGGGAGCTCGGAAACGGCCTCTATAGCTGTGACAGGACGAGCAGGGAGCTCGCAAAGGCCTCTATAGCTGTGACAGGACGAGCATTGAGCTTGCAAACGGCCTCTATAGCTGTGACAGGATGAGCAGGGAGCTCGCAAACGGTCTCTATAGCTGTGACAGGACGAGCAGGGAGCTCGCAAACGGTCTCTATAGCTGTGACAGGATGAGCAGGGAGTTTGCAAACAGTCTCCTTAACCGTGACAGGATAGACAAAGAGTTCATAGCTGCCTCCTTAGCCGTGACAGGACAGGCAGAGGGTTCACAGACGGCCTCCATAGTTGTGACAGGACAGGCAGAGAGTTCATTGCTGGGCGCCACCACCACGCAAGTAACTGAGGCAAGTGTCGCCATCTCGGGAGGTTCTGCAGCGTAAGCCGCCACCTCTGGAGAGACTTCAGTGGACACCATGGCCTTTGGGAGCACGGCAGTTGACACCGCTACCTCGGGAGGTTCTGCAGCGTAAGCCGCCACCTCTGGAGATGTTGTAGCCGGTGCCGCTGCCTCTAGCAAGTCGGCGGTGGAGTATGCGGCCCAGATACACCATAAAGCAACTCCCCATATGGGGAGTGCAGCAGACAGGGGGATGAGGTCAGGAACAGGAGGGCTAAAGTGAGTGGGTTTGGGAATACCGGCTGCGCTTCATACACCATCGTCATCCCGCACATGGACACCAAACTGGGAAACCGACGGACGCGAACCCCGACAATCTGGGTGCAACAGACAGGACGTGACATGACTCTGGATGATCAGCTGTGATGCGACGTGAATCTGTATGAATAGCTGAGATGTGGCGAGACTCTAGAAGGTCAGCTGTGACGTGACGTGGCTCTGGATGATCAGCTGTGATGTGACGTGGCTCTGGACGAACAGCTGGGACTGTACTGGACTCTAGAAGGTCAGCTGTGATGTGACGTGGCTCTGGATGAACAGCTGAGACGTGATGAGGCTTTGGCAGATCAGCTGAGACTTGACTGGACTCATGAAGATCAGTTGTGACTTGACTAGATTCATGAATATCAGCTGCGACTTGACTTGACTCCTGAAGATTAGCAGTGACCTGACTTGACTCATGATGATCAACTGTGACTTGACTTGACTCGTGAAGATCAGCGGTGACTAGACTTGACTCGTGATAATGAATGGTAACTTGACTTGACCCATGACAACCAACTGTGACTTGACTAGACTTACAACTATCAACTGTGACTTTGACTAGACTCAAAACTATCAGCTGTGAATTGACTAGACTCATGATCATAAACTGTGACTTGTTTTGCCCCATGATGATCAACTGTGACTTGACTAGACTCATAACCAGAAACCGTGACTTGATCTGCCCCATGATGATCAATTGTGACTTGACTAGAATCATAACTATCAACTGTGACTTGACTAGACTCAAAAATATCAGCTGTGACTTGACTAGACTCAAAACTATCAGCTGTGACTTGACTAGACTCACGAAGATCAGCTGTGACTTGACGAGCGCTGTTGTGTCCGCCATTTTGTGATCAGGCTCCTCTGTTGCCGCCATCTTGTGAGCATGCTCTGATACAGCCATCACTTCAGTCACAGACATGGTGTCGCTTCCCTCCTCTGCGACAACCACCGTGAACGCTGAACCAGCAGTCAGCAAGGCATAGTCTATAAAGTCTCTTAGGCTATGGTTGAATTTGCTCTTTGGCATCCAAGATTTTGTGGGTTCATTAAGTCCAAAACGGAACAAGTCTTTAAACAAAAATGTCATCATACAGTGGAACCTGATAAGACAATACAGAGAACCGGTGAACATACTCCTCAATAAAAAGACCTCCTTGCCGAAGATGTAGCAGCTCAGTGACTGGGTCCATACCAGGCCAGAGACCACTGAGAAAGCTGCTGGATCCTTGCTGGGCCGAGTATTCTGTTACGGGGCTGACGAGACGTGAGACTTGCGTATCCATTCGCAGAGCTTTTTATTGAGAAGACAGAGCCGGGGGCAACAGCAGGCAGGGGTCAGATTGAATGGCAAAACAGGTATATAGTTGGGCGCAAACACAAGATAGTCCGATGGCTAGCGATGTCGACGATCGCCGACAGAATCCAAAGGGCAAGACAAAAGGGTGGAATCCCGGAACAGCGAAGATCATAAACCGAGAAGGCCTAGGGCTTATGACTAGGGCTAATGACTAGGGCTAAGGCTAAGGCTAGGGCTAGGGCTAGGGCTAAGGCTAAGGCTATGACAAGGGTTCCGTAAAGTAGCTATCTCTAGGGGAGTTATAAATGCTGAAACAATACTCGGCAGAGGGAAGGTATCAGAGTGAGTGTTAAATAGTGAGGGAGGGATATGAAGCAGTTGGGTGCAATCAGTGTAAACAGGTGTGGGCAATTCGTGCTGAGTGCAATCAGTGCAATGCATGTTGGGAAATGTAGTCCGGGGTGATGTGCAACAGTGTTTAGTGCGAGAGTCAATGAAATTGGAAAGTTCATGGACCGGATTGGACACACACCATATATATAATAGATTATTATTACGTATATATATAATATATATATATATATATATATATATGTTTGTGTGGTGGTTTGTGTGTGTATTGTTACTTTTATCTAGCTTTGTAAAATATTACAGGCTCAGCAGTTATTAACCATTTTGGCATCGACTTTCAATCCCATTACAATCAACCTCAAAACATTTTTTTCAAAATATGATGTGTGATTGATTATGAGACCAATACTAAATTTTAGAAATTCCAAAACTATTCTGAAAGGGTGTATCACTTTAGGGTTTGGCTATTGATGCATGCAGCTTTAGAACTGAGGTATCTCAACTGGAAAAGCCCATACATGTTGGTCACTAATCTGAATATTAGTGGACTTACAATATCTATGGCAGTTATGGACCTAGCACTTTGGAGCCGAGGAGGAAAAATATGATTTCTAAATCTGCTTTCTGAAATACTAAATGGCACCATTTCATAGAATGACACAGCTTCCGGAAAATGGGCCATATTAAAAAATACTTAGTTTTAGGAAAAAGGGTGAAAGAAAGTCATGAGTCATATTTTGACTACATGTACTCTCATAGATATCTAGAATCTACAGGAAGCTACCAGAAGAAATTATGATGTCAATATTGCAAAGAGTGGAGAGCAAATATCTAATGCTGCATGTTCATGGTATTGTATTCCCATCCTCCATCCTATTCAGATATATTAGTGGATAGAGGTCTAGCTATCACTAAATTATTCAGGAAGCTATTTTGTCCATGTATGTGTATGTGTGTGTGTGTTTGTGAAACAGCACAACTCTTGTGGCTGGCCCCTCTTTATGGCACATTGCCCCAGTGTCCCATACCATATCAAGTGTTTCAGTATATGCCACTGGCAGGATCTTCATAGAAGCAGTGACCAGACAGTGGCAGAGAGAAAGATACCACACTAATGCCATAGTTATCCTTACATCTAGCCATCAAAGTGGATGAAATGTTATTGTGTCTTTGTGCTGGACAAATAGAATTGCACATTATGGGTTCCCCTGTGTGCTTGAGCTACTAATGGCCCTAATGTTAACAGAGTAATGTGCTGGCTTTTGGGGGGCCAGTTATTGGGGCTTTATTTAGGAGACTGTGATGGGTAATCTGTGCATTTCCTGCAGATGAAATCCCGTCCACTCAGCCTGTCTACCTCTGAGTCTGTATACTCTTCTCCTGATCTCTGCCCTTTGAGATCCATTAGCATAATGCTAGCCATCAATAATGCATGTCTATGCATTATGACAGACGGACGATGTGTGGGGGTGTTCTCAACTGTACAAGTCATGGAGTGTATGTGTCAATCAACATTAGGACTAAAGTGCTGCGGTAACGTTCTGTCAATAGCTTTTGTTTTGCAGTTTCCAAAAAAAGGACACATACTCTGACAGTACGTAATTTACTATTTTAGTATGAACTGGTAATATAATATGATAACTATGGTCTTAAAAAATATAGCTGATAATAGTCATGTCTTCAGATGCAAAACAGTAGATATGAGACTGAAGACATGTTTGAAGTTGTGTTCAACCGAAATGGGTTATTAATAGCTTGTGCGATATAGATATTATTAGCCAAAAAATAAATAATGATCCTGAAATTATTTAGCTTTAAGAGCTATTTCTACTTGATCTAACCCCAGAAAAAATATTTTTGTTGGTTGCAACTGGATGTGATTGATTCAGAAATGTATTTGTTATTTATTATTCTTTTTTATTGAACTATTTTTAAAACCAGTTAGTTTAGATATTACCACTTGATGCACTTTTTTTTCAATGCAAAACGTCTGAATTAACTTGTACACAATAATTACTCAAAATGTACTTATTGGATGAATAATGAAAGTTGACATGTCCTGAGGTGTGACATGCGTTTCCTCATTTAAAACTATTAATATAACATTATTATGCAAGCAGCTTGTATGAACTCAAATGAATTGAAAGAGGTTTTTTTTTTTTTACTTTCGCTAAATCAATGTGTTAATGCGTCAACTATTTACTGTTGAGTGAATAGAAACAATAGCTTCATTCTTTGCAAGAAACTCTGATCTGTTACTATGATGTGGTTAAAAAAAAGAAAGTCACATAAAGTCATTAAATAACGTCAACAAAGTCATAGTTTAACATTTAGAGTGTATTCAGATTGGATTTCATACAGTTACCGAGTACATCTTTAACATTTACATCTACACCAAGCTGACTTTTAAAATTCAGCTGAGCAATTTTAGCACACCCATAACCCAAACTACATAACCCTTGTGAAGAAGTACACTTTAACTGTCACGTTGTGGCTGTGCCAGGGAACAGGTTTGGGCTGTCCAGGAACGCAGGACGACGAGGATGAGGTCGCGCGCGAAAACACTTTATGAATCACGAGAGGTAGGAGCACCGCCAGGTCTAACCTTCACAATAACCTGACAAACTCGAACACAATGGACAAACTGACTATAAGGGTATAACGAGGGGCAGACAGGTGACACAATGAGGTGATAACTAATAATATAACAGAACAAGCCAAATAAGGACACAGATGGGAGAAACCATACAAGCACAGTGCCACGATTGTGTGACAGATCGCCCAAACAAGTATCGGACCGCCGGAAGTGCGGGGGGCGCGCGCGCGCGCCATGGCGCTGCGTCATCGGGGAGGGGGGTGGGCGCCCTGGGCCTCCAGGGTGGATCCGGGAACCATGGCAGAGCGGAGGACACGGGAGGCCATGGCGGAACAGGACCTTGGGATGCCACGGCAGCAGGATACTTAGGCATGGCGGAGCCTGATACTCGGTGCCATGGTGGATCAGTGGCCCTCGGAGGCCACGGCGGATCCGTGACCTCGGATGCACGGCGGATCAGGACCTCGGAGGCCCCGTGGCGTTGTCGTGCTGGGACCTCGGAGGCCAGCGGCGGAGTCAGGTGCTCGTGCGGGCGGTCCGTGGTAGCTCCTCACCGTGGCGCGTGCTGGCTCGGGGCCACGGGTGTAGTCCCCCCCACAAATCTTCTTGGGAAATTCTGGAATTCCTGGGTCCTCTGAGAGCGGGACCCTCTGGCGGCGCTCGAGTCTGTGCTAGGTCTGCTGGGTGGCTGATCTGGGGCTGACCGACACTGGACGGCTCTGGGGCTGGAGCAGTCACGTCGGGTCCCGGACGTGCGGCGCCTGTCAATGGGGCTGGAGCCGTGCGCGGTCTGCGAGCTCTGGGACGGAGCCGCCCCGGAGAGAGGACGAGCTCTGGGCTGGCGCCGTCACTGGAGCGAGCTCTGGCTGAGCGTCACGGAGCGGCTCTGGGGCTGGAGCGTCAACGGGGGAGCGAGCTCTGTGGCTGGAGCCGTCACGGAGGCGCGGCTCTGTGGGCTGGATCCGCAGCGAGCGCTCTGGGGCTGGACTCTTCTGGCTAACTGGGGATCCGGAGCCCCTCCTGCGCTCACCTGGAGAGCCTGGGGCCCTTCCGGCGGAACTTGTGATCAGGGGCCCTTCCTGGGCGGAACGGACAGGAGCCCTCGTGGCTTAACTCGGGACAGGAGCCCTTCCTGTGCTTAATCAGGGACTGGAGCCCTCCTTGGGCTATACTCGGGAACTGGATCCCTCCGTGGGCTATTCTCGGGAACAGGAGCCCTCCGTGGGCGTAACTCGGGAACAGGAGCCCCGTGGGCTTACTCGGAAAGGACCCTCTGTGGGCTTAACTCGGTACAGGAGCCCTTCCTGGGCTACTCGGGAACAGCCCTCCCCTTGCTGCTGAGACAGAGACACGTGGCGGATGAGATGTGTACCGGAACCTTTGTGTGCTGGTGTGCGTGGGGTAGGTCGGGCGGGGGTAGCTGGTGCCGCATGGTGTTTTCGGGAGTTACTGATCGTGCAGAGGCTGGCGGTCTTGAGAGACTGTGTTTCAGGATGCCATCTGCCTGTGCCGACACGCATCGGTGGTCCCTCCACTCTGAAGCAGTCTGGGAGTGCGGATCACAACAGTCCCTTGATCCTGAGGTACACAGGAAGTGACAGGATTTAGGGCAACCAGACGTCATGTGACGTGACTGTTTGATCAGTTGAGATCTGACTAGACTCATGACTATCAGCTGTGACAGACTCGACTCCGAAGACCAACTTCTTCACCGAAGGGTGCGCATATTACCCATTCATATACATACCTATTAACCGCTCGATCAGGGAAGCTATACTTGGGAAAAGGACGGTGCAACCGCTGATGAACGTCATCATCCATCCCATCCGCAACCAGAGTAGCCGAACAAACTGGACGGATGGGGGGGGACACAAGTCCTTCAAAAGCACAGTGGGCAAGTGTCACCTGGTGAGAGCGCTCTATGAACTCCTCCACATACCTCTCCAAAGCCCGCCACAAAAACCTGGAACACGGGCGTTACAGACTGCAGGCTTAGACGTACAGTCATTTTTCCCCTCTTTTTGGGGTCATAGTGTCATGTCACTGGAGTTGTGGTCTGGTGAGCAGGTAACAGGCACGACGGCGAGTTATGAAGGACCAAACACAAAGAGGCGGGCGATGGGGGGGGTTAATGAATCACTGCGTGGGACGGGGGAGGAGCACCCGCACATGGTAACATTCACAATAACTGACAAACTCGAACACAATGGACAGAAACTGATATAAGGTGGATAACGAGGTCAGGGGGACATAGTGAGGCCAAATGAGGTATGATGTAAGCACTATAATGAGAACAGGGTAGAAACGTCACCACAACGGCCTTAAAGGGGAAAGGACCCCAACGAAGTGGAAAAAAAACAGGGGGAGCCTCGTACGTACACAAAAACACAAAAAATATACATCTCTTATTTGTTCTCGCTTTCATACTTGTACACACATTTAACAATGTCTAAGAATTATTCACGCCTTCTGTGTGCGTGGTTGCCTACACACACAGAATCGCTTTACATCACCCCAATGTAAGTCGCTTTGGATAAAAGCGTCCGCTAAATGACTAAATGTAAATGCAAATGAAAATGTAACCATACAAACAGTCACAGGGGTGGGACTTACCATACTCATGACACAAATACTACTACAATATATAATATGCTTAAAAGCATACTTAAATGTAAACTGAATGTCGCTGTGTTTTTGCGCGACTGGACTTGGGGGGGGGCGGAGGGGGTTTATTTGCAATAAATGAAAATGTATTATAGTTTACATTTATATTAAATGCAATTATTTCAGTTTGTTTCAGTGTTGAGTTGTTGTTGTTTTTTGGACCCACTTAATTAAGATTTTAAATCTTTATGTAGGACTGTATAATTTTATATGTAATTTCAGAATTACTATTATTGTCCTATATATTGAAATATGGTTAAAGTGAACTGCATTTATGTGAACACATTTATGGTAACTAAAATATAAGTTGTCACTTCTATTGAAACCTGTATGTCATGTATTTAAATAATTTCATTAAACCTTTGTAATGATTAAGTTGCAATTTAGTATTTTAGTCAACACATCAAAGTATACTTCTTTAAAGATTTTAAATATACTTTAAGGTAACTAGTCGCTTGAGTGGGTTATATTAAATCCATTATTTTTAAAAATGTACTTAGTGTGTAGAAAGTCATTAAATGTAATCTAAGTGCACTAAGTGGCCTTTATTTCAGTAATTTATATTATATTTCAATACATTTTTTAGGGATCCTTAGCAATCTAATAATTAACTCGGCTATCTCTTATAGTGCACATTCAATGCAATTAAGCACACTTGTTTTTCACAAGTGAACCCAAAATATATTTTAATCATAAATGTCTTATCATATTAAACTAAACTATGATAGTGTTTACCATTCACTCTGTAAAATCACTACATCAGAGTTCCAGCATTAGAATTATCAACAAAAGTTTGCTAAATACCAAAGCTAAAGAGTCATGAATTCATCTAAAGTTCAATAATGGGAGCCTGTAGCGACAACTGCAAGTAAACAGAAGGCACATGAAGGTTAACTTCAGAATCTCCCTGCAGGCTACAGGCGGTAACATTAATCGGAAGGTAACTGGGTGGAGCCATCCGCTTTACAGAGTCACCCATAAATAATGTTATTGTGCTGTAGTGCTGATAGCTACGTCCTAAACTCACACCATTGGTTGAGCCAATGTTGCTTTGTTGAGCTTCAGACACTGACTTCTTCTTTTTCTTTTTTTTCTTGATAGAGAAGGTATTGACCTTGTGTGGAGGTAAGTGGTGAATATACACACCTGGTTCTTTGACATTACACAGCGCTTAAGTGTCAGGAATTAATATGGGCCAGTTAGCTTAAATAATCACTTCTTAAACAGCTGTTTTCATTCCAGTACCATCCCAAATGCTACTTTTACATGTCAACACATTATTGCTGAAGTGCTGTCAAGCAGCATTAGGTGACTTATGAGGCTGTGAAAGGAACAGTTTGGGGTTTTCAGCACCTAATGGTTAAGTTGATGGATGAGGAACGCAGATCCCAGCACAGGCCCTTAGGGAAGGCCTGGCGAAGAGATGGGAATTACAGAAGAAAGAATGTTTAGGGTTGTAGTGAATGACAGGAGGTCTTGGTGGACATGCCATTCTGTGACCTTCACCCAAGGCTACTAAATATTAACCAAAAAAGTAATAAGCACAGAACTCAAGAGTAGGTTAGTTTAGGTTATCTGTCTGTGTGATTAATATGTTGAATGAACATTAATACAAAATCATCCTATAAAATCACAAATGAAATCTCTTTAATATCTCCTAGACACCAGTAAGGTTAGATGCACAGCACATTTAGCTGAATTCTCCTACTTCTCAGATTTTCTCCAGAGAATGTTCTCATTCTCCTCTCAGTCCATATGATCTGATCAGTTATGTCATCTATGATCATTTTATAGCTCTATACTCTTAATGTAGGTCAACAAGTGTTTCATTTGTGTCTATTCTTATTTCTCCTAATGCATTTTAGAAGAAACATTCAGACATACAGTGTACAACATACATTTGTTTTTTGTTTTTTAAGTGAATAAAATGTTTACTAAAATATATTATCATCATAACAATTTCAGTGAAAAGTTTCATTTAAAAAACACCAACAATTGCAGAATGTCCAGAGCCGCATGATCAATGAGCCAAATTCGATTTTTATATTGCGTCTAGTGTTGAACAAACTTAAATTTAACACTATATCTTCCTGTTTGTGTGAAATGCATTTAAATGAAAGAAAAAAATACAATTTTGAATTGTTATTCTCAGACTTTTGGGCCTCATTGTAGCTGTCCATACATAAATGAAAGATAAGACTCTGAGTTATGAAAGACCAATTAAATTATGACTGTGTTTAACACATTTAAGTACAGTTTTTAAAAGTGCACTTTGTAATAATGTCAAATCAACACATATCCTTAATTTTTATGTTTTTCATAAGCTTGGTGCCGGACTTTAAAAAGTACACTTATTTTGATGTGTTGACAACAAATAATGTTGAGGTAAAATACTTGATTATAATTTTAACTGCAGTGTGTTATTCAATATTGCGCGCACACACATACACACTATATATTATTGTATTTAATTATACTGTTTATATAACGAGGAAACTATAGTTATTTTATAGTAACACTATACCATAATGTATCATTTGTTAACATTATAGTGTATTAAGTAGTTATTATTAACTGTATACAGTCGATCATTGTTTGTTCATTTTAGTTCACAGTGCATTAACTAATGTTTACAATTACAACTTTTGATTTTAATATGTATTAATAAATGTTGAAATGCTGTAAAGTCTTGCTCGATTGCTTGTTCATGGAGTTCTAAGACAGTTTCACTCCTGTTAACTAATGAACCTATTGTAACGTGTTACCGGGGGAGGGGGGGGGCACGCCTTAATTTTAAGGTCCAATTCTCCGCTATGGGAACATTCAGATGACTTTTGCCTCGGTAAATTCCTAATTTGCTGTTTATTAATAGTTGGTAAGGTAGTTGTTTAAGTTTAGGTATTGGGTAGGATTAGGGATGTAGAATAGGTTCATGCAGAATATGTGCTTTATAAGTATTAATAAACAGCCAGTGTTAGCTAATAAGCACCTACGTTATCTATGAGAATTGGCCCTATTCTTAAGTGTTACCGTGGTCTCTATATATATCTATGTCTATATAATACACATATTTTACATCTTTACGTTTTTTTTTTTTAAGGAGTCATGAACGCTCCATAAATACTTTCGTACTAAATATGACTATTGTTTATCACATTTCTGGCTATTTTATTTCCATTTATCTCTCTTATGCATGATCCAGTCTTGTTCAGCTGGATCATGCAAACAGACATGTGGGAGATGGTGGGATTCTTGGAAGTGGTGGGATTCTGCCAAGCTCTGGACCAAGCCTTGGCTCAGGACCAGCCTCTGTAAAAAAAAATCTATCCCCCAAACCTTGGTACAAACACTCTGTTACGTGACCCTGCCAGTACAACAAATGCATGTACCACTGGATTTTGCCTTAATTAATCTCACTTAGAGCTGTGAGTGAATGAAAACACTCAGATTGGTCTCTGAGCTCTCCAGACAATGTTTCGTCAAGTCTCATTTCCTAAAAGCATTTCCCCTTTAATTACTAATTACCGTTCACAGCTCAAAAGCCCTTTGCCTCCCCTCAAGTGAGAGTTCAGCACAGGAAATGGCATTTTAAATAAGGCAGCTGCTTCATTTTAGCAACGCTGCGGCCAACATCTCTGTGGATACTCACTGTCAAGACACGGTTCACACACTGTCTGTATCACTCCACAAGGCTTCACCATCCCTTCCCCAGGTGGGCATTGTTTGCAGCACTCCCCACTGGTCGTGAATGCCCCTGAAGGACATGAGTCCTGTGTAGACAAGACTTCGCCCTATAGAGATAGAGAGAAAGAAGGTACAATTAAAGTTGGCATGAAAAGAAAATTCAACGTGAATGAAACACGTGTATTTAAAAAAAAATTCCACTAGGACGTACGTCACAATAAGGAAGAAAAGATCTGCCGTTATTTCCATTATTTCCATTTTTCAGCAAAATTCTGTGAATGTGGATTACACATCAGATTCAAGTTTGTTGAACTTTACAATTTTTCTTTTAACTGTAACCTAGTATCTCGCAATTGTAACTTCATATTTTGCAAAGTCACTTTATATCTCACAATTGCAAGCATTTTCATCTCAAAGTCATTTTTGGAAGCCCCATACTTTGCACTTAAGTTTAAAAAGTTGTGTGTTGTGAATTTGGCAAAAAATAAAATGTAAAAACAACTTATTTTTCCACTAGCACAGCAAAATGAAAATCAAAGGATGCACATTATGGGCCTCATTAATGAAACGTGAGCAGAACAATTTTTTTGTTAATTGTTCATAAAATGTTCTTCTGTAAATTACAGGTTTCAATTCTATTGAATTCTGTTTCTGCCTCAGAATAAAACAGTAAAAATGTATCTGTGGCTGTATATCTTGCAATTGTAACTTTAATTCTCATAATTACGACTTTTTTCTCATTATTGTGACATCGTAATGGTAACATTGTCTCTCTTTATATCTCAAAGTGTGACTTTTTAAACATTTTTATTTACTTTTACTTCATGTACTTTTTTTTTTTACTTTTTCCATGAGACAGTTGAACTGTTATTACATTATTACGTTATGAAATTTTCTGAACATTAAACACGCAATTCGCCGGGTTTACCAATATGAAGCTGCCTGGTGCTTCATGCATCGCTACACTATTGACAATAGACAATGGACCTTTTTTGCCCATGAAATTTCACTAATGTGACTGCACCTTAATACTGTACCACCAGCCTCTGACTACCAATAGCAAGAAAGCATTTTATTACTTTATTATATATTTTATATTACATGGCTATAACATAAACTAACGTTTATTGACTAATTTTTAAAAAGGACAATCCCTTTGATTCACCAAATTCCTGCCTCAATAGGAAATATGCCTACAGATTAAAAAAAACAGCACTTATTAAGCAATTTCATGTCTTATAAAATAAAACACTATGGTACTGTTTCTTTGAATGGTCCGACATGTCAGCTTTTGGATCGACCAATGGTATTTGTTTGAGGCGGGATTTCCTTTTTGTCTGAACAATAGCAGGACCAGTAAGAGTGATTGGGAAACTATCCTTATTTTTGCAATTGTGTTGTTGCTCCAAGTGGCACAGAAATGACTTCAGCTTTAAGTATTATAACTACGGTTTAGATACTGGTAGAAGTTAGTGTAGCGTCCGCATTGTGAGCTAACCTAATATTACAGCTTTACAACATGAGAGATAGCAATTAAATCATACTTCTCATAAATCATAACATTTTGAACAGATAGTCATAGACGTGAAACCAGTGACCATTCAGACGTTTCCCACTCCCATGCCTTTGCTTTGGTTGAGTCTATCTCCAGGGGATGCAATCCCCGAAACTGACAACTTCCCACACAGACTCAGAGCCAAAAATACTATTTGTGTAACAAGACTTGTTGCAATATTTAGTCCTGATTATGTCTGATGCTGCCTATCAACAGCATTGCTTTGGAGAGATCAGAGAGCCTCAAAAGGGAATAAATGCGTTTTACCAGACTTTATCCTCATATACAGTAAATCTTCATGGACTGTTTAACCTGAATTCAATTCTCTCACAACAGCCTTTCATTTGAACATCCATCAGACTGTGTGATTGACGGGTACAGCATAAATATGGCAGCTGAACAGAGCCATTCTGTGTTTCCCCACGTGCCTCTTGTCCAAAGATTTGGTTAAAAAAAAAAAATTTTTTTTTTTTTTAAGTTCACCAGTTAAAATTAACAAAATTGATGATGCCTATAAATCATTCTTTGGAAGTCCCTACTTTGTACTCAAATAAAAAATTAATTATTTTTCTTACTAATAAACATAGGAATGGTTTTAGCACTAGTGCAGCAGAATGAAAAGCAAATGATGTGCATTAGGGAACTCATTCATGAAACGTAACAAATTTCTGTGGTAATCGTTTATAAAAAGGTTCTTGGAAATGTAAATTAGAGTTTTAAATTATATGGCAGTTCTATGCGTTTTTGCCTTAGATTTAAAGACTTTACATCTTGTAATTATAACTTTAATTCTTAGAATTGTGACTATCTCCCAATTGCAATTTTTTTCTTTCTCACAAATGTGACTTAATATCTTGCAGTGTCACTCTATGGCTTACAATTGTGACCTTTTTCTTGTTATTGTGATCTTGTGGTTGCGACTTAATATCTCACAATGTGACCATTTTTTTTTAAAACTTCATTATGTAAACAAAATTATTAACAGCATTTAGGAATGCTTTATGCATTTTATTATTCTCATGATAAGAAATGGTGGTTCCCTTTTTCTAGATCCATGCAATTCAGGTGTGTATCCCATAAATAAGATTTTCCAACGTAACTTGAAGGCAGCATAAGCCTTAAAATAAAGCAGCTGTTGCATAACTGACGTCTGAGGGTGTAAAAAGAATGCCTAAAGTTGACTGGCTGAGTGTGTGGCTGTCAGAATAACGACGTTTGACACAAGTGTGAGGAATGACGTTTAAAAGAGTGAGAAGACAGAGATAAAGAGTTAAAGAAAGACAGATTTGATGATCCCCCCCAAGGCGTTTGTGAGTCAGCTGGAGTAGTGACAGAGCTGAGTGAGAAGAAGAGGAGGTTGGGAAAGCACAAATTAACATTCCCTTCGTTTCTACCTGTCCCTCATTACCCCCTGGCATGGGGCAACCTCCTCCTCCTCCTCCTTGCTCACATAAAAACACAAACACAACCCTACAGGAGCATTCCAACTCAGGTAAAGTTCCACAACCCCCAAAAGTTCAGCAGCCCATGACTCAAAGAGATAACTATAGAGATTTGCCCATCACACAATCTGTGCGCAATTATGAGGTTCCTTGATTACCATGTTTGTAGAATTGTGCGAAGGGTCACAAACAACGATGCATGTCATAGAACCTGTTTGCAATCACAATCATCCTGACAGGCGGCCAAGCTGCTGTAACTCGTGCAGCGCTGTTTAAGTAGATACAATCTGTAGCATTTCAGAACATGTTGACTTTCATTAATCATACTGCTAAGAGTGGTCCTAATGAAATGCATTCATCAACAACATTTGTCTGTCAAATTTTAGAGTAGTGTTTTACATTTTCTGAAGATACGTGAGTGGTGCTTGCCTTGCAAAAATCACCACCATGTGTTGAGTGTTTTTTGGCACTTTGCTATGTGATCGCTAACTCAAGAGACAGCTCTAGTATTATTATTATAAAATAATACAAAAATAAATAATAAGTCTTATTATTAACATTAAAAATGCTTTATATATAGGGACATGATCATTTAGTATATAACAGAACTATCAAATATCACACTAATCAATTTAATATTATTAGTAATTATTAATTACATAAATTAACCCCAATCAAAAGTTGTGGGGTGAGATCATTAAGATTTTATAAGTCTCAGTGAAGAGAGAACGCTTATCTTATGCTCACTAGGTAAAACAGTCATACTCTTATTATTACAATTTAAAATACTGTTTTCTATTTAAATATATATTTAAATGAAATCTATTTCTGTGATGTTAAAGCTAAATTTTCCATAGCCCTTACTCATCTTCCATGTCACATGAGCTTTCAGAAATCATTCAAAAGGCGGATTTGGTGCTCGTGTTCGTATCCTTTATTATATTGCCCAATTCGCATAATGTGGCGGGGTGTTATGACACATCAATGTTAACAACAGTTCTGCTTCATATTTTAGTGGAAACCGTGATTCATTTTTTTAATGATTATCTTTAATAAATAGAAAGTTCAAAAGAACAGCATTCATTTGAAATAGAATCTTTTGTAACATAAATGCCTTTACTGCCACTTTTGATCAAATTAATGCAACCTTGCTGAATAAAAGTATTAATTCTTTTTTTTCCCCCACAAAATTATGATGCATTTATTAATCTGCCTGGTGAAAACTATAAGTGCGATGAGATGCTTGATTTTAGGTGTCACTAACCCTCAAATCACTAACCCTTAGTATGAGGCGAGCAATAGTAATAGTGATGTTTCTGAAAAAGGTACAGGTGTAGATAGGAACAGGAATGACAAGTATGCCAAAGTTCTCCTTTATTTTACTGAGAATCTGCACTTACACTCACACCATTTTATCACCTATGTGATTTATAGGGAGATGTCTTGACACATTTGGCACATTGAAAAACCAAAGAATGATTGGCAAAAAATATGATACGCATATCATGTGGATGTATTTGTCAGTTCTGCAGAATGTTTTTCCCTCCTGTTCTGTCTGTCACAAAGAGAGCTGCTGTTTGTATGCTTGAATGCACTTAACTCTTAACCCTTATAGCCTGTTGGCACTCGTCAACATTTCAAAGTCGTCTACTGTTCTGGTAAAGCTGTCTCTCACTAATGAGGATACTGGAGCTAATGGAGCTCTTTCTCTCTCGCTTGCTTTAGTTTGTGTTTTAATGCTATATGATCTACAGTGTTTTCCAGAAGCAATGAATCTAGAGGAGAATTAAGAACCTGTTTTTACTTTTAATTGTCTTAGTTTTTCCACATGTTCTGCCTGTAAATCCTTTAGAATCACTTCATAAAAAGTTAGGACATTTTGCATAATGAAATACAGGGCAAGTTCCAACTACATTTAGAGTCAATTTTTAAAATGTTCATGATTTTTAAATTTTATTTTATTTATTTATTGCGAGATTTTTCTTTTGAAGTTATCTATGGACGAGAATCTCACAAAGAATCTTTCAAGTTGGGCCAGTAAGCAACCACTCATAGCGACCACCAAGATTACCTCTGTATTGTGGACATAACTTTTGCAAGGGCGAGGACATTTTCTTCATTAATTGCAAAATCTGTACTTGTGTGTCTAAGACAGATGGAAAAACAAATGAAGATTTCATGTCATGTAAAATTTGCATGATATGTTGGGTTTCTGGCACAGCAAACGGTCTCTGTGGGTCTTGAGATCTCGTGGGTGTGCAACAACTTTCTTTTCTTCCTAAGCAAGTATCCAAATTTAGTTCCATCATGACAACTCTCGGGAGATTTTAGCATGGTAATGGATATGAAAATGTTAATATATTTGGTCTTGGCGGAATAGATCTGCTACGCTGCTGCTGCTGCAGAGCAAGTACCAAGACTTGCTACTTCCAGTACATCCACAGACATGCTGCTGTGAGCCTGTAAGAAATATTGCTGCTGCAAATATAACATACATCAAATAACCCCCATATCGCATGCATAAATCACCTCGTAGCAGATCTATACAGGTGGAGCTGGGTAAGGTGGAGGGTTTCTGAAGCACGCTGCAAACTGCTACAGCAATCACTATTCATATATTTGAATGTTGAGCAGCGAGTTCA
Source organism: Sinocyclocheilus anophthalmus (assembly GCA_018155175.1). Lineage (NCBI taxonomy): Eukaryota > Metazoa > Chordata > Actinopteri > Cypriniformes > Cyprinidae > Sinocyclocheilus > Sinocyclocheilus anophthalmus. Next base: position 270,642 of record JADLZN010004644.1, read on the forward strand.
TTGGCTACCGATACAGGAGAGAACCAATCAGCTGTGCCATGTGATAATGATGCCACTACGTCAGATTGAGTTAGACCTATCGGACAGCGCCATCTAGAGTTTCATGCCACAACTCTGTATTTATAGTGCCTAGAAAGTGTTTGTATACTTTCTTTTGGGAAGAAAAACTTCCACCAGTAATTCAGCTACCATAAAATGCCACTAATACGAAGGGCAGACAACGCTCTGACTTCGACATACAGTAAGTTAATTGCCCACACACCCATCATTGCCGTCGATGGGTGTAGGCTTCAGTTCTGAACACAAGACAAGACCTGTGGACCCACACGTTCTCTATCAGGAATTGTACAACATTAAAAAATAAGCAGTTTATCTTAAAATGTGACTGAAAGTTATTTGGTGTACTTCATGATTCTCGATGCATTATTGGTACTGCTTTTGCTTCATAGCACACACATAGAACCCCCTCATTCAACAACCCACACACACTACTAACAATTCTTTATAAATAGCTACATTTTAGCTGTACGACACGAGAAGAACACAATTGTCTGTCGGTCAACGTGGGCGTAACGAGATATCAGGGTTTATTCATCGTAAATAAAGAACAGAACTGCAGCCTCATTGTATGATGCATTTAGTCTTAAATGTTCATAAGCCTTTTATCCACTTAATATGCATTAATGTTTTCAGAAACACTTTATAAGGCAGTACAGTCATGCCTGCACGAATGTATGAATGCATCATGACAGATATTATGTGTTTGATCATGTAGTATTACAACTGATTTATTATGCTGATATAATGCATTATTATACTGATACAAAGTGTAATCCAATGACTCACTAAAAAAAAAAAACTTACATCTCAAACCATTTACACAATCAGAGACACAATTCAGACTTATTTTTTCAGTGACAGTCTCCATTCACTGATAGTCTGCTATGATGTTCCGCTTTCTCATGTGTGACAAGAGCAAGAAAAAGTTCTAGAGCTGCACACTGAGTTTGGAGACTGTGTACTCACCACGAGAAGAAATACTACAGTCGCAGTGAGCATGCTGGATGAAGGGCGTCCTGGATGAAGTAGACTGCGGATGGATTATTCACTCTTTACATGTGCTCTGAAATAATGAATTCAGCATCATATTTCCTTCATAGAATCAAAGCCTGAAATCGCTCTGATCCTCATGCGTGTCCGCTGAAGTTTCACAAATAAGCGTGCAGCATTATTGAGCAATCGTGGAACTGAGTGAGGTTTTTCCAGATTAATTCTTTTGAAGGTTGTGGTGTGAGTCTCTTCATGTATGAGACGCAACTGCAATATGTGCAAGTGGGCGTCCACTGATACACCTTTGAAAAGAGAGAAGGATTCACCCCCTCTTTTTCTCCCATTCTTTCTCATATGTCAGTTCAGAGTTTACCCTCCCATCCGCATCCAACTCACAGCGACACAAATCAGTACATTAAAACAATAACAAATAAACACGCAATATTGTAAACACGTCTAGCCACCAATTAGTTTGCCGTTGGTGTGAGACAAAAACATCCTTATTTCTATATTTATAGTATCTAAATCATAATTAGCTCTAAACTTTTTTGTCATAATTTGGATTTGTAGATTTGTAGTGTGGCTTTTGTGGGTAAATAATGCACTCAGTATAAAGTATGGTAAGATATATAATTGCAGCAACATCTTAAGAGGCTCATAAATAATGTGAACTGACTGTTTATGGCGGATTAGGTTTTCATAAAACATTCAACTGTAACCATGCTCTTAACATAAACATCCTCTCTAGGGCGGGAGGCGCGTGAGCTCACAAGCATACTTACGACAGCCGAGTCCTCAAGCTTATAACTCAGATTCTCCGATAGAGGGCGCGCATACACTATATAGTATATACTGTAGACGTGTCAGAGTTCAGGTGGAGATCTGTTTTCCATAACGTACACCTGCCCACAAAGTAGTGTGAACACTAAAAGATACACTTGTACATTTGCACCCTCACGCGATTTGACGTATGTATGCATTTTCCCGCGAAATCCTTCCCGACAGCTCTAAAATATAAATAATTTTTGCAAGCTTATTAAAGTGCATTTCGGTTTGGTAAAGACTTTATTCATTTATTGATTTATTTTAAAATTGAAATTTAAATATATATGTATATAAAAAATGTTTATTAAAAAGATTTTAATTTAAAATTAAAAATATTATATATTAAACGCCCCATTCACTTTGTTTGTAGTTCTGAATCGAATCCTCCTCCAAAGTATGATGGTAAAACTAAAAATAATATCGTGGTTTTTTTTTTGTTTTTTGTAACATTAGATATTCAGTTAAAACCAGTTGAAACCAAACACTTACATTCAAATCGACATTTATTTTTTTTTTTACCTGAGAAATCAGGTAATTAAATATCATTTTGGTAAATACTTGCTTAGTTAGTATCAAATCTTTCTCTATTTTGTTAGATGAATAAACTGTTATGTTGCCTCATAGCCTGTCTGGAAATCAGTTTCGTGAGGTAAATTCATGTGCAAATGCTGCCTGAAAAGGCTCAGTTTGATAATGCAGTAAAGCAGCAAGTCAGCTGCCTAAACTTTTGGATGCGGCAATGCAAAATGTGCTGTGTCCAGAATTTAAAAAAAAAGATGAGACGTTCTTGAGATGCTGGTATTTCCATCAAGCATTAGAAAAGCTTGGAAAAGGCTGGGTACAATTTTAAATGGTGTATCTGACCTTTTCTACTTACCTGGCTTTATAACTCAAATTAACACACTGTTGACTGGTAAAGGGATAAATGTAAACCGTTACAACAAGAGGCTTAACCTCTCTTAACCTTTAAAACTTAAGAATAGTAAACTTACATAATAATACAGCATAATACATTAAACACATTGTGTTTTAATGTGGCACACAGGTGTAACGTATTGATGGAGGAATCCCACTGGTGACAAGAAACACTGAGGATCCTCTGATGCAGTCGAGACAGAAACCTCTAGAACAGCCTTGGACACCAAGCTCTGAGTGAAGCTACAACAATAAACACAGGGACATCCCCGGCTCGAACCTTTTTGGTGGTGTGGCATGAATCTCTGCATGAGAGAAACCTTTGTGGTGGACATGACAGGCATCAGCGTGATCCAGTCAGTCATATCGGGAAACCTTGGAAGTTATGCAACTAGAGCTGCAATGACAGAACTCTGGAGCCATAGCGGGTCCTTGGGTGGCGGCAGCAGGAACCTTTAGGCTGGAGCCAGAAACTAGGCTGCTCCATGAACCCTATACCCTGTCAAGTAACCTCACAGGCAATAGCCTGTGACACTGACCTCTCTGACTTCAGCTGGTTCACAGTGATTTCTGGACCCGTCCTGACAGGATCTTTGGGACCCAGTTGCCCATGGCAGGAACCTTTGTAGCAGGAGTGTGAAGGACTTCTGGGACCAGCAACGCTCTGAAATGGGGAACCTGATTAACCTTTCACAGGTGCAGCCCTGACAATATCTCTGGGACCAAAGCAGCTGAGAAAGGGAGCTCTGCAGCCATAACTGAAAACTCTGATGTATCTGTGACATGGATGTCTGGGGCCCGGATGCCAGTGGCAGGAACATCTGGGGTGGCAGTGTGAGAACCTTGTGGGGGCAGGCTTGACAGAGAGCTCTGGGAAGCTCTGAGTGACTCCATTATTAAAAATATGGTTGGATGGTTCAGTACTTAACTAACTAAAACTAAATGAACTATTTACAATACACATCCCTAGTCTAGTAGTTCCACAACATACTAAAACTACCACCTCAAGCCAAGGTGCCAGCAACCGAGGACCAACAGGTCAAAAACACGGGCAAGCAATCCGAACAAACAACAAGGCAGGAAACTCAGGCAAAAGGGTAATCCAAGAGACAGCAAGAAATCCAAAAACCAAGAGACATAAAACCAGGGAGAATGCTCAGAATCACAGAGTAACAACTGGCAAGACTTCACAATGTGACAGAGAAAACACAGGGCTTATTATAAGCATAATAATAAACCATATATAGGCATATATATATATATATATACACAATTATGAGGCAGAAACAGTAAGAGCCAACGGTGAGCATGCTGATGCGTCTGGGCCTGGTTTATGGGAAATGCAGTCCAGGATTGAGTGGCAAAGGTATGGGATGGAGTGCCCTCTGGTGACTATCAAGGGCACTCCAGCTAGTTATCTCTGTGAGGACAATAAACACAGAAAACAATAAGTAAGTCCGCCTTAAATTTATGACTGATACCAAGAGTATAGCATCCCATTTTACATTATTATAAAATATGAAACTATAAATGTCCTACTGCCCGGGTTACCTTTGAGGTCTGGTACAAATATGACATGGGCTAGAAAAATTTGAAACAGCTTCACAAACAGTCTACTTACACAGTAGGCTACATTTCTGTGTTGCAAACATTAAATAATAACGAAAGTATTGATAAAAGTTTAAAGTCCAGATGTAGACTCTGATGTTGCGGGAGCCGCAATCAAAACGGGTCTTTGAAAGTAATGATAGGCTACACTGCAAATAATGATCGTATATGTTACATTATTCCAGTAGGTGGCGAACAGTGAGTGTTAAATGTATATTTGATGTCTGAATCATCATTAGTGATTTTATTATAAACTGCATAAATTAGAAAAAAAACAATTTAGATTTTAGTCGATTCTAGAGGTGAGGAATACACTACCTAATCCAATCAGATTTTAAAACACTAATCATCATACACTTGCCAACTTTGTAAATGGTTACACATATATACTGGACATGACAAATAAAAATGTGTTCTAAAATTTGTTCAAAATATCAAACATTTTTTTATAATTTGATGGAATCATAGACTGTGCTCAATATACAATTTTCCATAAATTTTCCATAAAATAGGTAAACGCTGACTGACGAATGTTGTGTATATTCCAGCTTTTAGCTACATATTTCAATTGTACAAAAGCGAATAGTGCTTACAATAAGACTGATATTGTCAATACTGTGAAATAATGGCCAAGTGACCAATTTGTCTAGTAAATTTCAACACAGAGTGACAATACACCTAAACAAAACATACACAGTTAGTTTAGCATGTTGATTAGAGTTCCAAAAAACCAGAGCAAGTGAATGATGTGTCTCTTTTTCTAGAAGCACAACACCCCTGTAAACATGACCTCTGTGACACCAGCTTTCCTCCAGAGAACAGAGTGTCTTACTGGTTTAAAGTAAGGCCTGAAGACTAGTCTTAATCTCCAGGCCCTCTTTCTGCCCCCTCCCAGTTGGAAACCTTTAACCCCATGAACCTGTCCCACTCCAATCCACTCTATGAAAGGGCCAAAAAGCCTCATTATGGATGTGTTTTGGCTGGCCTTAGACCGCATAGTCTTCTTCCCACGCAATGCCAATTTACTGTGATTATTATGGTAACACTTCACGCCGTGTGGACAGATGAAGGGTGTGTGGGAGGGGACGCTAAAATCAGATTACTGGAAAGGGGAAACTTAAAGGGCTTGGGCAAGAGGTAATATTATAACGTGCCATTTGTAGGAACCTAGCCATGGTCTTAAAACAACTAAGTGAACTTACTTTTGTTTTTATGTTGTGCTACATAAGACTGACGCAAAAGGAACAGTCTTCAGTGTCAAAAAAGTACACCTGAATAACAGTCACACAAGGGGAGCAGTGTGCTCTAAAATATTACAGCTAAAAATTCAGTTTGAAAATTCTAAAACATGATTATTATTGTTAAATGATTTATTTATTATTTAAATAAATAGTAGTGGTAAATAAATGGTAATTAAATTATGTATTATTTGTTTACAATTAACAATTTATTTCAATTTCCATGTAACAATATTTAATTTATAGTAATAATAATAAAAATAAGTATGTATTTTGGGTGATTACTGGTAATTATTTATCACTACAGAAACTAGATGATGACAATCATACGTCAACATTAATTAGTCAAGTAAAGCTTAATTGGACTGACAAAATACCAATAAATCGTAAAGACAAGCATGTTTGTAAGTCTCGGACAAACAACTACACAATGCATGTGTTAGAGGCGATAAATGATGTGTATGTTCTTAAATAATTAGCAGGTGTGTCCTGTTTAAGGTTTCTGATTTATTCTGTCCCTTGTGTTACCGGAGAACCCTCAGGATACCAAGAAAACATTTACCCCCAAAACAGGGAAGGAGTGTAAGTGCAGTGTCCCATTTCATTGCCGTTTGGATTACACTTTTCATCACTTAGCCTTCAACTGCTGGCACAAACACTCAACAAATGATCTCACACATCAACCCTTTACCGCACAAACTCAAAACTAGCTCCAATGTGAAAATGTGTGCAAACAGTTTGACAATAAACACATTTTCTATTTCTGCTTGTACTTATACATTTTCCTGTACGTGTATATTAGACACACATCTCAAACTGCATAGAAACTAAGTGGCCTTATCTCCTTTCACTTAATCTGCAGGTGCTCTCATGCAGTTTACAGATGAGTGCAGGGGATGGGTGTGCCTGGCAGGTGGCTGTTAGTTGTGCTGCTGCTTGGGTGTGTCAAACAAGCCCGAGCAGTGAGAAGCTTTAATTATGGCCAGCTGACAGTTTGACAAGGGAGCAGCCCGAGGCCCGGCAGAGAAGCAGGCACAAGAGCATTGGATAGAAATGAATATTTTATAACAAAAAAGTATACAGCGGCTTCACTTTTCCTCATGTGAGATCTCATTGAAAGCTTATTTATTTATAGAATACCGCAGAAGAATAGGTTTTATAAAATTTTAGAGGGGCCATTAACAAATGTACATCACACACACAGATTCCTTCAAAATGCCCTAGACAGCGTGTGTGGAAAGGTGAAAGTGTTCCACACGCAGTGAACTGTGTTTTAACTGTTTGTATTCAGAATATTGCTCTACCTGAAATATTTACATAGAACAGGGGGGGGGGGGGGGGGGGGGGGGGGGAGGCGCAGACGCGCACCTAATTTTGTGACTGCCGTCTATTAATGAACAACCATTCAGATTCTCTGCACATTTCTCCATTCTAGGTTGAAATAGACCTGTCTTGGGCTCCGACATTCATATACAAATATAATGTGCACACAAATGGAGATTGAGCATTAAATGTGAGATGTTTGAAGAATTTAAAGACTGTAATTTAGACTGCAGGCAGTCATTTGTCACATTACTCTCTGAAGATGAATAAAAGATTCATATATCTCATTGGTGTCTTTTACCTGAACAGAAAAACACGACACATCTATGGAAAATGTTCCCACTCGCTCCCCAGTCTAAACGACTTTTGATTCTTTATTGAATTTGCTAAATGCCCCATAAAATGAGCCGACAGCCCTGAGGGAAGGAAACAGTTGTGTAGACGAGTGTATCGTTTAGCTGATACGGATTTTCAAAACCGTGCTGCCTCTGGAAGGGAAATAGGTCAGTACAGTGGATCTCGGTGACACAACTTCCAGACGTCCACTTCTTCAGGATTAGACAGCCGTGAGCCGAGAGAGGAGCTCTTTATAAGAGCGTTACTGTGACAGCATGCCAAGTTAGAGACTAATAAATCTCACGTTGTCAGCAACAGGACAAGAAACGACTTAACCCTCTAAGCGCCAAAGTAGCAAAATTGCGACAAGACGTCATACTTAATCAAATAGACTTGTAGTTCCTAATATGGTGTAATATCTCATTTGTTTTCCCTACCACTAGATGGCAGACATGAAGGTACTTTGATTCTAGACCAAAATTACGTCACATTCCTATTAAAAGTTTTCGAGGAAATAGCAGAGCAAGTGAGATATCGTGTCATTGATGCGGAAGCAGTTAAGTTCATAGCGTGCGGGTAAGCTGTGAGTTTTGTGAGAGAAAATCGCCAAATGGCTGGTAAAAAGTTGTATCGTGAGGATGTGTTGCAAATGTTATTAGCCGATTCTGACTCTGAAGGGGAATATTTGCCTTTTGGAAATGATGATCGGTCGTCTAATAATCGCGCTTCTCCCGGTACATCTTTGCAGCTCAATGGTGCCGCCGTGAAAGGCGCGAGTGTTCACGAAGCACAAACAAGTGATCATTTCGACCCTTTGCCCAACGGCGATGGGGGTGGCAGGGGTGGACGTGGTCGTAGTGTCCATAGGAGAGCTGTTGCTACAGGTAGAGGCAGCAGGGGTAGGAGAAATAAGGCTGGAAGTAGCACTAGCTGCCGCCAAAGAGGTGGAGTGGCCGCGTTACACGTGTCCGTGCTGTGCTGTGGGAGAGTCCGTGATACGTGGTAGAGGCGCAGGGGTGCTCTTGATCAAATAGCTGGAAATCGATATTAAGGTTGTTAAAAAAAGAAAAAGAAGAATGGTGGCTGGGTTTTTTTGAGAAATGAAGAAGTGTATCATTCAGGACTGGATCAAACGCTTTGATGAGCCTGTTGGTAATTTAGTACTTTCTCCTGTTTTATAGTTGGTTTCCTCTTTTCTGACCATTTGGAATGAGGATAAAAAGACAAAAAAACATGCAAATTAGTTCAAACATCAATTCAATATTATTTCCTGAATATTATGAAATTCAAGATTCAAGACTCTGATGATGTCATAATATGCAAGTTAGACGAGTATATTTACACCCCACATAAACTTTCGGTCATGCCCAACATTTTTCTAGCTTACAGTAGATCTCTATCTTTAAGCCCTTTCATGTCACAAGCTTTTGAAATCTTGATGTCAAAATCCAGCATTTTTCCCAAAAATCCCTGGCGCCTAAAGGGTTAAATATGTGGATGTGTTTTCAAGAGGAGGCTTGGGGTTGTTAAACTGATGGAAAACCAAGAAAAGCAAGGACTGTAATTGGCTAAAATTTGCTTAGGAAGATCAAAACTGCACGGGGGCATGTGTTAATAACACGGAGTTAAGGAATAGTTGACCTTAAAATGTTGTAATTTACTCATCCTCATGTCGCAAATCTGTTTGACTTTCTTTCTTGTGTGGATCACATTAGGTTTTGAAAAATACCCAGGCCAATATGATGAAAGTAAATTAGGACTGGATCTGTGAAGGTCCACAAAAGCACCATGAAAGTATCATAAAAAGGATTATATGACTCATGCACTATATTCCAAGTCTTTTGAAGTCATTCAATAACTTTGAGTGGATGCAACCTCAAATCAAATGGCAGCATTGATGTCAATGACATTTGAGTCCCCATTTACTTTCATTATATGGATACAGGTGGTTTATGCAAATGGTTTGGAACAACATGACATTGGTGAACTGTTCCTTTAAAGTAACATAAAATTGCATCTTAACAAGATCAAGCA
>JADLZN010004645.1:0-17500 GCA_018155175.1 Sinocyclocheilus anophthalmus
TTTTTTACCATGCTGTAAATATACTTTTTTTCTGCTGTAAAGTTGGGCATTTTAAAATGGGGAGTCTATGGGACTGACTCCCTTTTGGAGCCATTCTCTAGTGGCCAGTCGATGAATTGCTGTTTAAGTCACTTCCGTGTTGGTTTCAATAGAGAGACCGGAAGGTTGGTGGCAACATGCTGTGCTTTAGTGTACTACAGACTTTAACTGCAACTGTTATGCAACAAAACTCTGCTGCTTCACTTGCACTGTAGAGTGTGAGACTGTCAGCAGGGTAAAACATCCTTCAATAAGTAGTGTCGTTAAATCCTAGAGCCATTAAACCCGCTTTTGTAACTCATTCATCACATTCAGCAATGATTTTGAAGACAATTACTCGTACTTCAAATCATTCCTGTTATTATGTATAATCTCTAAGTCTCAGTTTTTCTGAAGACTGTTATTGTTTTGTAGTTTTGTCGTTTTTTAAGTCATTATTCCATCATGAAAAAATATCACTTTTTCAGTATTATTGGTTCTGAAAATATCTTTTCTATTAATAAAAAACAGAATATTCAGCATCATATACTCCATTCTGTAGTATTTGGTTTTTCCATTACAGATTTGTGCAAAACTTTTGCGATATTTTATAAATGTCGATTAAAAACCTATTGCGAATTTCCATTAACCAATGTTGTGACTAAAATGTAATTTTTTCCTTGCGATAAGTCATGGTGATGGATGTTCGTAGGTTTACGTATATTGCAGCCACCGCACTAGCTATTATTTTTAATCAAAGTAGACATAGGCATGTATCTTTAGCGAAGCAGTGCGGAGAGCTGCTTCTGGAACGCTTCTGAAACATGCCACGGCGCGGCTGGTATAAACACAAGCATTGACTAGAGTGGCCAGTGGCTGTACCAGAGCCATAACGCAGTGTAAAAAAAAGGGGGGTTATCCCACATTAATGGCAGGGAAAGCCCCTTATACTGGAGAGCGGCCACATATGATGTGTTTATTGGAGGTTATAGTACATTAAAGAATGATCATGTGACTTTTGCATATGGCAGGTGACCTGTAAATGTGAAAAAAAAATTCCATTGCAGTTTTGCAATTTATATTCATTCTTCGAATTTTTGCAAAATTGATGTGTTTCCATTAGACAAATTTTCAATTCGCAATTTAAATTCGCTCAATTTGAAGGCTAATGGAAACGCAGTGTCACATGATCCTTCAGAATCATTCTGCTCAGAAACATTCTTATCAATGCTGAAAACCGCTGTGCTTATCACAGTTTTTGTTGCTTAATATTTTAGTGGAAACTGTGATACATTTTATTTTGATGAATATAAAGTTCAAAGGAACAGCATACTGTCACTTTTGATCAACTTACATGCTTGCTAAATAAAGGGATTAATTTCTTTTTTTTTTTAATTATAAAAGTTTACTGAATTTAATGGTAATGTAAATTTGTAAAATCCAGTGTCTGAAAGATGTCTACTGCAAAATAGTTAAATGCTATTTCATTTATAAATGTTTGGGAAGTTTTCCCAGAGACATTCACATCTCTTTTTTTCCTTCAGGAGAAGAATCTGGACTGGTTTCCACGGATGAGGGCCATGTCCTTGGTAAGCTCTGAGGGCGAGAGCGAACAGAATGAGATCCGATCGCTGCAGGAGAGGCTGGACACCACTGTCGGTCTCGTGGCTCAGCTGTCTTCCCAGCTGTCTGAGCTTAAAGAGCAGGTACGCACGCCGTCCCATGTGACATCCCTGGGTGGGGGGGGGGGTTTTTTTTGGGGTTTTCCAGAGCCAAACAGTGTTTTTCTTCACGGGGCCTCTGAAGTGTTTACTATTAGGCCCTGCTGTGGAAGTGCGTCAGAGCAGGGGTGGGGCGGTGCCCCGGGGCCATATGGATGTTCCGGCTGTGCTCCGCTGTGTCGGATCACGGCCATCACCTGCCTGGCCCACATGTGATTCCACACAAACAGTTTAACCGATGGGGCCAGACTCCTGAGAGGTGGAGTAGCTTTGGGTTCAATGGGATGCCGCTGGAAGTAATTGCTGCCCATGGCTCCTTTTTTTTTTATTTTTTTCTTTTTGTTCCTCACTAAGGTCTCATGTTTGTTTGACCTTAGACTTCAGATGTGAACTGTACTCGCACGTAAACAAACTGCACAGTCATTGGGAATCGGCACTGATCCAAACCAGTGAGCCTGAAACAGTGGAACCAGAACTCTTAAATCACACCGTGGTGCCGTTCACATCCTCCAGCGGTACTTCTGATTCCTGCCGGTCACGAGGAGCGGGCTTACTGTAATTCTCCTGGCAGTGCTGGATGTTAAATAACTTATTAAAGTGATTTCTTCTCTGACAGCCAGGCCTAATTAAACAGATCCTCCTCACCTCTCAGCTCCAGCCAGGCTGATATCCAGCTCAGATGCAGCAGGCGAAATCTGAACTTGTCATGTGTTAAGACAAACAGGCTCTCTCTGATTCAGAGTGTTCCACCTCCGTTTTCTTGCTAGGGCTGTTTACTTGGAAGTTCCTTCTCTTTGTCTGGAACGGCCACAAGGTCAATGTCGGTTGAAACCCCAGTGTGTTTGGGAAAGGGACCCATGGAATGAGAGGTTGTTTTGATATTGGTGCAAATGACACTGTTGTAAAGGAACAATTCAGCCAAAAACGAAAATCGTCATTGTCATGTCCTATCCTTTTAAACAGACTTCACGTCAAGAGTGTAGAAATGACACTCTAAAATGGTGATTATGGAGGCAACTTGATTGAAATAATTGACAGAATAATTGTGTCTGTGCTGTCACATTAGCAATATTTCACAGTGAAAAAAAGTCCATTGTCTATTGACAGTAGAGTAGCTCAGAAGTCACTTTCGAACCAAGCAGCTTTCTGATGGTCAATACAGAAAATTATTGAAAATTACTTGAAAATTAATGACATTTGCATGATAAACTTTTTCAAACTGACTAGATATTGCCCACATAATTTCACTGCACAACCATAAATGTAAATGCATCTTCAGAAAGTACACTATTAGAAGATCAGTGAAATTTACAGTAAAAAAAAGTGGCAGCTTTGGTTACTAGAACTTTACTGTTAAAAAGGTAGCATTTTACAGATTGATTTACAGTTAATTTACTGTTAAAATCCTAAATTTACAGTATAAACATTTAAAATATACCTCGTAAGCTTAACTACTCTGCTCGCTCTCTCTCTATACCTGATTAACAGGTGGTGGAGAAAAAGCCACATGATTCAATCAATCTATTTTTACTCAGAAATTACATTAAGGATCATTTTTTAATTCTCCTGGGAAAATATTAGTTTTTTTTTTCTATGTACAATAAAAAATAAAATAAAATATAACATAATATGTGGTGCATGGTGTCATACATCCAAATATAAAACACTGTCATGGTACTAAAATAATGCAATAAACATTAATTCAACATTAGATGTACGTCAAACCATAACGACCTACTGATAACACTAAGAAGAACAGTTAATTCAATAACATGAGAGTGAGCTGGTACACAATGTTCTTGGGTGGTTTCACTTCTCAAACCGTATTTACTGTAGAATTATATGAACATCTCTTAGATCGTTAAAATGTTCTCTCCTATACTACGTATACTAGGTGGCATTAACCAGTTTTTGCAGTTTAGCCGCATTTTACACTCTTTTATGTAATTACTCATTCTCCACCTCTATATTTGTTTTGTTTTTTTTTTTGGGAGCTGATAGCCTTGTTAGGATCATTTTTATTACTGCTGTCATTTGATGCAACTGAATTGGCTTCCCTGTTTTATGTGTGTGTTTTTCTGCACATGTACAGATGACAGAGCAAAGGAAGAATAAACAGAGACTGGGCTTCCTGGGACCATCACAGATGAACCATCAAATCCCCCCTGCACACTGAGGACGACTCATCGCACTTCTCCACACACACTCACACACAGATGCTGATGTTCACACCATGAACAACACTACACTCATGGTGATACCACACTTTACATCATGACATGACAGTTGTCCAGTTAGATCCTACAGTCTTGAGCGTCGTTTTGTAAGTGTTTTCTCATTTAGATCTTATAGACGGAGGACATTTGGAAATATACAGAGTGTGTTTGTTTGGAAAATCATGAACCCTGTGCATATGAGGGCTTGCATCAGATGACTCAAACAGTCTTTGGAAGGGCTGTCTGAATTTTTTTTTTTTTTAAAGCGTCAAGTATTAACTCCCTCACATTTTAATTGTCCTGTCCATAACTGGAGTATTGCTGTAATTCAATGTGGACTTTAGTCCGTGCTGGAATAACTGGAAAGATAAAGTGCCTTCAAACAATTTAATAGTTTTTTATTATTCAAATTCACAATTACTTTAATGAAAGATATAAGACTTGGAAATATTATCATCTCATAATCAGACAATCATGTGACTGTTGGAATCTGTTTGTGTCACCTTCTACAAAGACCTAAACGCTAGTCTTAACTCTTAAATGATGATCATTTTTATTGTGTATTTTATGTTGGAGATGTGTCTAGCATATTTGTGTTTGCCTTATATAAAGTTGTACAGAAAATAATAAAGAATTTATATTTGGTATTACAATGTTATGTGGTGTGTTTTACTGTGACTCTCTATTCTTGTAAACCATTAGAAACTCAAAAAAAAAAAAAAAAGAAAAAGTCGAAAAAAAAAAAAAAAAAAAAACAAAAAAAAAAAAAAAAAAAAAAAAAAAAAAAAAAAAAAAAAATCAGGTTTAGAGGTTAATTTGTGAAACATAGAAGCGATCTTGAGGGGAGTATTTGACATCTATGCAAGGATTGAGAATATCTGAAGAGAAGATCATATTGTAAATGATGAATATGCATGTGTTGTGCACTGATTGCTGATACGAGACACCTGTTATCAGATCTGTGTACAGAGTTCAGATTGACACACAAGCAGTGGATCTCAAATGCTATTTTAATGGTCATGGCAACTTGACACTGTACTAGAACAGCTAAGCACACGAAGTTAACAAAAAGCATTTAAATCCTGTGATATTGATTGAAAATAGTACAGAATTGTCACATGATCCTTCAGAAATGGTGCTCAAGAAACTTTTCTTGTTATTATCATTTGAAACAGTTGTGCTAATCTTAACATTTTTTTTTTTGTGGAAACTAACAGCAATTCTTTTAAAATTATATAATTTTTCTAATCTAGCAGTTCTATTATTTATCGCTTTCATTTTCACAAGATGTTAATTGATGGACTGAAGTCATGTGGATTATTGTGATGTTTTTATCAGCTGTTTGGACTCTCATTCTGACGGCACCCATTCACTGCAGAGGATCCTTTGGTCAGCAAGTGATATAATGCTAAATTCCTCAAAATCTGTTCCCATGAAGAAACAAAATCATCTACATCTTAAATGGCCTGAGGATGAGTACATTTTCAGCAAATTTTAATTTGGTGAACTGTCTCAACCTATAATACTCTGGTGGTTTTGGGGTACAGGATTCTGCCTAGTTACTTGAGAGTGTAAAGACTCAGGTCTGCTCCTGCCTTCACTCTGGCACGAGTTAAAATTAGCCCTTGACGGCTCCATTATAGCCCTCAGCTGTCACTAAATAGGGGAAAGTCCAGCATGTCTGGAATGCTCCATCAGGGAGAAGACGGACTGGCCATCAAGAGCACCGGGAGGATTCCCGGTGGCCTGGCGGCTGATTTGACCCGCTGCCCTGTTTTGTTGTTATTATTAATATTTGATATTTATGCCTTCTCAATGTACCAAAGTGATAATTTCCGATTTTTTTCATTCTATAATAAATCATATATTGGTTAGTCTTGACTGGCAGCGCTGCGCGTTCCGACGTTCGAGTCCCCAGCCCTAGGGTTGCCAGGTTTTCACAACAAAAACCGCCCAATTGCTACTCAAAACTAGCCCAATCGCGTTTCGAGGGGTAAAATACACGTTTTTAGGCGGGGTTCCCCTGTTCCGGCCAAGGAGGCCGCCTATGAACTCTCTGCCTGTTCTGTTCCGGCCAAGGAGGCCGTCTATGAACTCTCTGCTTGTCCTGTTCCAGCCAAGGAGGCCGCCTATGAACTCTCTGTCTGCCTGGCCGGAGCCAAGGAGCAGTTTTGCGACTCCTTGCTCATCCTGTCACAGCTATAGAGGCCGTTTGCTAACTCCCTGCTCGTCCTGTCACAGCTATAGAGGCCGTTTGCGAACTCCCTGCTCATCCTGTCACAGCTATAGAGGCCGTTTGCAAACTCCTTGCTCGTCCTGTCGCAGCTATAGAGGCCGTTTGCGAACTCCCTGCTCGTCCTGTCACGGCTATGGAGGCCGTTTGTGAGCTCCCTGCTCGTTCTGTCACAGCTTTAGAGGCCGTTTGCGAGCTCCCTGCTCTTTCTGTCACAGCTATAGAGGCTGTTTGCTAACTCCCTGCTCGTCCTGTCACAGCTATAAAGGCCGTTTGCGAACTCCCTGCTCGTCCTGTCACGGCTATGGAGGCTGTCGGGGAATCCTCATCCTGTCCTGTCACGGCTATGGAGGCCGTTTGAGAATTCTTTGCTTGCTTTGTTTCGGCCAAGGAGGTCGTTTGTGAACTTTTGTCCTGTCCTGACCCAGCCAAGGAGGCTACCTCTGAACACTCAGCCTTGTCTATCAACCCCAATGTTCTGTCTGTGTTGTCTGTCTCTGCTCTTTCGTTGTTACAGTCTCCGCCATGGTCTTCTGATTGGTGTGGTTCACCGGGGGGGGGTTTCTTGTTCCTTCTGCTCCGCCGTGGTGGTCTGTCTGGCTCTGGTGGTCCTCTGCTCCGCCGTGGTGGTTCTCTGCCCCGCCGTGGTGGTCTACTGTCTGGCTCTGGTGGTTCTCTGCTCCGCCGTGGTGGTCCTCTGCTCCGCCGTGGTAGTCCTCTGCTCCGCCGTGGTGGTTCTCTGCCCCGCCGTGGTGGTTCTCTTCTCCACCTGTACTGCCGGCTCCATCCTGGCTCCCTGCTCCGCTGGTTCTGCCTCAGTTCCCGGTCTCTCCACTTCCATGTGGACCTGGCCCTCCATCCCTCCCCCTGTTTCCGCCTCCACTCCACTGCCCTCCGGAATCATAAAGGTTTTTTGAGTGTCTGGAAGCCGCTCCTTGGGGTGGGGGGGGCTCTGTTACGTATCCAGTCCATGAACTTCCGTCTGCTAGCCATCAGAGGTCACCCTTTCCATTTTCATTGACTCTCGCACTACACACTGTTGCATATCACCCCGGACTACATATCCCATCATTCATTGCACTGATTGCACACAGCTGTTTCACTGATTGCACACAGCATTTTTGGGGGGGGAGGATGTACACAGCTGTTTCATATCACTCACTCACTATTTAACACTCACTCAAACAACAATTCTCTGCCGAGTATTGTATGCGCTTAATGCCAGCAGTGATAGCTACTCTACAGAGCCCTCAGTCATTTACCAGCCTTAGCCTTAGCCGATCTTGCCTTGCCGTGTCTGTTTTCTCATTTTCTGATCGTCGCTCTTTTTCGCTGGATTTATCCCTTTTAATCTTTCCCTTTTGATTCTGTTCCTGCCGTTTTTTGACCTTCGCTACGCCCTAGGATTATTCTTGTTCTTTGCCCGCCGTAGACCGAGTTTTTTCCTGCCCATTGGTCCACCCTGCCTGGTGTTTCTGACCACGCCTGTGAATAAAGCTTTCACATGGATCCGCATGTCTCACGTCTTGTCAGCCCTTTAACACACACACACACACACACACACACACCCAGACACACACTCACAAGAAAAACAGTAGATAGAAGAAAAATAGACGCTAGCTTTGTTTTTTTTTGTTTTTTTTAATGAAGAATAAAAAAATGTAAAAAGATAAATATAGATAAAGTAGAAAATAGAATATAAAGTGCTAGAGTTAGAGAGTCAAGTAAAGGTGGAACAGCTGTGTTTTTAGTCGTTTCTTGAAGATGGCTAAGGACTCGGAATGAGTTGGCAGGTCATTCCACCAAGAGGGAACAGTTAATGAAAAAGTCTGTGAAAGTGGTTTTGTGCCTCTTTGAGATGAACAATAATATGACGTTCTCTTGCAGAACGCAAGCTTCTAGAGGGGCCATAACTCTGAAGTAATGAATTTAGGTAAATGGGTGCAGAGCCCAGTGGTGGTTTTGTAGGCAAACATTAATGCCTTGAATGTTATGCAAGCAGCTATTGGTAGCCAGGTCAAATTGATGAACAGATGTGTGACATGCGTTCTTTTCAGCTCATTTAAGATTAATCTTGCAGCGGCATTTTGGTTTAATTGTAGAGGTTTGATAGAAGTGTCTGGAAGTCCTGCCAAGAGAGCATTGAAATAGTCCAGCCTGGATAGAACAAGAGCTTGAACAAGGAGTTGTGTTCCATGTTCTGAAAGAAAGAGCCTGATCTTCCTAATGTTGTATAAAGCAAATCTGCAGGACCGGGCAGTTTTAGCAATGTGGTCTGAGAAATTCAGCTTATCATCAATCATAACTCCAATGTTTCTAGCTGTTTTTGAATGAGTTATGGTTGATGTGCCTAACTGGATGGTGAAATTTTTATAAAGTGATGGGTTTGTTGAAACCATAAGCAGTTCTGTCTTAGCCAGGTTGGGTTGAAGGTGATGGTCCGTCATCCAAAAAGAAATGTCTTTTAGACATGCTGAGATGCAAGCAGCTATTGTCGGATCATTAGGATGGAATGAGAGGTAGAGTTGAGTGTCATCAGCATAGCAGTGATATGAAAAGCCATGTTTCTGAATGACAGAATCTAGTGATGCCATGTAGACAGAGAAGAGAAGTGGTCCAAGAACTAAGCCCTGAGGCAACCCAGCAGCTAGCGACTTGGACACCTCACCTCTCCAAGATACCTTGAGGACCTATCTGAGAGTAAGACTCAACCACTGGAGTGCGGTTCCTGAGATGACCTTTGTCAATAGGGTTGATAGGAGGATCTGGTGGTTTCAAAAGCAGCGGACAGATCCAACAAGTTAAGTATTGAAGATTTGGAAGCCGCTCTTGCCCGGCTTAGGGCTTCAACAACTGAAAGCAAAGCAGTCTCGGTCGAATGTCCACTTCTGAAGCCAGATTGGTTGCTGTCCAGGAGGTTGTTCTGTGTGAGAAAGACAGAGACTTGATTGAACACAGCTCGTTCAAGTGTTTTTTCAATGAAAGGTAGAAGGGAAACCGGTATGTAGTTCTCTAAAACAGATGGGTTAAGGGTGGGTTTCTTAAATAAAGGGGTTATACGAGCCTGTTTAAATGCTTAGGGAAAAACACCAGTGTGAAGGGATGTGTTAACAAAGTGAGTGAGTGCAGGTACAACGGCAGGAGAAATGGCTTGAAGGAGATGAGATGGAATAGGATCAAGCAGACAAGTAGTAAGATGATTGGAAAGGATGAGTTTAGAGACTTCTGCCTCAGAGAGTGGAGAGAAGGATGAAAATGAGTGTATGTTTGCTGGTAAGATGTGTTTGATAGTTTGTGGTGTGGCAAATTGTGCACGGAGGTGTAATTTTGTAATTTTATTAATGAAGAATGTGGCAAAGTCGTCAGCTTTTAGAGTTGATGAAGGAGGGGGAGGAGGTGGAGAAAGGAGGGAGGAAAATGTGTTAAAGAGCATGCGAGAGTTAGACGAATTGTTAATTTTGTTATGATAGGATTTCCTTTTAGCAGTGGAGACATTAGCAGTGAATGAAGAGAGGAGTGATCGATATATACATTAAGGTCAGTAGGATTTTTGTGATTTGCGCCATACTCTTTCTGCTGCTCTGAGCTTAGAACGATGCTCACGGAGAGCATCAGATATCCAAGGGGCAGAAGAGGTGGTACAAGCTGGCCTGGA
The DNA here is from genome assembly GCA_018155175.1 of Sinocyclocheilus anophthalmus. Classification (NCBI taxonomy): domain Eukaryota; kingdom Metazoa; phylum Chordata; class Actinopteri; order Cypriniformes; family Cyprinidae; genus Sinocyclocheilus; species Sinocyclocheilus anophthalmus. The sequence continues at coordinate 9,844 of JADLZN010004645.1, forward strand.
ATACAAGTGGCAGACAGTGTCTAAACAAGACGTAAGAGGGGAGCAGAAAGTATCAGTAGCACTGTCTGTTAGCATCAAAAGATGCTAACAGTTTAAGGGAAGGAAGCGAAGATGAAACCATAGCAGATAGCAGGGACGGTGAGAGAGAGCATAGGTTACGTCAAAAAGTGACATGTGTATGGGTATGTGTTGTGTCAGGAACCATGTTAGGAGGTAAGAGTGAGGAGGAAGTGATGTATAGTGTGTATATATATTATATATATATCAATATATAATAATAATATATATATATATTTTAATATAAGTATTATATATATGTCTATAATATATGTATAATATTATTTATATATATATATATCTAATATAAATATAATATTCTAAACCAATCAATCAATTTACATGTGTATTCTGGCTAGGCCAATATCCAGGCCCAAAAATACAAAAAACACTCTCCCACACAAACTGTTCAGTTGGTAGAGATATGTGAAATTTTTTTTCTTATTAATTTCCTTTGTTTGTTTGTTTGTTTTTCTCATTATAGTATGGCGGAGGAAATAGCAGTACAATTGCAGGCATTAACTGAGTTGGTACAACAACTACAGTCAGAAAATGCCAGGCTTAGGGAAGAAACCACTCAAAGAGTGGTAGTGGCCCCTGCTAATGATTTGTTGGAGGGTTCTTCCTCTGTGCCGATTTCTTTGACTAATTCTCTTCCAACTCCTGTGTCTGTTCCATCTCTTCCTGTGATAACTGAGCGATATGTTTATGTCCCAACGGAAAGAAAGTGTCCACGTTTCTCAGGCAAGGCTTCCCAGGATTCTTTGGGAGTAGAGGATTGGATAGAGGAGGTGTGTAGCTCGTTGACCTTACGCCATATGTCAGACACTGAACAAGCTTTTTTTTGTTTTTGATTTATTGGAAGGTGAAGCAAAGGCTGAGATGAAGTTTAGGACCCCTGCAGAAATAAATACTTCAGAAAAGATTTTTTTCCATCCTTCGCGAGACCTATGGCTGTTCTAAATCTTACATAGGGCTACAAACTCAGTTCTTTCAACGAAAACAGATGGAGGGAGAATCGTTGCGAGAATATTCTCATGCCTTTATGTCTCTTATTGAAGCAGTTAAGCGAAGAGATCCACAATATTTTGCTAATCCTGATTCTGTTCTTAGGGATCAGTTTAAGTCAAGTCAAGTCACCTTTATATATATTGCGCTTTTAGCAATACAGATTGTGTCAAAGCAACTGAACAGCATTAATTAGGAAAATAGTGTGTCAATAATGCATAATGACAATAGTAAAACACTAATTTGCAGTTTAAAGGCAGTAATCATTGAATTCAGTGATATAATCCCGTTCAGTTCAGTGTAAATGTATCTTTTTTGCAATCAAGTAAACGATATCGCTGGAAATGAAGTGTCCCCAACTAAGCAAGCCAGAGGCGACAGCGGCAAGGAACCAAAACTCCATCGGTGACAGAATGGAGAAAAAACCTTGGGAGAAACCAGGCTCAGTCGGTGGGCCAGTTCTCCTCTGACCAGACGAAACCAGCAGTTCAATTTCAGGCTGCAGCAAAGTCACATTGTGCAGAGGACTCTTCTGGTTCCTGTGGTCTTGTCCCGGTGGTCGTCTGAGACAAGGTCTTTACAGAGGATCTGTATCTGGGGCTCAAGACTAGCAATGTGCGCTAGTAAAGTAAATAAAGTCCATTTTAATTTCATGCAGACTTTATTTAAAATTTAGGAGCACGTTCAACATTTTAGGAGCACCTTCTAATCAATAATCCAAAATGTTATCAAAAAGTAGCCTTCCCATTATGAGGTGATATTTGACTCCTGTATGTCATCTTTTGTCAAATTCTTTAAAAAATTATATTTTAAAAGCTTTTTAAAAATTGTAATTTAAACAACAGAATAAGAACAAGTAGAATAAGAAATATAAGTTACCAATCAAATGAAATCCGTATTAACAAAATTAATTTGTAGAGGTGGCTCAGAACACAAAAGTGGCTTGGTGTACTTTCAGACATTTAATGAGGCTCCGAGGTGGCATGAGTGCAATTAAATCCATAAATTCATGATGAGATTAATGTTTTAAATATAAAATTTTGAATATAGAAATATTAAATGATTTAAATAACTGAAAAAATACTTTAAAAATGAAACTAAAACTGCCAGCAGGTGGCGGTAAATCACTTATTTTATCACTGAATCATTCATTCAATTGATTCATTCGAACGGCTGATTCATTCAGGAATGAAGCAAGTTGACTATCTTTATGAATGGGTAATCATGAATCACTGACTCACTAGATTCGTTTAAAAACCCCCGTTCATTCATAAACGAAACACCAGCAAATCAGACCAATAGTGTTATAGGCAGACAATGTAGGTCACTTAATATTAACTTCTTGTTTAATGAACTGTTGTATTGAATCAATATCACATTTGCAAATTCCCTTAATAATCATTAAAAGCTGTCACTCATCTTAGTTCATCTCGATCTCACATTTATAATCAACGAAGCTCTCTACACTGCGCAATGAATCTCTTATTTACACCCTGTCTACACTTTGCTTATGAAAGGATTCGTGAGATATGTCTCTGATACATTACTCAACACTGCAAAAACACGTAGAAACCTTTGAAGCGCCCCTGAGCGCAATCACAAGTATGATGATGACTGGGTCAGTCGCACTGGTGCTCCTAAAAAAAGTTTCAGTAATACACGCGTAGTTTTTCAGTCGCAAATGCCGAAATGGTCGGCACTGATGAGTAGCCTAAGATTACTTGCATCTGTTGTTATTGTGTTATTGTGACTAACTTGTACACATTTTACTAGTTACTTATCCCAAACTATAATTCCTGACTACATGTATGAAATCAAGTGAAACATTTTGAAATATGTGTCATTTCATTGTCTAAATGTCTCACAATGCCAGGATGTTTGTTTAATGTTTTATAACATATAAAACCACAAGATATAAAAGTAGTGTGAGTGTTAACACTATGAATGAATGTTTGGCACAAAGGTGTGTTACTGTTAAAGTCTCAGTGTTCAGATCAGTTTTGTTGATCGAATAGGTTTGAAATGTTTATTACACTGCGTTGTAAATCAAATACAAATTATAATCAAAAACAACACACTCTTTCTTACCTGCCTCAGTCACATTCATATTGATGGACCATTATGGGAGGCCCTTTGTCTCTCAGGTGTGAATCACTAAATATTCATGGCCATTGTCACTCCCTCGCATAAGGGCATTCTATCACAAAACATGCTTTACAAATGTTAAACCAATACATTGTTTTCTGTGAGCGAGTGAACATGATAATTTTCACATCATTTTGTAGCAAAAACACATCCAGTTCTCAAAAGTCTTGTGAACAAATATTCTGTATGTGTGTTATGGCCTTATTTCAGTAACTTAATTTAGTTTTTCACTAACCATGCATAAACATTGTTTTCTCAAAAACACAAACATGTACTTTCATGCTGCTCACATATTATTGTAGCCCAGTTTGTGCTGAACACGGTGTTATCAGACTTTAGCCATTAATATGTTTTTTGTCAGGGCATATCAAAACTTCTCCAGGGCCCCAAAACACCCTCAGACCCCAGAGGGTTAAAAAATAAAGTTTTATAAATTTTTCAACAGTAGTAGTAGTATTACGTACATTCTACTAAATAATAGTAATATATTTCTAGCACAATGTCTTCAAGTTAAACCAAACTTGTATTCTGTTGGGTTGCCACTGGTTGTGGCTAGAAGGGATACAGGAAACAAAAAATTAATTTTACACAAATGGAAGGTCAAATGCTCATGAAATGACTCTCAGAGCAGTTATGGAGATGTTGTTCATGTATTTATGTTCTCATTGAGACGGCAGACGCTGAAATCACCGCAAGCGTCATGAGTGCTTCAGTACGTGTAGTAAACAAAACCACGCGTCTGCACCATTCATGCATCCGTGCACTGTATTAGGTTCTCTGCTTTTCTTCTTCTACATGCTTCCACTGAGAAACATTATGCTTAATTATTACTGTTATGCCGATGATACTCATGTTTAATATTTTTATGTTTTATATTTACTGACAATTGTAAACTGTAGTATGTAATTGCTGCATTAACTAAATAAAATCAACAAAAATTATATTATATTTGAAAACATAATTATTGAATCAATATTGGGTCATTCCGTCTCAAAACAACCAGAGGTCCCCGGCTCAAATTTTTTATTTTGCTAATATTTTTTCTGAAGAAAGACAAACATGTTTACTGATGAAACCCAAAATATTAAATGTCATGGATGAATATTTACTGAGTAATTTGCTTTTTTGTAGAGGAGGGTCAAAATGGCAATTTTCACCTGAGATTCAGAGCCAAATTGCAGGGGGGTAACAATGACTTCAGAAAGATGGGAGCACCATAATGTTACTTTTACACAGAGATTGGTAGGTCTATTAGTAAAATCTGTTGATTAGACTCTTGTGCACGAGTGCAAATGGTGAACGTTTCCAAAAAATGGGGAAACGACACGTTTCAAGTTTTTTCTCCAAAGTTTGCAGCCCTGTAACTCAAAAAGTATTAAAGATATCTTAATGCCCTTTTAGATTTTGGGTCTTAACAAACTTTTCATTTGAGATCTTCCTTTTTAAGGCCCTAATGTTCAGTTTCCAGAGATATGTTGATCTCAATATGGCTCCAGGAGTAAATAGTTAAATTGTACACACTCCAAGCTCTCACGCAGTATAATCTGCCCCCATTTTAGTTGATGTAAATTCGACCGATAGGGCCGAACATTACACCGTCTAAATGAGGACATAAACACATGAACTGCTCTGAGAGTCACTTCATCAGCATTTTACCGTTTCATTTCAGTAAAACTAGCGTCATATCATATAAACACAGGAATGTAAAGTATTCACGGCAACCCGTCAAAATAAAAAGTTCGGTTTACCTTGAAGTCATTGTGGCAGAACTATATTATTATATTAGGGAAGTTGTGTACTAAGACTGCTGTGAAATAATAAACTGACTTTTTTAAGCAATAATCACACAATATTTATCATGTTTTAATGTTAATAGTAAATCCCCTTTGTTTGCCAAAAAAATAAAGTTTAATTTTCAATAATTTAAAGATCAGTTAAATTAATGTTTATGCCTTCATTTGATAACCAGAACATTTTAAATACACAACAAAGAAGGCTATTGTAAGAATAAATAAAAATAGTTTTTATGCATTCAAATAATTAGACAAATTAAAACACATAGGGGAGGTGGAACCAACTCCAGTGTAAGGCTAAAAGCAGCCAAACTGATTAACTACAACCATCACAAACGCCATCTTTGGCAAGAACCAGACAGGGGTTAAATTTTCTAATGGGACTGAATTTGTATTTAACATGATTGCAATTTAATAAAAACATGAGAAATTAATAATAACATTTAATTTCCATGGTTATTCAAACAGCGAATAAATTATATACAGAAAGCGAGCAAAGAACTTTAACACCAACTTTGATCTATCGCGAGTTTAAGCGCTCTCAAAAAAACAGAAATTAAGCGTTTAGTTCTGGCAGGTCACGTGAGTCAAGCTTGCATCAGCTGATTCTCAGCTGATCACATCTACCTATAGGAATACGACACCTATCACGGCATTCCTATATAAGCTCTATTCAGTATTATTCAGCAGCTTTTCAGCTTGCTCCGGAGCAAATTAAGCATCGCTGCTCGCAAATCGAGTTAATTTAAAGGTCTCAGTTAAAAATCCATTGCACTTTACTTGGCTTTCGGCATCTTTATATAAAATCTTCAACCACTTAATAAAATTATCACCAAAACCAAACTGTTGTAAAGTCCTAAACAAATACTCATGTTCGACACGGTCAAAAGCCTTTTCTAAATCAAGACTTATTACATATCCACTTTTTTTTCCCGTGATCATATAACTTACGACATCTCTTATACTACTAATAGTATCTGTAATATCTCTTCCTGGTATTGCATATACCTGGTTTGTTTGTATTATATTTGGTAAAATTTTCTTCAATCTGTTAGCTAAAATCTTTGCTAAAATTTTAAAATCTGTATTCAACATAGTAATTGGTCTATAATTTTTTAGATCTGCAATGTCCCCTTTTCTCTTATAAATTAATTTAACTACTCCTATCCCCATAAAATAACTGGTTTCTTCCTTTTTAAAAATTTCGTCAAACACATCTTTTAGAATTGGTGTCAATACTTTTATAAAACACTTATAAAATTCACTTGGAAGACCATCCTTTCCTGGACTTTTACCATTATTTAACTGCATAATTGCTTCCTCTATTTCTTCTTTTCCAATTTCCTTTTCACATAAATTTTTATCACCATTATCTATCCTTATTTTAATTTTCCCTATCAAAAATTCAATTTCTTCTCTACCCACTCCTTCCCTTTTAAACAAACTTTCATAATAACCTTTTATTTCTTTTAAAATGTCTTTTTTCTTTTATCTTTTCTCCTCCTTTTCCTATTAATTCTTTAATCATTCCTGCTCTCTGTCTGTTTTTTTCCATATTAAAAAAGAACCTCGTACATTTTTCACCTTCCACTAAGTATTTTGCTTTACTTCTTATCATTGCTCCTTTGTACTTTTTGTCTTCTATTTCTCTTATTTTTTCCTCTAACGTTACTGTTTTTTGTAAATTGACAACTTCCTTACTCAGCTCATCCCTTAATTCTATTCTTATTTCTTATTTCTTTTCTTTTTTTAATTCCCTGTATTATTTTACTATATTCTCTTACACATTTTCCAATGTCATATTTTAAATTATCCCACCAAATTCTCGTTTCCCCCTTGTACATCTGGTTTCCCTGTTCCTTCTTTATTAATACCTCTATTTTTTCCTTAAAATTCTCATCTTTTAATATCTCAGTGTTTAATATCCATATTCCAGGCCCTCTTTTAACACCACCCAGGTCAACTTGTATCCATACAACTTTATGATCACTTAAACTTGTTTCCTTATAAAATATAGTATCTATTATCTTCAACATATCCCTTTTACTTATCATGAAATATATTCTACTTCTACATATAAAATTCTTCACCACCTGTTGTCTTGAAAATTCTCGTATACCCTCATTTCTTTCTCTCCATACATCAACTAAATTATTTTCTTCCATTACACTTTTTAATTCTTTCCTTCCCCTATCAGATTTAAAAACCATCCCCTCTGCAATATCCATCCCCCATAATTAAAATGTTCTCCCATTTCACAATAGCATCATTTAGTTTCTTAAAAAATAACACATTTTCTTTTTCTACCACAGGTGCATGAATATTACATATAATTATATTTGTCTCTCCCTCCATCATTTTCACTATCAAACACTTCCCTTCCATATCATCATAAACCACTTGTGCTTTTTCACACACTCCCCGTTTAATTAAAAATGCTACTCCCCTACCTCGCCTCCCATCACCATTACTATAAAATATATCACCTTTCCATTTTTTCTCAAAACTTTCCATTACTTCGTCCCTCCAATTTGTTTCCTGAATCACTAAAACATTGGATCTACTACACAATACTTTAACTTTTCAAATTTCCCTTGATCTAGTAACCCTCTTACATTAAGTGTTGCAATTTTCCAAAACATAATACATGACAA
>JADLZN010004645.1:22500-30000 GCA_018155175.1 Sinocyclocheilus anophthalmus
ACCATATCCTATCTTCCTCCCCCAGCTCTCTCTCCACGCACTCCAATACTTCATCCATGCTCGTCTCATCCACTCCTCCTCTCTTATACAACTCGCCATAAAACTCCTGCACCCTCTCCAATATCTCCACATAGTCTGTTATTATATCTCCCTTCTTTGTGTTTATTTCATGTATGTATGTCTTGCTCTGCCTTCTTTTCTCTAACCCCAGGAAATATGACGTACACTTCTCTCCTTCCAGTGCATATTTCGCCTTACTCCTTAAAATTGCTCCCCTACACTTTTCCCTCTCATATCTCTCTAACTCCATTTTCACCTCAATATATTTTTCCATACTGTATCCCTCTTCATCATCCGCTCTACTAAGTTCCATCTTCAGTTTCTCCCTAAGCACCCTCTCTTCTTTCCTCATATTTTTTTTCCTTTCTTTACTATACATTATGCTTAAAGATTTAATTTTATTCTTTGTCTCCTCCCATCTCTTACCCATGTCATTATTTAACCTATCCTGTTCTGAGCACTCCCCTAACCACTGTTTTTCCTGGAGCAGTAAATCTTCCATCTGTTTCCTGTACCCCTCCTCCTCAATATATCCTGCATTTAGTATCCACATCCCTCCTCCCACCTCTCTCCTTCCGACTTTAATTCCAAACCTTACCCCATCATGGTCGCTAAAGCTATTTTGCTGGTGTCTTATTCCATCAATATAGCTTACGGTTTCTCCTTGTACCAGTACCAGATCAATCCTACTCTGTTTCAACTTCCCCTCCTTCATCTGCCTCCTAGTGAACTCTCTTTTTTCGGGGTTCTCATATCTCCACACATCCAGCAATCCCTTTTCTCGCATCACTTCCATTAACATTACTCTTGACTTCTCCCACCTAAAACTGCCTCCTTTCCCAACATCTAATAAGTCTCCTACTATTATGCACCTCCCCACAATTAAACCTTTTAGCTCCTCTATGCACCCCCTCTTATCTTTTTCCACATTAGGAACATATATGTTAATTAAGAATTAAGATTCTCCCCACCTGGTCCCTATACACCTCTTTCATATTCTCAATTTTATCATCATTGCTACACCCCTTGCATTTCTTGTACCATTATTATAGTATATTTCTTCCTTCCATACCTCCCTTACTTCTCTCACTTTATCATCATCCCAGTTAGTCTCCTGAATACAAATAATGTCGCTCCGATATGTATATTTTAACTCTTTCAACTTGTTTATATTCCTCAGTCCATTTACATTTATTGAGGTAACGGTAATCATAAGAAAAACCCAAAAAAATAAAAGAGAAAAAAGATTTTCATTTCATCAGGACGTGTGATACCAAACAAAATTCACATACTAGAGCGTAGTTCTTTTATCTGTTCGATTCTATCCTTGTCTTTCTCCTTCCTCTTTCTTTTCTCCCTCCCCCGCCTTTCTTTTGGCACTTAGTCTCTGGGCTGTTGTCTGCATCCTTTGCGGGCTTGTCTCTCTCCCCTTTTCTCTACTATCATCACTTTTTCGAAGAGTTGCCTCTCGCATCACCCCTCTCTTTTTCTCAGTTCTTCCTTCCTTGCCATCCTCCTCTTCCTCTTCATACTCCTCCTCCTGCTCCATCCTTTCCTCATCGTCAGCCTCCTCACTAGTTGTGTCCACTCTCCAACCCCATTTAGTTGTATCCTCTCCTTCACCGTTGTCACCTCCATCCTCTGTACTCTCCTTGACATTGCCAGCCTCGTTGTTTGGCCCATCTGGTTGCTCTCTCTCTCTTCTCTCGTCGTCATCCCTTTGTCCGCTCTCCTCTTCTGTCACTCTTTCTGCTTGCTCCCCACACTCTCTGGCGTAGTGACCCACTTTGGCACATCTGAAACATTTGAACTCAGGGCATTCTCTGAATAAATGTCCTGGTTTAATACATAGTCTGCAGACACGCACCTGTCTGTCATGTATAACACGGAAGTACTCTGTGCCCCTTAAGGTCTCAAATCTTGTAGAATAAGGGAGTGAACGCACTTGATCGGTGAAACGCACCTTGAGAAATCTTGTTCCATCTACAGTGTCTGTTCCAGGCCATACACGCCGCTTAATTGCAGACAGTGGCTTTACTCCCCACTCTTCCAGTTTCTCTAGTATCTTTCCATCCTCCAAATAAACTGGCAGGTTGATAAATGACACAACCATTTCATTATTTACAATGTCTCTGGCGTGCACCATTGCTCGCTTTATTCTAACTCCATCCATTAATTTATTTTTTCTTATTTATCTTTCATTGTTAATTCATAAGTCCTTTCTCCTCTCACTCTACATCCCACCACTTCTCCACACTCCATCTTCACCCCTTTTAATAGATCCATCATAGAATTTTTTCAGTTCCTTCCACCTCCACTTCAACTGTCAATTCTTTGGAATATTTTTCTCTGCTCTCTCCACATACCTCAGTCTTGTTCTTTGTTTTTTTCACTTGTTCGCAGTCCACTTGTCTGTTAGTTCGGTCTCCTATTCCATTAAGTTTTTCCTTGACTTTCCCATTAACAACTTGTCCGTCTTTCCTTTTGTTGTCCCTGTTGGCTGACATGCTTCCAGCTGACATGCTTTCAGCTGACATCTCAGAGAAGTTGTTTCAAATTGGTCCCCCAAACAGCAATAGCTGTCGGGGGAACACCATCAACTAATAGGAATTTTAACTTAAAAAATGAAGCCATAAGCTGGGACTGCCCCAAAGGGTGGGCTATGTAAAGATCAGCCACTCTATAGGCCAGTGTATTAGATAAGTAGTGAAGAAAACGCTAAAGCTTACAGTACCTGGTATTCCCAGGCAGTCTCCCATCCAAGTACTAACCAGGCCCGACCCTGCTTAGCTTCCGAGATCAGACGAGATCGGGCGCAGACAGGGTGGTTTGGCCGCAAGCTGGCATTGTTCCAAAGGGTGGGCTATTTAAAGATCAGCCACTCTATAGGCCAGTGTATTAGATAAGTAGTGAAGAAAACGCTAAAGCTTACAGCACCTGGTATTCCCAGGCAGTCTCCCATCCAAGTACTAACCTGGCCCGACCCTGCTTAGTGAAGAAAACGCTAAAGCTTACAGCACCTGGTATTCCCAGGTAGTCTCCCATCCAAGTACTAACCAGGCCCGACCCTGCTTAGTGAAGAAAACGCTAAAGCTTACAGCACCTGGTATTCCCAGGCAGTCTCCCATCCAAGTACTAACCAGGCCCAACCCTGCTTAGCTTCCGAGATCAGACGAGATCGGGCGCAGACAGGGTGGTATGGCCGTAAGCTGGGACTGCCCCAAAGGGTGGGCTATTTAAAGATCAGCCACTCTATAGGCCAGTGTATTAGATAAGTAGTGAAGAAAACGCTAAAGCTTACAGCACCTGGTATTCCCAGGCAGTCTCCCATCCAAGTACTAACCAGGCCCGACCCTGCTTAGTGAGGAGAACGCTAAAGTTTACAGCACCTGGTATTCTCAGGCAGTTTCCCATCCAAGTACTAACCAGGCCCAACCCTGCTTAGCTTCCGAGATCAGACGAAGACAGGGTGGTATGGCCATAAGCTGGGATTGCCCCAAAAGGTTGGGCTAATTAAAGATCAGCCACTCTATAGACCAGTGAATTAGATAAGTAGTGAAGAAAACGCTAAAGCTTACAGCACCTGGTATTCCCAGGCAGTCTCCCATCCAAGTACTAACCAGGCCCGACCCTGCTTAGCTTCCGAGATCAGACGAGATCGGGCGCAGATTTTTATTTAGTTATTGTTTATTTTTTGAAACGCTAAAGCTTACAACACCTGGTTTTCCCAGGCAGTCTCCCATCCAAGTACAACCAGTCCCGACCTAGCTTAAGCTTCCAAGCTCAGACGATTTTTTTTATTTTTTATTTTTTATTAATATTTTAAGAACAATCTACTTCACATACAGTCAATGTTATATTGACATTAAACCATATATTTTCAACAAAAGGGTTATTCCGTACAAAATTAGAAAACCTTTTTAAGAACAATCTAATTCACATACAGGCAATATTATATTGAAATTAAACCATGTCTTTTCAACAAAAGGGTTATTCTGTACAAAATTCTTATCAAATACTTCTTCTTTCGCTTCCATTTTAAAATAATCATATAATACTTGAAGTATTAAGACCATCCTTTGTTTAAAAAGTTTACACACAGAAACATTCTCCTTTTTCTCTTTTTCCACATTCCTTCTTTTCCAAATGATCAATCTTGCAACTGTTAACATCCTATTTAAAAAACAAGCATTTTTGGCTTCACCTTTAAAACCAAACAAAAATGTTGTTTCCCAATTCACATCAACAGTTGTTTCTTCAACCCCCAAATTTTTCACCATTTCTTTCAATTTTTTTATAAAACATTTCAACCTCACACATTTAAAAAATAAATGTAATATTCCTTCTTCTTCTCTATTACATACTTTGCACATTGCATCTTGTGCTATGCCAATCTTACACAGTCTCATTTCACTCAGCAAACAATTATGTCTTAACAAGTAATCAATATTCTCTAAAATAGGACTTTTCCACCATGATCTTAAATTTTGCCATATTATCTTTGTTTCCATATTGGGATATAATCTCTGCCAATAGTCTTCTGCTCTTGGTTTAATGAAAACATCTTTACATAAAGAATGATAAAAACACCTTAACTTTAGATCATTAAAAGCATGTTGTTTGTTATTTATTTTCACACTAACCACCATTCTGTCATTTATCATCTTTTCTGTATTCCCTTCTAAAATGTGTACCCATTCTTTTGGTATTATCCCTTTTAACTTTTCATATTGATCTTCTAGAACTACTCTACTTTCTTCTTCATAATTTTCTTCAATTGCATCCCTTATCACTTGTATCGGTAAAAAAACAGGTATAACTTCATACATAATATCTTTAATTTGTCTTATCCCTGCATTATACCATTTTTTATAAAAAAATGTTTGTTCTCCCCTTTTAAGTAAGTTGTTTAAAAACAGTGGTTGTCTTAAAATGTCATCTTTATTCAATGACGTACAAACAACATACTTGCTATAATCCCCCCATGCTTTTAAGACTTCTTTATAGTATTCTGGAATTCTATTCATCATATTTTCCTTTAGTTTCATCCATAAAATAGCATCTCCTATGTTACCACACTGGTTTAAATAAAAAGTCATTACATCTTTCCAACCATATTTTTCATCCTTCCAATATTTTTTTATTATTTTTATTTGTATGCTTTTCATTCTTATTAATGGGTCTAATAGTCCCAGTCCTCCTTCTTCAACTTTCCCAATTATAGTATTATATGCAATTTTCGACGGTTTGTCTTCCCATAAAAAATTTAAAATTAGAGATTTAATTTTTTTATACACCCATAATGGCATGCTCACTGATCCTAAAACATACCACATTTTTGATAAAAACAAAGAGTTTATTACTAGAACTTTCCCTTTTAAAAACAAATTCCTTAATTTCCAAAAATTTAACCTTTTTACCATTGCTGTTAAAACTTCCTCCCATATTAAATTCCTAATTACATTTTCATTTTCTCCAACTCTTATTCCTAAAATTTTCATATTTCCTTTCTGTTCTTTAAATGGTATCTTAACAGGTAATTCATTCATTTCACCAATTCTCATATAAGTTGTTTTTTCTTTATTAACCTTTGCCCCTGTTCCTCTACAATATTTTTCCAGAACTTCCATTAATTTTCCTATACTTTTAATATCTTTGACAAACAATGTTGTATCATCAGCATATTGATATACCTTATGTTCTGTTTCTTCTTCTTTTATCCATATTCCTTTTATATTTTTTTCCATTTTTATTGCCAGACCTAGAGCTTCAGACAATAAAGTGTATAACAGTGCTGACATTGGGCATCCTTGTCTGATTGATCTTGTTATTTTAAAATCTTCTGTTAAAAATCCATTCACTTTAACACAACTTCTAATATCTGTGTATATACATGTGATCCATTTTATAAAATTCTTACCAAATCCAAACTTCTCCATTACATTCATCAAATATTTATGCTCTACCCTATCGAACGCTTTTTCTAAATCTACACTTATAATATACCCCATTTTTTTTTTATCTTTCATATACCATATCAGATCTCTTATACTGTTAATAATGTCAGAGATATCTCTGTTTAAAACTGCATATGCTTGATTTGTTGTAATTATATTTGGTACCACTTTTTTCAATCTGTTTGCTAATACTTTAGTTAAAATTTTATAATCAGTATTCAGCATACTAAGTGGCCTGTAGTTTTTTAAATCTCCTCTATCTCCTTTTCTCTTGTATATTATTTTCACTACTCCTTTCTTCATACTTTGTGTTAATTCACCATTCTTAAATACATCAACATATATTTCTTTGAGAATTGGACATAAACTATTTTTGAAAACTTTATAAAACTCATTCGGTAATCCATCTATTCCTGGACTTTTCCCATTTCTTAACTGGTCAATTGCTGTTTCTATTTCTGTCTCAGTAATATTATTCTCACACATTTTTCTGTCTTCCTTATTTACTTTAGCTTTTATTTTATTTAATAAATATTCCTCATCCTCTGCAATTAACTAATTTTCTGTAAACAAGTCCTTGTAAAATCTTCTAATTTCTTTTAATATTCCTTCTGTGTCTTCCACTGTCTTCCCATCTTGTGTATTGATACTTTTAATTATATCTGCTTTCTGTCTATTTTTCTCTAATTCATAGAAATATTTAGTACTTCTTTCTCCTTCTATTATGTCTTTAGCTCTACTTCTTATTATAGCTCCCTTGCACCTTTCTTCCTCTATTTCCCTCATTTTCTCCTGCAGTTCTATTATCTTATCTATGTTTTTCTCTCCCTCATTCATTTTTCTCATTTCTTCATCCCATTCTTTTTTAACTTTACTTTCTATCATTCTTTTAGGTCTCTGAACTTTTTTTAGAAAAAAATAATCGAGAACCTCTTTATTCTATTTTTCAGACAATCCCACCAAAATCCTCTTTCTTTTCCATACATCTCATCATTAACTCTATTGATTATTATACTTTCTATTTCTATTTTGTACATTTCCTTTTTTAAAAGTCCTGTATTTAACATCCATACTCCTTCTCCTTTTATAATCTCACTAAAATCCATTGTTATCCATAAAAAATCATGGTCACTTTCACTATAATTTTTATAAAATGCTTTTGAAACATAATGTAATTCTTTTATGTTACATAAAAATAAATCTATTCTACTTTGCTTTAATCTCTTCCAACAATTTGTCTTCTTGAATAATCTCTTTTTAAACCGTTTCTCTCTCTCCACACATCAACCATGTTGTATTTTCTCATTATATTATAAAGTTCATTCCTCCCTCTATCAACTCTAAAAATCATAGAATCATCTCAGAGCATGCGCGGCAACACGGGATGAAAACACGAAAAGAAAAAACAGGTAACCATTACATCTCAAGCGGGGGAAATGCAAGGTGGTCCGGGGCGGTCAGGGGGGTGCAGGATGGGGCAACA
>JADLZN010004645.1:35000-53027 GCA_018155175.1 Sinocyclocheilus anophthalmus
CAGAATGTCAAACAATTTATGGTGCAAAATATCCTTAATCTCCAAAACATAAGGTGCTTCTGTGGTATGTGCAACTTTGTAAGCATGGATATGTTCATCTAAACATAACGTTGTCAGTGCAGTTGTTATTAAAAGGATGTGCTCATCTTTAATAACAATATTCTGGATTACATGAAATACAGGCATGTCATTTTGAACTTGAACACAAACTGCCAACCCAGACCGATAAGTGTTTCCACAGCGCTTGACCCATTTCAAATTTAGGACCTTAGTCCACATAGGCACATTAAGTTTCCCAGCCATCTCAGCGCCAACTTCCATTTCATTCAATGGGACCATTTTCCCGGGACCAAATTTCATGGTATTTGGATCAAATGTTTGCCAAATATAAGCCATTTGGCACTGGTGTTTCTTTGCTAATGTTTTCGTTATGTTTTTAAAGCTTTTCAGCTGCTTTTTAAAAACATTATGCTTCGCTTCGTAACGCATACACCAACAATGTATCAGTGGTCCAATTTTCTGCATACAACTGGGGTAATGCACCATTAAATGATGCTTTGGCAACAAGTTCTTATCAGGAAGCAAATGCTTAAACAAACTGTGGTGTTCTGCAATCAGGTGTTTCAAATAAATGGTGATACCAGTGGATATAACTGAAGAAAACACAATATTGACTATCTGAAGCAATAAAATGAACAAATACCAGTGCTGATCATTAGGATGCACAAGATCTCCAAACATGATGGGCAGATAACGCAATAAACACCAGCTCTGAGTAGCATTTAAGCCCAAGTCATTGGAACCCTCTCTTAATTGTACACCAGGAGGTTTGTTGTTTTGTTCCATGAAGCCATAGTTGAAACTCTGAATTCTTCTGTGTACTTCTGCTGATGTGGTGTAATTTTCAATCAGGTGCTGAATTAGTAATTTCATCTCAAATTGAGCAACCCCCTCTAATATGTCGTGCATAATATCGACTGAAAAATTTGCAGTGGTGTGGAAATATTGCAATGAATTTAAAGAGCAAGACTTCTTTACTCCCATTACATAAGGCAGACTGGGATTGCTCTGCATTCTCTGGCAGTGTTCAGCGTGAAGTTCTTTAGTTCGCACTGTCATCTTTGGACTATCTTCACTGAACACTGTCTGAAAGTCCTCTTTCTCTAATAGGCAAAAGCGGCAACAGTACCTAGCACTAAATGATTCCACAAAACCAAACAAGGAATGCACACCAAGGTTGTCACCAGTAACCTGGACAATGGTTCCATAAACTGTATGATCAAATAAAGGAATCTGAATTCCATTGGTTTCCAGTGTTGAGATATCCTGGACAAGCGGCTCTAGTATTTTATCAAACCCATAGGTTTTGATATCTTGTGCATGAAATAAAGTGACTAAATGTATATTTAGTAAACTCGAGTTGTATTTAGGGGAAATATTTCGAAGGGTAAAATAGATAGCTCCTAACTTATGTATTCCTCGTTTTGATCCAAGGGGGTTTGAGCATTCAAATTCATCAAAAAAAAGCTGGATCTGAACTGCATGTCTTTGTTTTGAGAAGAGTGCATGATTCTTAAAGAATTCTCCATCGTGTATGTCATAAAGACAATTTGGTCTTTTTTGTGAATCTCTCGCCATCATATCTGTAATGTTAGGGTGCTTATAAATGGACTGTAATGTCTCAAGAATTGGTATATATACAAATTTATCCTTAACAATGGTTTGGGCAAAAGTTTCAGTTGTTCTGTTACGCCGCGTCGCAAATCTTGTTCCGAGAACATATTCAACAGGATCTATTTTTCCCCATTTGTCTGAAAAGTATCGCATTCTCTTGCTCTCAGTGTTTAAGGCCGCAAAAGGATTTTGCATTTTTTCAAAACACTGATCAATTTGAGACTCAACAACACTTTTTATGGGCTCCTCTAAGGATAGGCTGTTTTTCACTGATTCTTGAGTTTCACTATGAATGTCTCCAATCACTTCTTCTAGAGCACCAACAACATAGTTAATAGTTGTCTCTGCGACACCAGCAACTTTAAGTTCAGCTACCACTGCTGCACAACTGTTTACTATATTTGTTTTTAAGAGTGCAGTCTCACAAGGTGGATTTGGGTTTGATAAAACACCTACATCATCTAATGAAATGGAGTTGGCGGTGGATGAGCTTTCACCAGAACAGAGGCGTGAACGGTCAATTGCACAACACTTGCTAAGATGCTTTCGTAATCCAGAAAAACTATGGTAAACATGTGAACAACCTCTTTGAGCACATTTTAACTTGAGACTTTTTCCTGGACAAAGGCCATGAACTAACTTGAAGTGCCTTATAAGGGCATTGGCATTAGCATGCCCCTTTTTACAAATGAAACAAATCATCTGCTCACTGCAGGATTCTAGCTCTCAACTCGGCCACTCTGGGATTCACCTTGGTGGTTTCAACATCTATATCATAGACAGTGGTTTGCAGAAAGCTATACACATTGGTCAATTCCTGACAGTATGAAGTGCCAAAGACAAAGTGAGCTTTGAAAAGCTCATCAACACAGGCCAATGAATTAGAAGCCTTACAGGGTAGAGCATGTTGGTCAATTACAATAAACCAAGAATGGACCCTACTTCTCTTCGGTCCAACAGCAAGTAGATACGGCTGGAGTCTCTCTCCAATGCTATCCAAGTGCCCTTGGATACTGGTCTGTGAAAGAATGAAAACACATTAGTGCCAATCTGACTTAACAGTTAAAGTCAATATACAGCATGAATAAAGATACAGTGATGTCTTCCACCAAAGTTTCTGTATTACATATTTCCAGGAGATTCCAACAGATCATTATGTGCCAAGTAGAAAAGAATAGCACAAGAACAACAATTTGGAGGACAAGTGATCTTTAAGAGAAATAAGCAAGTCTGAGAAATAAGCAAGTTCAAGTACACACAGTGGCAAAACATTATGAAATAGTGTCATTTGATCTGCTTAATCAGAAGCTTCACCTTGATGAACTTCACAAGACCATCACATGCTTGTTTAGCTGAGATCTTTCCCGGTCTCTTGCGGCCTTGACTTGAGGGAGGCAAAAGGTGAACCAGCATCAGAATGGAAGACATGTCGCTGTCCCAACCTAGAGACACAGAAAACAAATTAAAACACATTTTTGGTTTTTAGGTAGAAGGGGTTGAGCATAACCTTCTACTCACTTTAACTTGACTTAGCTTCACTTGGAAGAGGTGCCGGTATAAATACATTAACCACTCCAGTACTTTAGTTAATACTGCACACAAATTCAGTATTAGGAGCACATTCATGGCCTAGTCTTGATGACTAGACGTGTGGATGAATTTAGGTGAAACCTCCACAGATATTGAACAGTTAAACTTCATACAGTTAAACTTTACCTACAACATATCAAAGATGCTTTTGTTATTCCATAATAATAATAATTTTTTTGAAAATAATTTCAAATTGTAAATATGCAACTCCTGTATTAGGCCCTTGTAAAAAGATCAGGGTAGAAATGTTAGAGAAACAGGCGAATTCTGACAGTTTACCCATTTCAAGTCTGTGTTGCATATGAATAATATGTAATGGGTAAAGTTGTGACCACAATTTAAACTCTGTAGATCTGAATAAAGCTATGCTTGTCATGAATGCGTAACTTCCTCTTAAATAATTTAAGGTGTACCACAATATATACAGTACCTTCTTCAACTTCAGTGGTTCCAGCATTTTAGATGAGGTCTTGGAGCTCACTAGTCTGTGTGAGGCCACGGCTCTGTGCAATAACCTTTGGTTTTATATTGGTAGACCACTTTTCCAACAACTTTGAAGTGGTCGCATCACCAAACAGAAGTTCAAAATCTTGATCAATCTGCGAAAGATAATTAAAGTAGGTAACATAGTAGGAACTGACTTTGTTTACCTAACGAGTCTCTGTTACTGCAGAACAACAATAGCACTTGATTTCATATTTGTCTGTTTTCATGTTTTAAGAATTTAAGTCTCACATACCAAGCCTGGTATATCCAGGAATCGTGGGAAAATTGACAGAATATCAGTTGACTCTTTAGGGTCGTGCAGCAGCTTCTGCCGATAGGCCAGTGTTAACTTCATCTTTTCCTTTACCACTGCCTCATCAGCTGTATGCTTCATCAGGGCTATTGCTTCCTGACAATGACGGTCTTCAGTCAAACAGCAGTCTTCTTTGTAGGGATGTCTGTCAGCAGTTGGCCCACCTGAAAGTGTTTAAGACAATATGAAAACCACATCTGTAGTTCCTTTTCTTTCCAAAGCACAATGCATTAATGCCAAAACTAGATAAATTACAGGAAATAACATGTAAAACAGGCATATATCCCAGAGTGACATTTAAATTTGCCCAACGTTGATGATTATGCAAAACATGTTTGCATTTAAAAAGAACAGCGATTATATTTTTTAGAGACGCTATGTAACACGAGACCTCATTCACAATGACTTAATTACAGACCAATTTGGAACAAAAGAATACTTCAAAGACAAGTCACAAATGTTAAGATGAGTAAATAAGGCCATAGAGATTTTCAAAAAAAAAAAAAAGTTAACCGAGCCTAATAAATATTAGCCAAGCTAATAAAAGCATTGACTTAACATCAAATCTTGCACCTGTTTGTGGTTGCCGTGGGCGCTTCATCCGTCCCTCTGATGCTTCTTTCTGCAGAGTTTTGATTCGCCATGCTAAATATCCACTTCCATCTTCTGCATTGTAATAATGCTCCTATTACCAGAACAATACACAGACCTAATAGTTATATATTACCAGATTAAGGCAATAAATGCCATATCAATTATAATGAAGATAGTCTTTACTCTGCAATATACAGAATGTCTCCTCCTCCTGTAAATCAAATATATTGCGAGGCAACAGCTACTTACATAGCCAAGCTTGCTCCTGGGGTCAGCCAAGCATGGGAATAAGGAAATGATTCCCTTCGCATATTCTTCCTTCAAATGACGGGAAGGGCTTGTTCTACACACACACACACACACACACACACACACAAACCAAAAGCAATTATAATTATAACCCATAACATCATAAACATCAATTTACAAAGTAATGTATGAACAACTTACCCATGTTTATTTGTCAAATGTGCTACCAAGATTTTCACCATGTCACGTCTTCGGGCATCTGACAGACCTTTGGTGCGGCCATATTCGTTTATGACCTTTTCACCTCCAGGGCTGCTCTTTAGGATATCTTCGATCATCTGGAGGGAGAATAATGCAATATTGTGCAGGGATTATAAATTAACAACTGACAAGTGTATATAGTTCCAAATATTTTTAATTTTTAAGTCATTCTATATAGATGTTATTCAGAGGCAAGATTGGTGATCCCTACTTGGGCAAGACGACGTTCCTCAGCTTGATTTTTTTCAGGAGGGCTTCTAATCAACATTGCTGTGTCATTGGACTCTGACGTACCTTCAGTATCTCCTAATGAGCTTGAGCTTAAAGAATCTTCAATATAAAACATATCAATGGTCTGATTATCTGTTCATGCTACTGTGGTAGCATGCTACACAGCTATTAAGAATTAGTCCAATAGCCATATTAGCCTATGCAAATCAGTGAATATTGCTGAGAATAAACACAAAACTTAAGCATGTCAAACAATTTACCATCAATGTTTGCTGTGCCTGGGATGAAAATTTCTAGGACACCAAGATCTGGTCGCATCAGCAGATATCCGAATGCTTCTTCATCAACTTCTGTCTTCGAGTCATCAAAGATTTTAACATCCATTGTAGGAAGATCAAATTTCTTAGCAACTGAAGGAAGACACACCAATGGAAAATTGACAAAGGCCAGCAATGCCAAAGGAACTACAACAGTTATTTTTTAACCCCATAATATACAATCATACACTTAATATATTACTATTAAAAAAATAATTTTCAGAGGGTAAAGTATTTATGATATTAACAATGTTAAAGTTTCTCTTACCACATTCCAAAAATGATTGAAATGTAAAAGGTTTCGAAGAAAAAATATATTTCTTGCTGTCTTTGAACTTCACTCTGACAACATTGTTGGTTTGCATCCTGAAGGAACCAAAAAGACAAAGTTAAACAAGGTGATAACAGTCTCAGTGATCAGATCTCAGAGATGAATCTCATGCATTAATGGTGATTTATTCACAGAGGAGGAGTGAGTTCTATGATCCTACAAACCAGGGAAAGCGCTGCTCATGTGTAATCATGTAATAGGCTATTCTTGGAAATTTTTATTTAAATTAATGAAATGAATATCCTATTTATTATGTGATTATTTACATCTGTTAAAAACAAGGAAGATACCATTTAATTTCAAATACCCTTCAAATACGATTCAATTGAAATGAATTTCTTTTTAACTCAAAATGATGGATGTCATTTAAAAAAAAATGAAAATGAGTGAAAATAAGTTATAATGCAGCCTCTTATTTACATACGGTAAACAAAGTTGCTTGGCTTACATTTTTTTATGTATATATTGTCTAATTGAAGGCTATATTATGTTAACATTGTATTGCTTTAACGGCCCATTTCTAATGGTTTAACTGTTTATTTCCCTCTTTGTCCTTTCAACTGAGATGAAATATTGTTCTTGTAAATACTTCCCAGCATTTCAGTAATAAAAGTGTACATATTACAAATGCATGCAAATACAGTGAAGCAACATTTGTGTTCAGCAGTGGTCAAAAAGGATTCAAACAGTGAATTCTGAATTGAAACACCAACATTCTAGATTTAGACGACAATAAAATCTCCGAATAGCCCCTGTAAATGATGAAAATAGCTTACATTCCTATCAAAAACAATTACCCTCTGAATAGGGATAAATCACATCAAAATGGCCTCCAGCAATCCAATTACGGCTAACGTTAACTTAATACCGAGTCAAGTAACGTTACATGTGGTGCACAACTCGAGACGCTTGTCACAAAAGTTTAGTGGACAAACATTTGATAAGCAGCTAGCTAGTTTTACTTGTGTCAATTAACGTTAACGTTTGTAATCTAACATTATATGCTAGCTATTTGCTTTCAATATAACTTAGTTCTCACGTCAACACGAGAAAGCATCTATAATCGCTCTCTGATATTCAAAAAAAAAAAAAACGTGGCAAAATGATCTGAGCTAAAAACAGAGGTGAATATTATGCAAACGAATACTAAGACTTTGAAACTTTGCTTACTTTACCATCCAGCAGAAGCACACGTTCTCTTCTCAATCCAAGCAGCAGCGGTCGATGGCCATGACTAACAGTAATGGCGGATAAACGAAACTTTGAGATTAAGATAACAGTTAGGGCAGAAACAAGCTATTATAAGGTGTTCGGCAGTGGACAAAAAAAAAGAAAAGAAAAAAAAGTTCAGTCATAGCTGCATTTTGAATTGGCCACCAGCTGCCGAAAATGCTAGATTACAAGTCAACACTAAAAGGTGAAAATATCTTTAAAGAAAAATCACAGACTAGCCCTTGTAAATGCTAAAATTACCTTATGTTCCCACAATTACCCTCCGAATAGGGATAATGCACATCAAAATAGCCTCCAGCAATCTAATTATGGCTAACCTTAACTCTATACTGAGTCAAGTACATGTGGTGCACAACTCGAGCGCTCCTAACAATATTTTTGTGGGAAAACATTTAATAGGCTGATAGCCTACTGACTGATGTCAATTAACGTTCGTAATTTATGTTAGCTAACGTATTTGCTTACAAATACTACTAGATTACTTAGTCTAACTTAGTTCTAAAATGGCCTAATGTAGTGCTCAAGCTAACATGAGAAAGCATCTCTGTAATATGCAAAAAAACGTGGCAAAATGATCTGAGCTAAAAACAGGGGTGAATATTATAAAAATGAATTCTAAGACTTTGAAACTTTACTTACTTTACCATCCAGCAGAAGCACACGTTCTCTTCTCAATCCAAGCAGCAGGGTCAAACAGTAATGGCGGATAAACGAAACTCTGGGAAGATAACAGTTATGGGAGGAGTCACAGTTACTCTGTAATTTTGCTCCCACTCTACTGACACATTTTACTCTGTACACTCAAAATCGAGCAAAAACAACTATTTTTGAGGAAAAAAATATTAACTCTGGAAAAACAACTCAGCCATTTTTACTGTGAAGGCAGAGGTATGAGATGAAAGACAACGAGCAACAAAAGTATTACTCAAAGGAGGCAACTGTGATTGTTAATACTACAGAAGTAAGAGATAGAAGGGTGGAGGATGTGATAAAATCGGTGATTGGAAAAGTTGGACTGAGTAAAGTGTTGGCGGTAAGAACAAGATTAAATAATGAGTATGAGTTAACAGTAACGGATTAAGAAGCATGTGAAGTTTTAAAGGATGGACTAACAATTAAAGGAATTGTGTGTGAAGTGAGGAATCTTCAAGAAAGAGAGTGTGTTGTTTCATTCATGCACTTACCGGCCTATGTAACAGATGAGGAAATAACTGCAAAATTAAGGACATGGGGAGTTACAAGTACATCTGCAATAAGGAGAAGGTTCTATCCAGACACTACAATTACAGATGGAACAAGGTATGTGCGAGTGAAATTCCCTAAGGAGGTACAATCACTGCCTTACAGCACAAGATTTGATACTGCGGAGGGAGTGCAATATTTTAGGATCATACATGATCGTCAGATGAAAATCTGTCGATTGTGTATGAATCCGGGACACATATTGAAGGACTGTCCCGACTTTAAATGTCGAGACTGTGGGGAAAAGGGACACTTTGCGAGGGAATGTGATGCTGTAAGATGCCCAGAGTGTAGTAAAGTACTGGTGAAATGTGAATGCTGGATGGAAGAGGACAGTGAAACAGATAAAGAAAATGAGCAAGTAGATGAAATGGAAAAAGCACAGGAAGTGGACGACGGGAAGGAGGATGCACAAACGGAACAGATTGAGGAAGAAGAAGAACAAAACTACAATGAAACGGAAAGAGAGCAAGAGGAAGGAGGATGTGGAATACAAATGGAAATCTTGCAACAATCAATAGAGGCGGAAAAGGAAATGCAGGAAATGCACATGACAGAGAAAGCAACTCAAGGAGGAAAAGAAGAGGACAACAAAAAAGAATGGGAGAAAGTAATAACAACAACAACAAGAAGAAGACAACTAAAGGTAACACCAAATTTTGAGAAAGCGAAAAAGAGACATACAATAAAAGAAAAACTGAAAGAGAAAGAAATAAAAAGAAGAGACTATGATGAGAATAGGGTTGAGGTACTAATGGAGCTTGAAAAAGATGTGAATGTTTAGAATAATATATATTTTGCCATGTATTATGTTTTTGAAAATTGCAACACTTAATGTAAGAGGGTTACTAGATCAAGGGAAATTTGAAAAGTTAAAAGTATTGTGTAGTAGATCAAATGTTTTAGTGATTCAGGAAACAAATTGGAGGGACGAAGTAATGGAAAGTTTTGAGAAAAAATGGAAAGGTGATATATTTTATAGTAATGGTGATGGGAGGCGAGGTAGTGGAGTAGCATTTTTAATTAAACAGGGAGTGTGTGAAACAGCACAAGTGGTTTATGATGATATGGAAGGGAAGTGTTTGATAGGTGCTAAAATGATGGAGGGAGAGACAAATATAATTCTATGTAATATTCATGCACCTGTGGTAGAAAAAGAAAAGGTGTTATTTTTAAGAAACTAAATGATGTTATTGTGAAATGGGAGAACATTTTGATTATGGGGGATTTTAATACCGCTTTTAGCAAGATGGATATTGCAGAGGGGATGGTTTTTAAATCTGATAGGGGAAGGAAAGAATTAAAAAGTGTAATGGAAGAAAATAATTTAGTTGATGTATGGAGAGAAAGAAATGAGGGTATACGAGAATTTTCAAGACAACAGGTAGTGTAGAATTTTATATGTAGAAGTAGAATATATTTCATGATAAGTAAAAGGGATATGTTGAAGATAATAGATACTATATTTTATAAGGAAACAAGTTTAAGTGATCATAAAGTTGTATGGATACAAGTTGACCTGGGTGGTGTTAAAAGAGGGCCTGGAATATGGATATTAAACACTGAGATATTAAAATATGAGAATTTTAAGGAAAAAATAGAGGTATTAATAAAGAAGGAACAGGGAAACCAGATGTATAAGGGGGAAACGAGAATTTGGTGGGATAATTTAAAATATGACATTGGAAAATGTGTAAGAGAATAAAGTAAAATAATACAGGGAATTAAAAAAAGAAAAGAAATAAGAATAGAATTAAGGGATGAGCTGAGTAAGGAAGTTGTCAATTTACAAAAAACAGTAACGTTAGGAAGTGATCCGAGGTGTGCAGTGGAGTAACGAGCACATGATCAGTGGAGCAGTGTCGTGTGTAAATAAGGTCCAGTTGGTTGCCTGATTTGTGAATAGCAGTAGTTAATACTTGCTTGAGATCAAAAGAAGCAAGCTGATTGTGGAAGTCTGCAGCCTGAGGTTTATATAGGTGGTTGTTGAAGTCTCCAAGCATAACTAGGGCAGTACCATCCTCGGGAAAGTTTGAGAGCAGCACATCTAAATCTTCCACGAAGTTACCTAGCGGTCCTGGGGGTCGATAAACAACTATAAAAAGGATTTTAAGAGGGTGGGTAATAGTGGCTGAATGTGATTCAAAGGAGCTGTTGATACTCAGAGATGGTAAAGGATTACATTTCCAGTCATTAGCGATACGACACTACCTTTCGGGTTCGGACGTGCTATCAAAAGAAAATTAGTCCTGCTGTAGAGCGCATGTCAGGTGCTTCCTTGATGGACTTGTAATGAGAAGCGCCTAATAAAAGCGTTCTTGTCTTTTCTACAGCGTCAGACCTCTCGCGGCCAGTCCATGATCCAGAGAAAAATTAGAAGTTACTTGTACGTTCATAAGAACATGCGGGTCCAATTAGTGCGCAGGGTGTTATGCGTTGCCTGCCATGTACCATGTGCCTGATCGCCTTGTATTTTCCCGAGTTGGTAGTTATTTATACAGGCAGTCGTATCCTGGAAACACTAGTAAGAATTGGTTTATAAAAAAACTGAAACAGCAATCGCGAACAACGTATAAGCTGAAGCAAATGATCTCACAAACACTCACTTATGTTCCCGCTCAGTGTTATCTTACGTACGTGTACAGTCATGTCTTTACCCTCTTCGAAGTCTTCACACTTCACGGACCCACCGGTCTTCACTGCTATCCCATCCTAGCCGCTATCGCTAAGGCTTTACTATGATATTGCTTCTAGACAAATACTGAAATTGATTCACTCCGGAACAAGTACCCTTTTCCTTTTTATCACAACAAATGGCCAAGCAAAGCTCACGACACTGACAAGGTACGCGATTTCAGCACGTCTCCACAGTAAACAAAACAAGTGTTTCCTAGCAACGACAACTGCGCTAAACACTGAGACAAGAAATAAATACACTTACAAGCTGCTTTAAACTTCTGCTGATTGACTGCTTCTCTCTCCCCTCAGCAAATGTGTGTATTGCTTTACACTCCTTTTCCGTGTTTGCTCGGCGTCTTTGAATACCTTTCCTGTTTATCACAACCCCACATGTCGCCAGCAATAGCGCTGACAAGAACCGCTCGATGACATGGTACTGCCTATACGAGTACGAGACAACAATGTGATTTCACTATTCTTCATAGACGCCTTGCCAAAAAGTTTTGGGGCTCCATCCATCCGTACTCATCCTGAACTGAAACCAGTCTTAGCACCAACTACTAAATAAAATAAAAAAATGGGAATGGACTAAGCAATATGAGGAACTCTTTGTGGGGTGACAAAGCCCTTAGTAAGTTCTGACCACGTCCCTCCTCACCTGGTCATTTAATCCCAGGCTCTACCACAACACCAGCACCATCCGATCATATTTTTGAAAATGCACTGACTGAGACTTTACCAAGTCAGGTTAAAGAGACTGTTGCAAGTACAAAGTCCGTCAAATACCCTTGTCAAACCAAACTCTCGTGAAAAAGACTGTGACTGAGTATACCAATGAATCGGTCATATCCTCAGAGAGAACGTCGACCTCCTAATAGCTGACACTCTAGTTAGAGACAAACCCACAGCATTGGCCCTGTGGGCCTGTTTACACATATCCCAGCGGGTCTTGTACATCGTATAGGTCATGTGATCAGCACTCTTTCGTATTAGAAACACAAACATCCTTCCGGTTATAAATTGTTATTTTCCGTCAATATGAACATTTTGCCATATACCATCATTACTGACCTGTATACTATATATTATTTTAAAATTATATATATATATATATATGTTACAGTTAAACTACTTTTTAGGAAATATGTTGTGTATTTACGAAATGCAAATTGTCCCTTCTGTGTTCCTATACCCTCCTATGTTACGTGATGTGTACGAAAACGGCGTAAGCTTTGGAGTAGTGCTTTAAAGAGAAATAGTTGAACGCTCACTCCCGTCTCACATGTATTCTTTAGAAAACACAAAGTAATATATAACAGTGATGTACAGAATCATATTTTTATCAACTGTGGCAGAATCTGGCTTCCATACATGTCCATCCTGCTTGTGTGAGGGACATTGGGTCTTATTCACAGCATGCGAACACACAAATCTGCTCGTCAAATCTTTAGACGAATATATCTTCACCAACAAATCATGATTCAACAGAAACCTTTGTACAATTTCTTCTACATTTCCAAAAAAAAGGTAGGAACAACTGAAACCACATGTACGCGAAAAAGCACAAACAGCATTATAAAAGTGTGTTTCATCTTGTCACGATAATAATGATACATTAAAGTTAATTCTATGTAAGATTAAATCTAGTGAGATTGTGTCTAACAACTGTTTCAGGTTAAATTTATATTATTTAAATTTCTATAACACTATGTCAGTTTGGCTGTATAAATAATACATAGTTATGATTACATGTGCATTTCATCTTAAATATATGTTTGATCACACAGTAAGAACAGCTGCGTTATAGCTCAAGCTGTAGGGTTTCTCTGAGAGCTCTGAATGAAAGCTGTTCATTGTGACTGAGCTGGTTTTATTGAAGTCAGAGAGGACTTTAATAGGTTGTTTGCACATGACGTCACTGATGACGTGCGAAATGCAGCTGGAGGGCAGGAAGTGATTTTTCTCTCCGTAGGAATCACTAGCAGAAACTCAAAATGCCTGTGTTTTGCGTTGTTTATGGATGCTTAAATTGGCCAAACCGAGAAACCACAAGGAGCTTCTATCGTGTACAGAAATGTTGTTGTTCATGAATGGGGAAAAGTCAAGAATTTGATTGAAAAACACAGGAAAAAGTGGCTTGTAAACCTGCGTCTGCGGTCGGGAGGAGCGGAGGCGGATAATGCTCGTGTGTGCAAATGATTAATATAAGATGTAATAATATATTACGATAGAATATAAGAGATAAATGGCGGGGCCTGCCACCATTCAGCATCAGAATGCACCTTCAAGTGCTAAATGCCACCAGTGTGAGTGACAAAAAAAAGCAAAATGGATGAGATGGAGGAAAGTCCGTACTGTACTTTTTTTTTTGGCATGAGGCATTTTTTAGGCATTTTTTTATATAGCGATTTCATTGTATTGCTGTACACCCAACGCGCTTTACAATCATGAGAGGATCTCTCTTCAACCACCACGCTATTAAAAGAGAAAGGTATTGATAATCACAACATGTTGGACATGATCCATATGTTATAAAGAGGAGCGATGTTTAAACGAAATTGAAATACTTGCCTGCCATTGAGTTGGTGGATATAGGCTAAGCAACTTTTTAGAAAGTAAATCCTGTATTTATATGAGGGATGTGGAATATATGTCACTCCTGAAACTTGTGCATGTAAGTACAGGGTATGTGGCTGTTGGTCCGTTTATTAGCAGCACCGAAACCAACTTTATGAAATTTGAATCGATATAGCATGGAGAAAAGCAGAGGAGCCAAAGTGAAAGGAATACGGTCCATGAAATATCCACCCTACCCACTACACACTGTGCAAACACTCCGGAATACAATCCATCAATTCATGCACTCAGCACGGATTGCACACACCTGTTTACACTGATTGCACCCAGCTGTTTCATATCACTCCCTCACTATTTAACACTCACTCTGTTTCCTTCCCTCTGCCGAGTATTGTTTAGCGCATAACTACAGATAGCTACTCTACAGAGCCCTAGGTCGGTTTTCCCAGCCTGAGCCCTAGCATTAGCATGAGCCAGTTTGCCTTGACTGTTTCCTCGGTGTTTGTTGATATCGTAGTATGTTTACGTTATCGATCCCATAGAGATGAGATACACTACAGATGCACTAAAGTCGTTCCCTAGCCCTAGCCCCTAGCTTGCCTTGTAGTTTTGCCTGGCCTGTCTGCCTTCGGTGTTGATCTCGAGTATTGTTTAGCGATTATCACTCCCCTAGCGATAGCTACACTACAGAGCCCTCAGTCGTTTCCCTGCCTTAGCCTTAGCCTAGCTTTACCTTGTCTTGTCTTGTCTGTTTCCTTCGGTTTTGATCTTCGCCTGTTTTCCTGGATTTCTCCCTTCAGCCTTGCCCCTCTGTGACTACGTTGCTATCGTTGAACTTCGCTAGCCCTAGGATTATTCTTGTCTTGCCCGCCATATTCCTGGTTGTCACGGTTTACCCTGCCTGTCTTATGACCATGCCCCTGTCTTCTCCAAATAAAGCTTTGCACATGGATCCGCACATCTCACATCTCGTCAGCCCCGTAACAGAATACTCGGCCACACCTGGATCCAGCAGCTTTATTTTGAGCACAAGACCAGCTATGGAGCCAGCCAAAGGTTTATTCAACCCTGTAAGTGTGCTCTGCTCCATTTTTCAAAATGGCAGACCCATTGAACGTTACGTGAAGGAATTCCTTTTGTATAGCCACCTTATGCCGGGTGATGAGGATGTGGTGAAAGACTGTTTCTGGAGTGGTCTTGATGTTAATATTAGCTTAAACTTGCATGATGAAGACCCTAGTTGGACCCTGGCACAGTTTATTGACTTTATCTTGCAGTTTTGTGAATCTCCCTTTACAGTTGGGGAGGTTGAGGAGGTCACTACTCTTAGATTTTCAGCACCTTGCAGTTCTGTAGTCCCTGTACCTGAGTCAAGTCTAGTCACAGCTGATAGTTATGAGTAAAGTCAGGTTAAAAGTTTCTCTATCATGAGTCAAAGTCTAACCACAGGCTGATCTTATGAGGAAAAATAATAGTCACAGTTGATCGTCATGAGTCAAGTCTAGTCACCGTGGATCTTCCTGAGTCAAGTCAAGTCACAACAGAACTTCATGAGTCAAGTCTAGTCACAGTGAGTAGTTACGAGTCAAAGTAAGTCAACAGTTTATGATAGGAGGCTAGTCAAACACGCTGCTAGTTATGAGTCAAGTAAACAATCTTCCTGAGGGCGAGTCTAGCACAGTGATGCAGAGTCAAATCGAGTCAGTCTAATCATGGTCTGGTCAAAGTCACAGCTGATCTTCATGAGTCAAGTCACAGCTGATCTTCATGAGTCAAGTCTAGTCACAGCTGATCTTCAGGAGTCAAGTCTAGTAACAGCTGATCTTCATGAGTTCAAGGTCTAGTCAACGTGAGCTTCATGCGGGGGGGGGGGGGGGATCAAGTCAAGTCTACGCTGATCTGCCCAGAAGCCGAGGTCACATTAGCAGCGGTTATCCAGAGTCACGTCACATCACAGCTGATCATCCGACGTCTTGTCAAATCCTGTCTGTTGCACCCAGATTGTCGGGGTCAGTCCGTCGGTATCCCTGTCTGGTGTCCAGTGTGAGGGATGCATTGCTGGTGTCTGCACGCGCAGCTGGTAGCCCCAAACCCACTCACTTTAGCCCTCCTGTTCCTGAAATCATTCCCCTGTCTGAAAGCGCTTCCCTTGATGGGGGTCGCTTTTTGGTGTGTTTGGGCTGCATACACCACAACAGAACTCCCAAAGGTGGCGGCGCCCACTATTAGGTCTCCAGAGTTGGCAACTGAAGTTGCAGAATCTCCTGAGGTAGTGGTGCTCGAATGCGGGTCCCCGACAGCCAATGGCGACTGCCTGCATTTTCTCCAGAGGTGGGGCTTGAGGCGCATAAACCTTCCCAAGGCAGCGGCGTCGCTTCAGAGCCTAGGATGGTGGTGGCACCCCGAATAACTTCAGCCTGTATGTCCCGTCGAGGAAACCATTGCGTGAACTGGTACCTGGTCCTCAAGGAGACCACTATGAACTTTTCTGGTTACAGATGTACGTGCTGTAGAACCTCCAGAGTGTCAGTGGTACTCACTATGAACTTCTGCTGTCCTGTTTCCGGCCAAGGAGGCGTCTATGGAACTCCTGACTCGTCCCGTCCGGCCAAGGAGGCCGTCTTTGAACTCTCTGCTCGTCCTGTTCCGGCAAAGGAGGCCGCCTATGAACTCTCTGCCAGTTCTGTTCCGGCCAAGAAGGCCATCTATGAACTCTCTTTGTTCTGCTGTTACGGCCAGGAGGTCACTCGGGAACTCTTTGTTTGGTTTTTTTTATGTAACGGTTATGGAGGCCATTGGGAAGTCCTCATCAGGTCGTCACGGTTATGGAGGCCGTTTGTGAATTCTTTGTGTGCTTTGTGTCTGTCAGGGTGGTTGCCCCTGAATGCTCAGTCTTGTCTGTCAACCCCAATGTTCTGTCTGTCTCTGGTCTCTCGTTGTTACAGTCTCCGCCATGGTCTCCTGATCGGTGTGGATCACCAAGAGGGTTTCCTGTTCCTTCAGCTCCGCCGTGGTGGCGGCTCCTTGGCTATGCCGTGGTGTTACTGTCTGGTCTGGTGGGCTCTGCTCTGCCGTGGGTGGTACTCTGCTCGCCGTCGTGGTTACGGCTGGCCGGGGGTTTCGGTCGTCTGTTTGCTGTGGAGGTCCTCAGGCTACAACAGTGCGCGGTCAGTCCCGCGGTCGCATCAGTGCGTCCGGTACTCTCACTTAGCGTGCCCGCAATCCTCCCCTGTGCCGCCTCAACTCACGCCCTCAGGAATATAAGGTTTTGGCATACTGGAAGCGGCTACTTTGGGGGGGGCTTGTCACGAATCGGGTCATGAACTCGCCAATTCCTTGACTCTCGACCACTACACCCTGTTGCACATCATCCGGACCTACATATCCCTCAGTCATTCACCCGCAGCATGATTGCAAACAAGCTGTTGACACATTTGATTGACACCCAGCTGTTTCATATCAATCCATTGCCACAGGCTGATTGTCTCAATGACAGCCGCCCTGAGGGTTAATCATGCCAAAGGCCCAGGCCCAACAAAGTATTGAGTTTATGTACAGTAAATGAACATACTTTCCTAAGAAAGGGCCAACAATTCACTAAAAATGTTTTACTACTTATGAAGTATTCTAATTTGTTGAGATAGTGAATTGGGGGGTTTTTTGTGAAATGTGAGCCAAAAATCACCACAATTAAAATAACTAAAGACTTAACTACTTCAGTCTTTGTGCATTGAATTTATTTAATACACTTGTTTCACAATTTGAGTTGAATTACTGCAAATAAATGAACTTTTCCACGACATTCTACTTTATTGAGATGCACCTATATATATACAGTACTGTATATTGTGTGTATATTACAATAATATTTTTATGGAGTGCAAAGTTTGAGGTACAGAAGCAGAGACCAGCTTGATGCAAGTGGTTGTAAATACAAGGTGCAAAAGGGGAGGCATAAACTCAGTAGATGCATTATACAGAATAAGTATAAAAACACTTATGTACATATGATACATATATATGGTGGACAGTGCAAATGGCATTATGAGGTAGAAATCCAAAGGAATGTGCGAAACCTATCCTACTATTATCCTACTATTTAACTGACCTCACTGAGTTTTAATTACTGTAACTCATTTTAATCAGTTGAACCCGTTGCTGCTCATGCATAAATTCACACTTTCACTACTTTGTCAGTAACTCTCTTTAACAGCCCTCTAGCTCTGCACAGTCCCTCCCCATAAAGCCTG